>JAYKAV010002781.1:452055-513303 GCA_035582835.1 Phoebastria nigripes
AAAAAAAAAAAAAGGAGGAGGAGGAAGAGTGGAATGAGATGCAGGGCTCCTTTTTTAAAAAAAAAAAACAAAACAAAAAAGTATAAAAAAATCTACTGGTGGTGAAGTGCCTTTGATTCTGAATATTAAAAAAGCCCATTAGATTTAAATGTAATGAGAATATTAACGCTACTGCCTTGATTTGTATTCACTGGCTACCGCGGATATACTTTGGGAGTGGGAAAGAAAAATACAGCTCACGCCTAGACGGAAGCTGTCGCCCTCGGCAGGGAGCGACGAGCACGGGTGGCGGAGGGAGTGGGAAGAGGCGCGGGAGACGGAGGGACCGATTTTGCCCCTCTCCATCTCGCGATCCCAGCCGTCAGAGGGATGGGGACTTTCGAAGGTGTCTTTATGATGGCAAAACCGGTGGCACCATCACCAGCGCGGTTAAAACGCGATATCCTTTTGCAGGGAAATTCAGGCATTTTGAAGCTTGGTTTTGCTGTGCTCAGAAAGGGGAATTCCTTGTCCACAGAATGCAAGTCTTGAAACAATTTTTTTCTTTTTATTTTGTCTAAAGCGCCATTAAAATTTTGCTCCTTCCGTTTAATGTTGTAATTGAATTGAATGCACGTGCTATCGTGACAAATCTGCAGGAGAAATGAGTGATGTCTAGAACAAGCCCTGTAAGACTCGTTATTGGTTATGTGTCACAAAATAAATGACACAATAATGAATGGCTAACACTCTAATTAACATTACATGCTCACTTTATTTTATTAATCAAAGGCAGTAACATTCACTGGCCTAATGAAACAGTTTGATGTTTTAATACTTCCGAAAGAGAGAAAGAGATAAGGGCTCGGTACTAATTAGGGTAGCAGCTGATTTTAGAAAAAACATCTGAAATTGTTGCCTGGCTAAAATAAGGATATCAAACACTGCAAATGTTCCAATTTGCAAAATGAAAAGAACAGAAAATAAAATAAGAAGCTTTGAAATAATGTTAAAAATAGAAGAAATAATATAGTTGGCCATCCTATCATATCCTAATATGTCATGACATGTCATTAGTACTAACAAGTAATGAGGTACGCACGGCTCCAACAGAAACATAAAGAAAAGATATTGAACAAATAATGCTGTCACAAGTATTAGACCAAAGTTAATATTTAATTTCCAAGTGGACTTTCAGGGATTTCTAAATTATTTTTAGGAAATGAAATATTCTAAACCCAGCGGAAATCAAAATCAAATGATTTTGCAAAAATGTTTCAGTTTTGACTTGGGCTTTTTTAGAAGGAAAAGCTCAGTGCTGAGGTTTTCTAGGAGCCCAGATCCCAGCAGAGAGCTGAATAGATATTGAAACCTTTAATGAATAGCTGCAGTGTAGGCAATGATGAGCTATTTAGAGACATCCATCGAAGCAAGAAGTGCTGTCCAAACACAGAAAGGAGGTGACACAAAGCAAGGAAAGGATTGTGCAGGAGTTTCTCTTAAGGCTGGGCTAAGGAAAGAAGAGTTTGACTAAGACGGGAGCTAAGGGGGAAATCCTCTCTTCTGAGCACGTCTCAGGCAACCCTCCGGCCATTGCCCAGACCTGGGTTGCTCCATGGATTCCCTTCCTTCCAAGCATCCTCCCCTTCCTCCTCCTTGCTCAAGTTACCATCTATAAGGGAAAATGTAAAGTAAGAGCTTGATGTCTATTATAGCAGGTGACATGGTGATCACTCCTTGACACAAGGTCTGTTAAACCTTCCAAAGACTACCTATGACCAAGAGCCTGGGCCTCTACTCTGTCCCAGACTGATCAAAGTTTGGAGCAATAACTGGGGGTTCCTTAACCTCTGACAGCGCTTTGGCTTGAACCACATGCTCTTTGCCTGTGCTGAAGAGCTGGGACCTGAAAACTGGTGAGTTATTGCTACTGACACCTCCACGATCCTTTCAACGACACCAAGGAGTGAGGGCTTTACGGGGATCTGGGACTCCGTGGTTGTACAGCAGCATAGGTCCTCCATGCGATGTCCCTATACTTTGCTTGTCTATGCCAGGAGGAAGGGATGGGGACAAATCCTGCCTCAGCAGAAAGATCATGAGAAAATCCAGCTGTCTGCAAGTTATGGTGCAAGCCCTGACCTACACTGTGAAAGACTGTGGATGGATGAAGCTGCAGTGGTAACAGGAGGACAGTGCACTGTTCAGCCGCTCCTTGTCCAGTAACATGGAGCAGATGCTGTATCAGGCAGTGGCAATGGGGACTGAGGGAGAGGATGGAGTTTTTATGCCTCTAACCTTCCACAATCTCAGGGGTAGGAACAGCTCTTAGACCCATCTCAGGAACTGCAGTTCCACCTAATTCTGGTGGCAGATGTAGGACAGAGGAAACCCTGGAGGTGATAGTATTTTGCTTCTTGGCAGAATGGATATAAACTGGACAGCTGCACAATGGGTGTCTCTGGCTGGGGAGCTGTGGAAGGTGCTAGTCATCAAGTCTCAAAAAAATGAAGAAAATCAGGGTTAAGTGGGCTCAAAGCAGTTGAGCTCAACATAGTTTTAAAGCAGCAGCTAACACTGACTTGAACAGGTCCAGGTTTCCGTTCACAGTTCTTAAATCAATCTCAGTGTACAGAGGGGCAAAGTAAGGAATAATATAGCATCAGCACCAGGTCTGGATACTCCAAGATATATGAACTGTGATGCCACGGTCAATCTGTTGTCCCATGACCTGGCTTCTCTTGTTCACTTCTTGGCAGGTCAGACCTGGACAGCCACTTTTTCCTTGCCTCCCTGGCTGTGAACTTCACCCAAGCTGCCAGATAGGCTTGCTGTGAAACTCTCAGACACTCACAACAGTAGCTCAGTTCAGGCAGGTCGTGAGTTATCCTAACATCAAAATATCCCAGCTCCCTGGATAGTCAAGAGGGAGGACTTAGGGCTGAAGTCTGACCATCTGCAGAAGGTAGTGACCTCTGGTGCTGTGCCTGAATCTCTACACTGACTATGTAGCAGACCAGGACAGCAGATGGTCTGAAACTTTCCTTGTCCTCTTAAACTGAGAAGTTCAAGGGGGTGGACCAAGCACGACCCTTCTGTTGTATTGGAATTCCCTTGAAAATGTCATCTCCATGTGACAAATAACAAACAAGAACTGATGTAAAACAGATTGTATCAACTCCCAACTCCTTGCTACCAAAGTTTGAGCTGAAGAGGCATCCTTTTAGCAAAGGCTAGTGAAGCTTTTGCAGCGGTTGAATTCAATGATGCTCGGCCAGCTGAGCAATGATGCTCTGGTGCTAGCAGAGAGTCTAGGTGGGTGTGTTGCTACTGCAGACTGTAATGTGATTTCCCCCAGAGGAAAATTCCCATTGCAATGCACAGACATACAAGGAAGCACAATTAACTTCACTGGAGGAGCCTTAAGCCCGCTTTCCTTGAGTGTTGTGTAATTAAAACCTCCGTCTTGTTAATACATTAGTGAGATGTTTGCATATAATTCATCAAATGTTTATGAAAATGCGTAACAAATAATCCTGACAAACAAGTTGCTTAATTGAGATAAGGGATGGGAAGCCTTCTGAATTTTTAATAAAAAGGGGGAAAGAAAGCGTGCTACGTTAATCAGATGAAGTTATCACATTCAATATTTTCAAGTGACTTCTCTAGCACACATTTTATTTAATACATTACACAAAAGGAATGTCTTGATCCCCCAATGAGATTTGCACAGAAAACCCTCTCTTGCAACAAACATACCATTGGCTTGAGGCGTTCACTCAGCTATTGATCAAAATCTTTTTTTTTTTGTTCTTGACAGATAACAACATTAAAACCTGCCTGGGATTTGCACTTTCTGTAGCTGGAAGAGGAACAACTAATGCCAGCTGATGCCTGAGTGTCTTTCTCCAAGTGAGTAGTTAACTCTGTCACATAGCATCAGCGATGACGTCAATACAGATAACACGGAGGCTAACTTAGCTTTGTTTCCAGCTGATCTTAGACCACATAGAAGCAATGGCAGGCAGAGAGCCTTTCACTTACCTCAGATATAGTAATTGTCTGCTCCTTTTTGCCTCTTTTCACCCGGGCTAATGATCTCAGGGTGGTTTATCTCACCTCTCATGAGACAGCTGAAAATTAGACGTCCAAATCCAAGCTAGACATCCCAGGCCAGTGGAGGGAAACAGGACCCACGTAACCTGCCTTAGATACCTAGCTTTTGACTGGCACAGGTCGGGAGCTGCAAGTTATTTTTTCCTCTCTACTCATTATAAAGGGTGACAGGGAAGGAGAGAGGACCAGCTCAGAATTAAATGTTTCCCATCCAGATGTTTCAGTGAGGATGGAGGTATCCTGGTTGGACGGGGCTCTGAGCAACCTGATCTAGCTGAAGATGTCCCTGCTCATTGCAGGGGGGCTTGGACTAGATGACCTTTAAAGGTCCATTCCAGCCGGAACTATTATATGATTCAATCCCGCCATGGCCATCTCCTCTTGGAGCAAGACGATGTGAGTCCATACCTATTACAGATCTCCCTATCAGCATAAGAAATCTCCACCAGCAAGTTAGGTGCCAGCATGTGCCATGGGGAGAGATAATCTGGACCCATAGACAAGATAGACAAGATTAGCTTGTTTTGTTTCCCCCACCTCCTCATAATCACATTGGGATCATACGAACATTTAAATCTGAATTTAGTGGGAGGAGGTAATTGTTCAGAAGTGCAGTGTTCAAAGGTCAACCTGAACATTCTAATCACTGATTTGGTTTAAGTTTTAAAAGTAATATAGTGATAGACAGGAAAAAAAGTAAGGGAATGGAGAAAAGAGAAAGAGTGGAACAGAAGGAAAGAATGGATGGAAAAGAGGGGCTCGGAGCAGGGAGAGGCAGAGGTTCGCAACTGGTGTTAATAAGAGGCGCCTATGTCTGGGGACAATAGAGGGGTAAACTTGCACACTGAGCACCAAGTCTGGATTAGAGCACCAGCATATTGTCTTGCTTTGATTTCCCTGGTGGACCCTCGTATCTCCTGCACGGTCCTTCTCTAGTCCCAGTTCCTGCCCCTGCCCTGGCTGGTTGCAGCCACCCAACGTGCCGCACACCATGTGGGCTCTTCTCCATCGATGCCCAGAAGCAGGCAGGGGGAAGCTGCAGTTAGGAGCTTGAGGTGAAAATTGCTCAGGCCCAACAAAGCTCACCCTAGCACGTTTGATTGCACTCCCAAAGTACTCGCACAGAGCAAGCCAGTGATGAAGAAACATGGACTATGTGGTTTAAAAAGCTCCCAGCCCAGAGTCAGCATTTCTGCCCTGACCTGCCTCATGTATTATTTAGCACGGGACTYGTTGATGCGCACTTATATTTTTCTCCCAGTGGAGTTGATGATCTTCTTTCCCCTGAAYGGCCTCGCTGCTCTCTCCCCGTGCAGACACCGCGATCAGTGGACTGTGGACAGAGCAGGGCTGGGCTGGTGCTCACCACTGGGGAGTTAAGGATGTGGGGTTGGAGGATGGATGCCATGGCCATGGCTGGCACTGGCAATGGTAGGGGAAGGAGTAGGGGGCAGGGATGGGAGAGGGGTCTATGGGAGAAAGAAAAGTGGGAGAAGTGCAGTTGGAAGTGAGTGCTGTTAATGAAATATTCAGCAGTGGTGGGCCTAGACGCATTGCCGAAATTGCAGAAGCAGAGATGATTAATATTTAACAGAGTAAGCTGCCACTTGGCTGCTTTCTGCACATAGATTCCACCCCCACATACACACACACCCCCTTTGTCCTTCTTCCCACCCTCTTCTGACTCCCCCAAACTCCTGCCTCCACYGCGCTTCGCTGGCTCAAGCCAATGGCTACCACCGCCGTGGTGTGGTTGGGGGAGGTTCCCAGGCCCCTCCATGAGGTCTGCCCAAGGGAGGACAGGTCCAAGAGTTGCCTGGTGGGAAAAGTGCCAGGAGTGGGGGGAAGGTAGTCGAGAGAAAGCACATCATTTATTTTTCATGGGGATGGGAGAGCAGGTTGTCCTATTTAGTCACATTAGATGCTCTGTTAACACAACAGGAAGTAAAAAAAAAGAAAAAGAAAGGATGAATAAATGCTTGTAGCTGAAGAAAGCTGTTCTCTGGGAAAACAGGGACTGGTCTTTCAGGGGGTTAAGTGTTTTGGCTCCAGCTGAGTCTCCCTTGGGGTGTCCCATGTAGATGATGGACAGCTAAGAAGTCAGGGAGCGCATGAGTCTCTTCATCAGCTGGTTTGGTGCAGGTGGAATGGCTCAAGGTGTGGGCTGATATTTGGGACATTCCCACCCACCCCTCCATCTGATGTGGATATAGGTGAGTCCCAGCAGACTGGAGGAGCTCTCTATAAACATCCCCGTAGCTCCGTCCTTGTCCTCTTGCAAACTCTTCTTTGCTTGGACACCTTCTCAGGAGCTGTGACAGTGGTTGTGCTGTTACTGTGCTCACCAAACTGACTAYGGTCTCCATGGGTTGAGCTTTTTTCAAATCAGTTTCCTTCTATCTGCTGCCTTTTGTTATGCATTTAGGTAGATGCTTTTTGATCTAGGAGTCATCTCTGCACTCAGGATTTGCGACGCTCGTGATACAGATAGGTTTTAGTCCACTTATGCCACTTCAAGGCGGTAGATCAACACACATAGGTAACACAAAAATGTGAAGTCCAGTTACCCATTGGAATCACTAATACAAAAATGACCTAGAGCAAACGAGTGTCTGAAGGTACCCCGGGGACTTGGAAAGATGAGCCAAGCCTGCCCTCAGCCTTCTGCATCTGTACAGCTGAGGTTTCCGAGATCAGGTTCGTGTCCCAACCACATGGGTTTCAAAGACGCACACAATGAGTAAATACAAGTCTATCACGGGACCAGTGTGTGGACTCCATACAAATTACTGCTAGTTTGAGAGCAAGGTGTGTTGTGGGAAAGCTGGTCTAATCCAGCTCTGTCCATGAGATCAGGGAGGGAGGGTCCCACTAATAAGGAAACCTGAAGGTTTCAGTGCACTTTTAAAAGCTGATGAAAACTAAAYGAGGGTGTGAGGAAAATCTCTTTTCTTTCGCCCCACATCTTGCTCTATATTTCAAATGTTGGGAACCCATCTCCATTGAAAAACCAGCTTGAAACATTCTGCTTGGCTTCAGTTCTTGGGCCAGTTTTCAGGTGTTTAAGCCAATTAATTAAGCAGCAGCATCTAGCCCATTGCCTTTACTCACTCTCAGAGCAGCATCATCCTGGAGGAGCTCTGCTGGCTTCAGTGAAATGACTGACTTTTTCTAGTCTGCATTTCAGCATGTGACCCAAAGAAGAGCACAAAGGATGCCCTGGAGATCCTGCTAGAGACTCCAAAAAATGGGAGCACCTTCCAAGGGTGGTTCGTATCTTAGAGGGACAGAATCAACTTCCAACCAGAAAGAAAACCTCAGGCAAGGTGGCTCCTCAGTTAGGTGTATAATTTAAAGCAGGAGGAGTCAGGACTGTTGAGGAAATAGGATGCGATGGCCATTTGCTGGCAGAGTCTGGACCTGCCATTTCTCCTTAGGTCTCCATACGGTTTGGCTAGATGGATGCCTTGTGCAGATGGGTGCCTATTTTGAAAGCTGGATGTCCCTCAYGCCATGTTTGCAGCCCAGAGCTCACCCTACACTGGCCACACATCCACGGCAGATGAACGGTCCCAGGAAATGCCCAAAAAAGCAAGGAGTCATGTGCTGGGCTGTGAAATGTGCCACGTATGCAGTGCAAGTCAGCTACCTGCCTCTGCCAGATTCTTGTCGTATACAGCCAGGGTGGCAGGGGCAGAAAACCCATCCCACTCATCCCTTCTGCAGCTGCTGCCACGTCGTGACAAGGGTTAATCGGGACAGATGTAGAATGTGAAAACCGGACGCGGGCAAAAGCTGGACCGTCTGTGGCAGGAGGAGGAACCCCTGTCGAAGGTCCCAGAACTAGCGAGAACAGACGACTTGATTTCTATTGTGTAAGTGGGGATTTGTCCGTGATGGTATAGTAACAACTAGAATTAGAAAGGAATAAAGAGTGAATTCTTCCTTCATCCCAAGTGTGTTCCCTCCAGGGCAAAGGTCAAGTGCATTGTGTGGCAGTGTTTGGATTCAGAATAAAATAAGTGACAAGGGCGAAAACCTAGGGCATGCACAGGGACTGAATAAAGAGGAGTGTGGGCTAGACACCAGAAACCACTCTCTCACCCTAGGGGTCATTAACATGTGCAATAGGTGACCTCATGACATGGTACAGGGGCAACAGAGACACTAATGTGAGTCATTTAAATGCTGGCTTGTGTATATTCAGCTATTGATAAAAGCATATTTCTGAGCATAGCTATTGGTAAAGTGACCAGCTCCTCTGGCAAAATGGAGACGGGCCCCCTTGCTCGTACAGTTTGCTGGGATTTACTGTCAGCTATGTTCTCTATTTCTCCATGGAAAAGGGAGGCTTTGTTGGTGTCTCTTCAGATTGTCTCCCCATCCCATATGGATTCCATAGGCAGAGTCCACTCAGTATTTCCTGAAGCAAATGCACTTGTGAAGGAAAGGGTTTCAGCATAAAGCATGAAACACTGATGGAGATGGAATTTGTCCACAGCTTTTGTAGAGGGAGAACTTAGTAACTCAATAAAATTCTGGTAAATGATGCTGGATGGAGACCTCAGAAAGTTTGTCCTTTGCTATGAAGGTGGATCAAGCCTAAACCATATCCAGCTGAAAGTCTGTCTTGCCTGTCCTTCAGCATCTCCCACAGGTGACCTTGCCCACCATCTGTGCCCAATCTAGTTCAGTGCTGGCTGATTTGCCCTTTACTTAATGTCCAGCTTGATGATACCAACATAAGATGCTGTACTGCACAGACTTTGCCTTCCTTGGCTAAGGAGGGAGTGAGATGGCTCCTAGCATGATAGAAACATTTGTGAAGGAGGTGTGGGGAGGTGCAGTTTAAGCCAGGAGAGAGTTTCAGTCTRACCTATAGATGGAATAAGTCCTGGAAGCTCTGCAGTGCTGTTAGCCTTTATTGCATCTCTGCTGTCCTTAGCCCTGCCTTCCAGCATCTTCAGGTGTGTGCAAGGGGGCTCTCAGATGCCAGCCTGTGCCCTTCTGAAATAAATTGGCTAAACCCCACTTTGTCTGCAATGAATTCTCCACCAGGACATGGCCTTCACATTGCCCTTTTCAGCTGGAACAGGATGAAGGACTCAACCCCACGCCCTGAGAAGGTCCTCCTGCCAGAGAAATATGCACGCACCCTGACTGAGTTGAAGGCTAGCCACAGAAATATGTGCTTTATAAGTGTGCTTTGGACTGAGCAATTTACATCTTTGCAAACATTCCTGCAAGAAGTGTGCTAGTTTTTATCCTAGTTTTGTGAGAACGTTGCCTGTGTCACGATGCCATCTCTGTGCGTGCAAGCACATCTGTCTGCCCCACCATAATAACAGTTACTACATGCCAAATTTACAGATTTGGCAGAAGTATGCAGATCTCACAAAGCTGTGTTCCTACAGGTTTCATGGAAACTAGCAGCCATATGGAGAAAAAGGTCTCATGAACTAACTTACTGAGGAAGGGACTACAGTTTGTGCCCAGCCCTCATGAGACACCTGAATATCTACCCGGCAGGGACTCCGAATACCCCAAATGCCTTCCTCCTAGTCAATTAGATATTAGAGACTCCAGTCACACAATGCAAATCCATTGGAGAGCAGTCTCTGAGCAGTGGCTCAGAGGACCGCTTGCTCGCTTTGAAGACATCATCACCTTCTCTTTAGTGTCCTTCCCAGGTGAAGCACTTGTCCTGCATGTAGCTTGAGAACTAAAGCGAGCCTTGCCCTGTGCTTGCCAAGGAGAAGGTGCCTGACTGGAGGAGAACATTTTGTTGTGATGGTGGGTAAAAAAGCAAATGTTTTCTGTCCTATCCTGAGTCTTACAGCTCAGGGCAATTTTTTACTGCTATAAAACATAGTGAAGGAACTTCTCTAGTATCCCATTGTGGCTTCAGGCTTGACTCTAAAGAGTTCCTTAGACTATTGACTGATTTCATTTATTTATTTATTAGTCAAGAGCTTCTTTGAGGTCCTATCATCTCTTTCTCAACTAAACTTCAGATAACCTTTCTTAGAGCTCAGGCTCTTTGGGGCTGGCCAATAGTTAAGCTAGGTTTGAGCTGCAGGCTCATGTCTGAAGTTGGATCTGGGTTTGGGATTTTGGCTCAGAGCTATTCCACGCTGTGATACAGCTATTCTCAGAAAATTTGAGATGTTCTTGGGAGATAAACATTCAAAGTGGTGGAAATCTTATGGGAGTAAATGATGTAAGATAGCTTCACCCATCTGCTTCAAAGTCACATGAATACTAGATGTCAAGACTGTTAAGTCTGGATCTAAACAGTATCACAACTCCTAAACTAAACCACAATCTCATCCAAATTCAGCATGCTTCCTTTTGATTGCATCCTTAGTTTTTTCATTCAGGTTTCCTGTCTATGYCATTGATTCTCTTCGAGACTGTTGAGTAACCAACGCCTCAGTGTGGCAAGGAAGACAAAATTCTGCTCAGCAGGTTCTCCTCTCTGACAGGGATGAAATGCAGCTCCGAAGGGATGAGGTGTGTCTTGATATTTGCCAAAATATATAAAATATATAAAATCTTGTATCAAGATTTTATCATGGCATATTGAAGAAGGCTTCTTGGAGACCTTGATAGAGAGAAACCACAGGCAAAGGCTAACAAGGATTGCCATGTTAACTCCCCTGGCCACGGCAAAGGTGCTGCAGGGTGAAACGTTTGGAAACAATTGATGTGCTCTTATACCAACATGACCTTTGAGAGTGCCARGCCTGTAACTCAAGCATTAATAATGGATTACCAAAATCAACCAGCTGCAAGGGAACCACTTCTCCCTGCTTAGATAATTTTCCTCCCTGAGAAGAAGAGCTATTGATTTTGATACTGATTCCTTCCTCCCCAGTGGAAGGGCTACACCCCACCATCGCTGCCTGTGACAGCGAGCTCTCTCCTGATCTGCGCGCACCGTACACATCAGCCRTGTTACTCTGCTCCAGCAACAGAGACAGCCCTCCAGTACAACTGAGACTGCCACTGAAAGCTGTGTGCACTTTTATTTTCTCACCAGAAGATTCAGTCAGCTTTGCAATTCAGCGTTGGTTTCTCATGAGACTGCAACAAGTAACGTCTCTGAGCACCGTGAACCTGGCTAGATCCATGCTGACTTTGCAGTATCCACAGGATAAGGGGTATGGATGAATATCAGCTTTGATTTACCACATGCATGCAAGCTGGTTTGTGCAAATACCCTCACACATACACATCTTTGCTTCACTGTCTTTGTCTGTTCTGCTCTCCTGAGTCCATGTTTGTGTTTTACCACGTGCGCTTGCACTTGCCAGTGCTGAGGTGCGGCTCTGGGTACTGTTATCTTTATGTCCTGCTTGAGCTGCAATCCCTGGTGGGGCTGGAGGGAGGGAGTGGAGCGTGCTTTGAGCTTGTGCATGATAGGGAAGTCTTATATTCATGGACTGAGCTGAAAACTTGTGTCCATTTGTTTTGGGCCAGCCTGAAACAGGAATAATTTGCAAGTTTGTGGCACCTATAAATAGAACACTTACTTTTAATCTGTTTTCCAGAGAAAAAAGACGTATGCAATCACACAGTTTTGTGCGTGCATCTATCACCTGTCTTTCCACCCGGTGACACTTGAACTCATTGGCCAGCTTTAACCACATTTAGCTGTGGTTAATAAATGCGGTCTAAAAAGATGAAATAAAGCAATCGGATGTAACACCAAAACCCTGCTAACAGCCTGAGAGAGGGCAAGCCTACAGCATGTGTTCAACCTTAATGAGACACTGGAGAATCCACCTGGGAGAAGAAAGATGTTCGGAAAGCCCTGGGTGTGGGACATCTTCTAGTCTGAGTTCACACCGCTCCAGACATCAGAGAATCCAACTACAAGAGGCAAACCTGCGGGGAATTGGGCTTCATTAGTTCCTCTGCTTGCGGAGTAACTTGTTTTCTTGGAGCACCTTTCATCTCTTTGCAGGCATGAGCTGCAGAAACAAAGGGCTGGATTCATGACAGGATTTAGGGTGCTGTTACAAAATGGTGGGAGCAAGGGTCCTCTTTTATCTGTCAGCCCCACTGGAAGCTGGCAGGGACGGGATCTGAGACCCAGCTGCGTGGATGGGTGCTGAGCCCTCAGGCTAGGCGAGGGAGGTGACGCTCAGGCTGGTTGGGAAGGGGCGTCTTGTGAATCTAGCCCGAGAAATATCATAGAATCATAGAACATGACATTTGGGTAGTTTGAGTCTTGTTCATGGGAAGAAATGAGATGAAATGAATAGCCAAAATAACTTTATGGTGCAAATGGGAAGGAACCCCTGGAATTTGCTAGTTTAGGGCATAAAAATTATTTCTGGAAAATACAAAGAAACAAACAAAACCCAAAGCCTAACCTCTTACCTGCTACAATAACCTGCAGACTGCTTGCCTCCTGGTCTTCTTGTCCTCCGTGGACATGTCTTCAGACCAAAAATCAGCTCTATTGAAGTTCATTAGGAAGCTTCATAATGAAGTTACTGCAAATCTACCATAAAGTAGAAAAACTGCAGCCCTGAATTCTAGGGTCTGCAAAAACCTGCCCTTACCTGACCCCAGTACCTCCATTGAAGTGCCCAGTAAAAACTCACCCAAACAGCCACGAGCTACTGGCTCGCCACAAGCCTGGCTACTTACCATTTAACAGCACACTGATTTTCAGAAAGCCGGCTAATATCTGAAATCCTTGCTCAGAGTCAGGCGGTAAGATGGGAAATCCAATCATTTTATACCGGTCAGCAAGTGAGCATTGCTGAGCATATGGGTTAGTCAATAATTGGCTTTAATTAAGTAAAAGTTGTTTCATTAATATCGTTTTAAATGGATACTCTAAGAAATCTGCCTGGGGGAATCTCAGGGTTAGGAAAGCCTTACAGTATATATTATTGTAATATAACTGAAGAGGGGCTGAGATACCAGCAGGATGAGCACAGGAGAAAAAAAAAGCAGCAAGAACACAGCCTCATTAGCTGCTCTGGACTTGAAGGAACAAGAGTATTAGCTTAACCCAAACCTGAGTAAGTCAAAAAAGATTTTTTGAAGGCAAAAGCACAGTCTGTGGAAATCCTACGGCTAAAAGGAGTTCCCACTGATTATGTCTATTAACCATCTCATTTCCCTTGGTGGGTCCTGCAGATGCTGGAAATGTGGCTGAACACCGGGCTCTGGATCCCGAATGCCTTGTCCCACCCATGAGCTTCATCTCGGTCCATGGTCTGAGCAAGGCGTTTCCTGGGTGCACCCTGTGGCTCCCTGGGGCACAGGGCACAATGAGGACAGCTCGGGGGGGGGGCGAAGCCAAGCATCCCGTGCTGCCCAGAGCTCTGAAGGCAGCTCTGCTCCCCCAGTCAGCAGAGAGCAACCTCAGCTTTCCACCTGAGACATGGTAGGTTTGGGGAGTCGCTACGTTCCTGGGCACAGATGCAATTTTTTTGAGACCTCAGGACTTGGGCTGCCTTTTCCTCCTTGTAATCTGGTTGTTCTTGTACTGAGCCAGCCCCTGATGTGGACCTCTTATGGCAATTTCGCTTGGGGAGTAATAAAAACCCCAACCAACCTCTTTTTGCTTTTATTACCCCAATTATTTCTGTCCTAAAACTATGAGCAATAAAACTTTTCCTTTTACCAAGAAACGGATTTAGTTTTCTGGTTTCCTCTGGGCTGGGACATGGCTGTCACACTGGACAGCTGCACTACACCCGAGCCCAGCTGCCATGCCTTGGAGAGCGTTGAGCTGGGAAATGCCTTTTCTTCTAGATCAAGTCGGGAGTTTGGATCTTGTCAAATACCAACCAGCTGAAGTGCGCTCCTGGGTGCCATCAAACCACGTAGTATCTGCCATGCATGTTGGAGTTTCATCGATGGCATTTTTGCTCTCCACAAGACGCAGAATGGACCTGTGGGTTTCTCCAGCTGAAAAGCCAAGCACTGGAGGAAGGGGCACTGTACCTGAGCTGTGTCCCATAACCCTGTGCATGCACAGGGATGTGCTGAGGACTCATTTGTGTATTTCTGTAAGCAGCATCTTTTGGTTTCAGGCTCTGTTTCTTTTCAGATCCAAGTGGTAAAGGCTGCATAATCTTCAGACTGTGGCTTTTGTTTTAAAGTGTGTTGGCGTCCCCTTCTTCAGTATTGGCTGCGACAGTCCAGGAGTGGAAGGCTTCTGATTAACACATTGTGCACGTAACCTGACATGTTGCCCAGTTTTAATATGCTCTTTTATCAGGTCACGCAGTCCCTTTGAAGGTTCTTTGCATATTTCCAGAGCACAATATCTACAAACAACTCCCACTTCCTCCCTTCTCAGTCACTTATGCCCATGTTGACAATCTAAATACTACACCGCCTGAACACCAGCAAGTTTCTCTTTTGACTTGTGTCTTCTTGAGTTAAAAGCAAAGCAAAGCAAAGCAAAATGGGAGGCTTCTGCAATCAGACTCCTGCCCTGGAAACCGCAACCAACCAAAATGATAAATCTGGCCTCTCCTTCTTTATGAACTGACTTTCACTTGCCTGAAACAGGTTGATGCTGGGGTGGTGCTCACCCCAATTTGCATTACAGTRAATAATTGAAATTTTTGCTTCAACCCTTTTATTTAGTGCATTCCTGAAAATACGACTTAAAAATTAACCGCATCAGGTTGCTTTATTCCCAAGTGAGACTTTGCATACAGCAAAATAACAAAGCATAAATAACAATGTGAGTAGTTATTGGGGTAAACATATGTACTATTCAAGGATGCCCATGGCTACAGAACTGCCCTGCCCATGAGGAGGTGCCACGTGGAGAGTTCTGCATTTTCATCTCTACATCTCTCACACTGGTGTGGATGTAGCCTTTGGCATTTTGTCAAGAAAAGACCAACCTCACTGAATCCTGTGGATCAAGGAATATGCTATTTATTAAAATTGTGCTTCAGCCAAACACGAACTGTTGGACTCAGTTCAGGAGCAACCTGATGAAACCCCACGGTCTGTGGTGCAGAAAAGACTGATGTATCTTCCAATTCCTGGGAATTCCAGGCTTTTGTTGCAACTGATGGAAAAAGAACAGTCCCTTTGGCAGGTGGTTTTTTTCCATCCATCTTGTACTTCAAATTCAGGGTGAGTGAATCAGCTTTGGGCAGCACTGCTGTCCCTCTCCACCGGTTGCAAAGGGATGCTTAGATTCAGATGCCTCATTTTTTGGATGGGTGAAGCTGTGTGAGGTGTGTTTTGCCTGTGAGGCTCTAGGAAAGACCTCTGACCTGCAGTCTCAGTGTTAGAATTGTTTGGGAAGATGCCTGGTGACACCAGGATGCTCAATCTGTCCCATCAGGCGTTCTGCCAGCAGTGGAAGGCAACCTGCTCCCTCCTGGTCATCCTGACTGCAGAAGCAGCTTAGACACCTGTGCTGTGGTCAGAACAAGAGGTTTGGGTTATTGTCCTAAGTCAGACCCAGAAGGTCCCCTAATACTCCCCTCCAGTTAACTATCTGTGAAGTCTGACCATTTCTCACGTCAATCCCCTTTAACCACCCGTAATATCCAGCTACCCTTCACAACGTTGTTTTTCTTCTGTCATGTTCTGACACTGGCATCTGTCACATCTGGTGATTCCTTCTGTCAAGACCAGTAGTTTGAGCTCCAGCCAGGAGCTCATCAGTGGCCTACTCATTTGCCTCGGCCACTCTCTGAAACATGCAGTTAGGTGGTAAACGAATTGACCAAGCCCCATGCCAGAACACGCAAGGTTACAGGTAAACTGTGCTGGTTTTCACCCTTCTTTTTACTGGTGCAGCAAGAGAAGATGAGGCAGATGGTTGACCTCATCCTTTTGAGTGCTCCTGCAGATCCTTGCCTTGCAAAAGATCCCCACAGCAAACCTCCATCCTCCCCAGCCTGGGCAAAGCTGGAAGTCAGCATCTTGGCTCACGCGCCCGCCGAGCAGTAGCAATTCCGCAACCAACGATGCCTTCTCCTTCCAGCCCTGGCTGGGGGCTGACCTGGCCCCTGTAGCAGTGACCACCTCTTCTGTTGAAAGCAGCTGGATTTTGGCATGCTCCTGTAAGGGAAAGGAAATCTTTTTTCTTTCCCCTTCTTCTTCTTCTGCATTTTGATGGGGCTTGAGATCTCTCGGAGGAAGATGCTCTTCCCTTTTTATCAATTAGGAGCACACACGCGCGCTCTCTCGCTCTCTCTCCCACCCCTACTCTGCTTTCCTCCCAGCTCCCCTTGGCTGCCGGTTTCAGACAAAGATGTGTGAGTTCTTTGATCTGCCTGGCAGCCACCACTGGGGGATTGGCTTGGAGGTTAATTACACACGGGCCGTCTCCAGCTATGGCAGGGAGCCATTCGGCTGGAGAGGGAGCTGTCCCTTCTCCCCCCCAGCTACAAACTTCAAGGGGACAGGAGGGCAAGGAAGGTACCACTGAAACCCCTTTTGATATGACAAACGGGCTCCTTGCTTGCCTCTCTGGTTCTTGTTTTGTTTGTCTAACTGGTATTTGAAATATGGATGAGCTCTCAGTCCTGAGGGTCCAGCCACTGTCTTAACAAAACCTTGTCTTCTTCCCCCCCTTCCCCTTCCTGCCTGGGCGGAACTGGAGTTTAGCTCTCCTGTCTGTCCATCTTGCCCATCCGTGCATCCTTGCCCAGGAGCCCTCTGTCCGGCTGCCCATGACTCAGCCCATCTCGCTCAGCCCACCTTGCTCAGCCCACGGTCGAGCAGCATTCTGCAGCTGTGGCAGAAACGGGGAGCCCCATCCGGCAGACGAAAGTCATTCGAGCTGATGGCTGGCACCCGGGAGGTTTGCATTCAATCTCCCTCTCTGTGGCTGACTTGCTCTGTGATTATCTTCTTTTTTCCCTTCTTTCTTTTAAACCCACTTAAATCCCTATGTGCCTCAGTTTCCCAGTCTTCACAATAAAGGCAAGAAACATTTATCCGCTCCTCAGGGTTGGATTGAGGCTGATTGATTTGCTTGTCCAACATCCCAAACAAAGTAGTGCCACGGAAGAGAGCTGTTGATGTAATCCCCCCTGCATTAACAAAATCCTTCCCAAAAGGAGCTTACATAGATGCTTCAGGGCAGGCTGTGGTTGGAATTCAGTTGCTTTTCAGTTGGCTTCTGGGCTCCTCCACCATATCTAAATGTGGGGCTGGAGTCAAAGGATCCCATGCAGCGAGCAGAGGGAACCTCAGGCAACGAGATCAACCCCTCAGTAAGATCAGAAGCGGACAATAGTCTGTATCCTCAAAGGCATCACGCAGCCTAGACTGCACCCATACTGGGCCTTCTTCTGAATAGATTTAGGGCAAGATCCAAATTCTTCATGCAAAACGCTTTTCTATTGCAGTCAAGAACTACAGCCAGCTCTGCTGCCTGTCAGTGGAAACTATCAATGATTTGGGGCAAAACATGCCTGTCTTGAGAATTTGCATGAAGCCAACCTGCTTGTGTGCTTGTCAGGGGCGTGAGCAGAGCTCAGAGCCAAGCAAGCAGAGGGCACGTTTCTGCATATACGTTTTTGCTGGCAAGTGGAAGTTTAGGTGTGGCCTGTGCATGGACCTATGGGTGCATCCCAAGCCCTCGCACACCATGATGGCATTTGAACTTCTTAGACGCAGGGGTTGCCAGTTTGCACAGCAAACTTACATTGCATCTAATATTGGTTATCTTGGTTAAACTAACAAGGAGCTGTAGTTTAACATCCTCCCCTGTTCCCCCTCCTTTCCCTCACCACCCACACACTGCCGGCTGGAGGAGAGGCGGCTCAGCTGCTTTCTCCATCCATCCTTCCACGCCGAGAACCACCCCACGGGCACCGAGGGGCTGGGGAGCAGTGCCCAGGACACTGTGCATGCTGGAGGGAAGGGGCTGCATGCCCCTTGGATCAGGCCAAGCTGCCTGTCTCGGCTGCCCAAGCTGGGAAGCTGTTCCCATCACGCAGCAGCGAAGCGATTGTTCTGTGCTGCGGGCCTTTCACGGCTTCGTAATGAATAGGGACACGGCTAACATTTTACAAAACGCTCCTTCTCCCTGGGAGACGGCCAGCGCTGACACTTTGAAGCTGTTCCAGAGTCAACAGATTCAAGAAATGAGATTAGTGGAAGGAGACGGGCACATGGCTTCCCAGTTGCAGGCAGGGGACGAGGTGGCATCCTTCAGCCTCAGGTACCACCCAGAGATGATGACACTGGGAGATGCTTGGGGGAATTGCAGAGCCCATTTCTGCCCTTGCTCATGTCCACGGCAGGGCTTTCTCTGGGTGGAGGCAAAGAGGGAACTGCAGGCAATGGAGGTGATGGTTTGCTGCCCCTGTCCATGCTGTCCAGACTTTCCTTATGGGTTGTACAGGAGACAGGCTCTCCTGAGGCTGGTGTGATGCCCTCCCCTAGCTCAACATGCCTATTTGAAAAGCTACTGTGTGGACAGGGGACACATCTGGTGCTTGAAGGCCTTCTGGGGGCAGCACTTGAGAGGTAGCTCCCACCACCTTGGAGTCCTCACTGCTCTTTCTCAAAAGGCTGAAGTGCAAATGCCTGGACAGACCAAGTGCCTGAGAGAAAGCCTCTTCCCCTTCTCAGTCCTGCCCCTGCTTGTCACCTTGCTGCTGTCACCCTCTGCCTCCTGCCCCTCTCCCCCAGCCACCCCACCGAGCTCCTGCCCTGCCAAGGCAGGAGATGGAGGAGGGAGGGATGGGAGCTCCCTCTTCTGCTGTCCAAATCTCAGGTCCTTGCAGTAAAGCTTGTAATAACGGGTAATGAAGGAGGTAAGAGCACCACGGGGAAATGAAGGGGAGGGAGACTGCTGCCTTTTCACATCCCGTTTATACTGAATTAACACCGTGTTTCAGTGTTTCTGTTGATCTTTTTTAAGGTCAGGAAGGGTTTTTCCCTTTCTCACCATGTAGCATGACTTCTGGGTGGCTATTCCATGTTTTCCTTTAAATTTAAGATCTAAAGGTTCCCTGGCACAGTAAAGATCTCATATCCTGAAATCACAGCAGGCAGAGAGGTGGGGGGACAGTGTAAGAAACATCAGCTTTTGTCTCACCCCGGGGTAACTGCGATGCTCTCAGTTTCCCTTGCTCTCCTCCTGGAACACACGGATTTGGGGACTTGAACTATTTTATGCAAGTTTTAAGCTTGTTGGAGGGCGGGACAGCGTTGGGAAGCCTGCAGAATAGGTGGGTTTTGTTGTGGGTGTGGAGATGTGCTCTGTGGTCTTTTCTGATGGTTGCAGGACCGGTTACGTGACTGCTTGCAGCTGAGCAAGGCTGAACCAAGCTGGGTGTCCCTTCCCAGTCCTGTTTCCATACCCCACTTTGTCAGTGTGCAAACAGTGAACTGCAACCCTGAGTAAGCTGGCTATTGCCGTAGGTGCACAACCGTCACAGCCAGCATCTTCACGGATACGTGCGCTCAAAAATGAAGTGGTCATGTTGGGAAGACTGAGCAGCGGATGGACAAATTCTGCCCTGTGATACCAGTTCTCTCCAACGCACCAGCCACATCTTTGAATTCATTTATGCTTCTAGCCTCCCCAGGATCCTGCAGCAGCGATTCCACTCTTGCATGAAAACAACTGCTTTTCTTAAACTATCTGATAATAATTTTATCAAGTGTCCCTTTTTTGCGTACTGTAACGTAGGTGATGGTGATTTCCTGCTCCTTCTGGCTGCACCAGAAAGGATTTATAGACCTCATATCTGCAGCCAGCTCTGACGTGATACGTATTCTGTCCTCTCCTCCTCTCTGATAACTTCTGAGTTGCAATTCCCACCCCAGCAGGGTGTTGAGCTGTTTTCAGAGACCTCACCTCTGAATGGTGGTGGGCAAGTCTGGAGCACAGTCATAGCAAATTGCTCTCCCCACTACTGGATGCTGGCTTCTCCCCTGGCTCAGGTTAAGGGTGGTTCTGCCCACTGACGCAACACCAGCTTCCATCATCTCTGCGCACTTTTCCACTCCTAAACATATCTGGCAGTGGAGGTACAGAGGTGCTAGAAAATAGATTAGGAGATGTGCAGCAGGAAGGGATGAAGGAGGTCTCTTGCTCTTATAAGGAGGGGAGGTTCCTTTCAAACTTTCCTGTTGCAAGAGAGGGAAGAGATTAGTTCAGTCTGACCAGGAATATTTTTCCAGTATCAAATTCACTTCATAGATCCCTCTAGGGCTTTTCTTTTACTTGGAGAAACTTTACCTATCCCCTACTAATGCGAGATACTCCCGTACAGGGGGCATATATCATGTAGTCACTTAAACACAGAAAGGGTAGGCAATRAAAGTGCACAGCAAAGAAGAGTTTTGGCTGCTCTTGGAACAGATTTAGGAAAGGTGGAGTCTGCCCCAGAACTCGTTAAACACTTGCTACTTGTAGGGGCTTTCCTGTCTCTTCTTGTGGAGATTTGAACAGTGAGGGAATCAAAGCAACTCTCTTCTGCCAGCATGCCCCAGTGAAGGGGCATGTGAAGGACACCAAGGCACACACAGGTACAGGTACTCCCTTCCCACCTTTTCTCTATATATCAATCAAAGTTTGAATGAATGAGCAGGCCAGGGCAGCGGCAGCAACCATTTGCCTGTGAATCCATTTTAGAAGAGCGTAGGACATATTTGTTGCTGTAATTTCCCCACTGGGGTTGTGACAGAAGCAGTGAGGGCTGTGGTTGGACCATCTCCTTCCACCCAGGCTTCAAATGAGCAACAAGTCACCCAGACACCCAGCGGCTCTGGGTCCCCATTAATGTCAATGAAAGGCAGCACGGTCCAACGAGTCAAGCTGTTTTCTACGGGTGATCAATTCACCACCTCAAGTCAACACTCCTACTTCTCTCCGTGGCCACAGAGACGGCCGTGGTCCGGCAGGTCTGGGTGAGGAGGTGGTCTGGATTGACCATTGCCTTATGGAGAGAGCCTGTCACTGGTGTTGGAGGTCTCGCAGAGCCCTGCCTGACCCACCAGCTCTCCCCAGCTGCCTCCAGGGTCTCGCAGATGAGTCAGTGCTCGTGCTGACTCAGCCAAGTGGTGTTATTCACCATTTGCTCATTAAATGTTTCTCCTCAAACTGTCTGCAAATGAGCGTATTAAATAACACATCTAAAAAGTTGATCCCCTTCTGTTTTACTTGGCCAGAGGACCTCTGTGACCTTGGGGGCAGCTGTGGCAGGAAGGCAGAGGGGAGGATCTGAGGAGACAAGTTGGCTCAGAGGGTCTGTACTTGCACTGAGCTGTGTGGGAGCAGGTCCCCAGGGCCTGCCCGTGTGTGCATGGGAAGCCACAGGTACAGAAATGGGCTTCGGGGGAGATGTGGAGGTCAGCAATGCCCACAGCAGCAGCTGGTTTGTGCAGAAATAGCAGTGGAAGCTCCTCTTGTGTGAGACCAGCAAGGTCTTACTGGAGCTGCCTTCCCTTTCTGGGGCTGGAGCCTTTCTCCTGCTTATCCAGGCTGTGAGCACCTCTTCCCTGCGCTTTCCCATGTCACATCCCTCAACTTGTGCTAAGTGAGATCTCACCGCCTGCAAGTACTGCTGCACCCCTTTGCTCTGTGATGGGGAGGCAGGAGCTGGGGAACCCCCCAAGAGCAAGCACCCCCTGGGAAGGGTCCCATCCAGGGAGGGAATGGTTAATCTCCTGAAGCGTTGAACCCTGGTGGGCTTTTTTTCTGCAATAATGAGAAGTGGAGTGTGCACACTGCAGTGTGATTATTACCTGTTTATTTTTTCATGAGGCTTCTCCACTGTGTGTCACTCTAGTGTCATCATCCGTAAACACATTGATTTAACCATTACTTTGGAACAGCACTCGCCTGCTCCGCAGACTGGATACCTGTCCCCTGGGGGGACCTGGAGTGACGAAGCGGGCTCAGGGCTCATCCTCAGGCTCTGCTTCACTCCTCCTGCAGTATTTGCCCCTCCTCTAGCTCCTCTTTTTCCGTTCACCTCTTTCTTTCCTGTTCCTCTTCTTTACTCCCTGCTCATCTCATGCTCCACCTCCCACTCCCGTTCAGCATTCTGTCCCCTTCGGTTCTGCCACCGGCACTCAGCAGCAGGCAAAGGACAGACACATCTGCTGCCCCAGCCTCCTGCTCTGCAGACGCGGCAGCAGCGTGGAGTATCACCGCTTGTGTTGGGCTGCACACCGGCAGGCACTGCTTGATGAGCATCCCGGCATCCCTTCCTGCACGGTCGGGGGGGATGCTCCTAAGGGAGCTTTCTTGCAGAAGCTTTCAGCACACGGCGGTAGTGGTGACAAGAGGTGGCCGTACACCAGGGGTGTCTGTGGACCTGGAGGGTGGGATTCGCCTCCTCTCCTCCAGAGGGGTGTGAGCAACTGAGCCTGCTTTTTTTTTTGCATCATCTAAGGAGAGAGCAGTCACTGCAGGGACATCCTAAGGGGGTTCCCCGGGAAGGTCCCTGGAGCTGTTTCTCCCTGGATAAGAAGGGAACCAGCCAGCTTAGATTTAGACCCCTCACTATTAACCGTTGGAGGTAGATAAGCTGAAGCCACCCTGGGGGACCCACTCACACTTGCAGGCAGTGGCATATGGAGCACCTGGGCACAGGTCTGCTCTCAGAGGAGCCTGGACTGGGAATCAGATACCATTATAAGGCTGAAATCCACACACCATGGGTTGGGGGAAGCTCTCAGAAACTGAGTATCATCACATTGGGTGTTTGGGTGTTTGCAGAGTTGCATTCTGAGGGGGACCTTCCTCTCTTCTCCTATCCCTGTACCTGTAAAACACCCCTCCATGTCCTTCCTAGAAAACTTTCCCCAGGCAGCCTGCAAGTCAGAGGCCATCAAGGATGGAGGATTAGGAGGTTTACTAGCTGGCTGGTGGGGTTGTCATATTATGGTTGTTGTCACGAGCATTATAAAGGACGTAATCCAGACCTTTGCACCCAAAGTGGATACAAAGGGTTTGATGTACGGGACTGTGGGACAGCCAAAACTGCTGAAGATCAGCCATTTGGTGCCATTATTTTAGGTTCATGGCTGTGTTTCTTTCCACACTATTGCTCTCCCTCCTCTCCTTCTTTCACTCAGCACAGTTTGGGTCTGCAGGCTTGGAGCCAGTGCTTGCTGTCCTTGATGCCATGGTGGTACAAAGGGAAAGCCTCAAGGGAGGTGCTTGAAGTATTTTATTTTCGAGATTTCTGCAAAGATACTTGGAAGGAATTGAGAAAAAATAGGGAAGAACATTTGAACTTGAAGCTTTTCAACAAATCCATTTTTCTGATTCTTTTTCCCTGTTATGATCCCCAGAGCAGACAAGGGCCAGGGAGTCTCCTCGCCCCTCATTCGCACCCCACCAATGGACCAGTTTGCTCCAAACCTACCTTCACTCTTGGAGGGGAAAGGGCCCAGAAGAATAGCTAGTATCATTTGGAAGCAGAGCAGTGCCCCAAAGGGGATGATAGGCAGAGCAAGGCACATCATTTACCAAAATATTTCCCCCCAGACACCCTTGTGCTTAATTCGGGATGAGGAATTGGTGGCACTGGGGACATGCCACAGCRCTGTGCAGCCCTGTCTTCCTGCTCAGGTGCTACCGAGATGGCCAGGAGGCACATCTGGGTTGATGTTAATCATCAGAGGGCTGGGGACCACCGAGGTGGAGCTGGCTTGGATGCTGCTCCACAGTGAGTGCCACCCACTGAAGAARTGTCCTCGGGTAAAGTGGTACCAGCTGCTGCTTTGGCCCTGAATCATGCCAGGATACGGCCCTGGGGCTCTGCTCCTGAAGTTATTTAATCTGCCGCGTGCTTCCTCTTTGCCTGTGCAAAACGGAGGCAGCCCCTACCCCACCTCTGCAGTGCCGCACGCATGAATCCATTAAAGTCTCCGCAGTGCTCCGATACTCCGGAGCTGAAGGACCTATCAGTACCTTGCTAAAATGGCTTTGCTAATCCCCACTGTTCACGAAGGAATCGGCAACGGTCCCTGAGGGACCCTTTTGTTCTGCTGTCAAGGCCTGGGCTTCTTAGCTGAGTCTAACGACCCTGAATGCTTTCGCAGGAAAGCTCCGTGTGCATTATTTATTATTGTCAGGATTGTTACACTTAATAGTCACACTCACCTGCCCGCTGCGCGCTGCAGGGTGATATGATGCCTTCGCAGCTCCGGTGCTGCTGATGCACGGCCCCGTCCTGCAGTGGTAGAGGGGTTAGTATGAGCGTGGCAAGGTCATGGTGGATCAGGGTCTTTCTTGGCCAAAGAGCAGGTCCAGGTGCCTACACAAGCAAGGGATGCTGCAGTCAGCGCTGCTTTAGGAGGGAAGTGAGGAAAGCGTTCAGCAAGGCCAGAGGCTGAAGGGGGATAGTGAGGAGGGCTTGTGGAGGGAAGGGAAAGCATCTTCTCCCAAGGATCTTCCACAGCATGGCAGAAAGTTCTGTGTCTGAAGGCCAGCGAGGAATTCCTCTCTCTAGAGCAAGCTCGGGAGGTGCAAGGAGAGAGGGCGAATGGAGTAGGAACGGAGATGGGTTTAGGACTTCACTTGTGATGAAGACTGAGGAATTTCAAGGGACGCAGACTTCCTCCCCCAGAGTTCTTATGAGCATTGAGGACCGATGGCAAACTCCTTCTGGGGACCTCCCAGCTGACGCGGAAATAGGGTTTGGGGGCACAACAAGCTCACAAACCTCCTTCAGACCTGCACAGCGATGTGAACCCATGGCACATTCAGGAAAAGTCCTGCCCGTCTCCCGTGTCAGAGGGGAAGGGCTTCTGGCCCTGGGGACCTTCTTGGAGGTCTGGCCCTGGCCCTTCCTCTCCCTTCTTGGAGAGGAGCTGCAAGGCTGGGCTGCCCTTGGAGGTTGGGTGGATGGACAGATGCCTGGTGTGGATGCCCGTGACGCTGGCCTCACGTGGTGCTGCAAGGGTGAGCYGGCTCCTACCAGGGTCTCCATGCTGTGCACTGGGCAGTCACCATCTGGTCCCCACCACTCACAGTGGCCACAACCAGCCAGGCAAGGGACACCTTGGGGGGTGAACGGCAAGAGCAGAATGTGGGAGAGGAAAGGGGGACAGGGAGGCGATGGAGGAGAGGAAGAGGATGCAGAAAAGAGGAGGAAGAAGAGAAAGCAGGGAGCAGAGTGAGAATACACACTGGAATCCAGAATTGGTTTTTCCTCCCAGAAGCCGCCCAGTTTTAGCAAAGTCCTTTTCTGTCTTTAATGAATTCTGGCTCCCTTCCCCCTGCTGACCCCGGAGAAGATGGAACATTTCCAAGAGCAGGAGGGAGGGAGCAGCGAGAGGGGCTTGGAAATAAAATTTAAAGGGAAAAAAAAAAAAAAAGGGACAAAAAAAAAAAAAAGAGACTCCTCTTTAAAAGTCACTTTGCATCCCCTCCCCGAGCGGGAAGGGAGCACGGGTCATGTCAGAGCCCTCCGCCGATGTGCCTTGCCTTTGCCGCTTTGCTAATGACACTGGAAATATGCTAAGGAGCTGGCTGCGAGGGGCTTTTCTAATGCGGTCACTTCCTGGGACCTCAAAGAGGCTTTAATTGCAGGGCGGCGGAGACGGCAGGTGTGCTTGTCATGTCTAATCAGCGCGCTGGGCGCACTGGGCCGCCCGCGCCAAGAAAGCGGGTTTCTGGCGCTCCCCCTCCCCGCCTCGCCCTTGTACCCCCCAACTTTTCAACCATTGCACACCTGTCAAAATGATTATGGGAATGAGACTCCATCATGGGCAGAAAGAGCAGATTTGAAGGAAATCCTCTTTCTCCCTCACTCTCGCCCTTTCTTTTTTGTGTGTGTTTTTTTATTCTTTTGCTCACGTTCGCTCAGCTCAAGAGGGATTAAGAGAAGGGGGGAAAAAAATCCCCCTGGTAAATGGATCCTAAACACGCATTGTTGTTGGTGGGTTTTTTCCCTTGGTACGTTCTGGAGTCGTAGCAAGGTTTCCACGCCGGGAGCTCATGGATAAAGCTGTAATGTAGCAAATGAGAGGCAGCCCCTGTGAGAAACACCAGCCTCCTTCTCCATCGCATCTCTTGCACGCGCACAAATACCCACAACAGACACACGCACACATGTTCCCCGACACAGAAGCCCAGCACTTGCACGCACACACACAAAAATATAGGGCACAGCTGAAATTGGTCATGTCCCTGTCTCCCCGTGGCTTGGGAAGCAGCATTCAAAGGCACAAACACATGCACACAACCACCTTCACACAAACACACGCACACGCCTACACCCACCCTCAATGCACCAGCACACGTGGATAAAGGACCACAAACCTGTATTCACATACATGCACAAAGGCTTTCCCCAGCTACAAGTGCAAATACTCCAACTCAGCCCCACATGCATGTACATATACTTGCCACTAAGCAGCTTTCCTCACACTTTGGTGATTTTAACCCAAGTGGATGACAGTCTCTCATTAAATTCCTCGCTAAGTAGCAATTAGTAGTGAACAAAGCATATAAATGCAGCATCGATCTGTGCAACCTGCAGCAAACACTGCGCTGGTGGTTGCAGAGGCGGATCTGACTCAGAGGTTGGGTTGCTCCTTGTCACACACGGGCATCAGAAAACCAGTGGGATGGTTTATAAATTAAAGCATGTGTTAGTATAAATCGTGGTCACCCACACAGGCCTTTTTACCAAATCAGTCTTCTTCTGCCCACCTGCATGGGACAGACTGAGAGACACCAGCCGGGATGCAGCCATCCGTTGAGATGCCAGCCTGCTGCAGATGGACAGCTGTCTCTGCAGGTGAACGGAGAAGTGCCGAGCTCTTCTGACATGCCTCGGTGGGGGAGCTTATAAAAACCCCTCTTAGCCTGTACCAGTTCTGGAGGTTGTCACCACTCTGCTAACCTTTTAGCACAGGCACTGAGCGATGCTTGAGCTGCCCAGGTGATGGGACCTGCTTCTAAACCTGCAAATAAAGAAATCCCACTGGGAAGCAAGGCAGAGGTTGGGAGGAGAAGCAGGAGTTGTTGTACAGATTGTAACATGGTGCCAAGTAAGGTGGGGGAGCTGCACTATATGTATATTTTATAGTACATGGAAAGTGACTTTTAAAACATCTCCAGTGATGTTGTGATGCCAGCTGAGCCCAAAGCTGCTCTGAATCTCAGTCAGTCTTATCTTAGGTTGGAAATAAATTGGTTTATTCTGCCTGCCTCCCCCTGACTTCTCCATCCCCTCCTCTCTTTGCCTCTCATGCCTCTGCCACCTCTGTTTGCTGAGTCTTTCCTTCCAGCCTTCTGCTTTCCTTTGCAGGGTCATCTCTCCTGCTGCTCCCACCTGCTGGATCTTGCGTCTGGCTGCTGCTCTTTCTCTCCACCTCCAACACAAACATGCCACACGCTCTGTCTCCCTGTGGCTTGGGAAGCATCAACCAGGGGTACTGCTCTTGCCATATGCCTGCAGCTCCCGGGTTCCCAGGCACAGCTGCCTTGAGGCAGAAGGAAACCTTCAGCAAGATTTAGCAGCAAGCCTCCAAATTATTAACGGAGGAAGTGTTCCCTGCTCCTCTCCCCTCCTGAAAGCTTGCCCCAACAGCTCCTTCCCCCTCCCATGCCAAAATCGCAACTCATCTCCCCTGGACTACACCCTGGACCAAACACCAGCATCTTCCTTCCTCAGACCAAATCCTCCCCACAGAAGCTATGATCACTGCCACACTGACCAACGACTGACCTTGTAAAGTATGACCTCAGGCCATACGGCAGCCATGCCACCACCTCACTGCCATTGATGTGCACAGGGGCTTGATAGCTTTACTTCACAGGATCACAGAATAATTCAGGCTGGAAGGAACCTCACGAGGTCTCTAGTCCAAACTCCTGCTTGAATTGGGGTCAGCTATGACCCTCAGGGCTTGATCCAGTCCGGTGTTGAGTGATTGCCCAACTTCTCTGGGGAACCTTATGGTGATTTTTTTTTTATTTTAAACTTATATCCAGTCTGAGCTTCTCTTGTTTCATCTTATGCCCACTGTCTCTCATCCTCCCACCATGCACCACTGTGAAGAGCCTGGCTCCATCTTTTTGATGACCTCCCTGTAGGTATGAGAAAGCTGCTATCAGCAGATGGCAGCTGCTGAGATGGCTGAAGCTGTCTCTTCTCCAGGCTGAACAAGACCAGCTCCCTTAACATCTCCTCAGAGAGCAAGTGCTCCAGCTCCCGAATGTCTTGATGGTCCTCCACTGAACTTGGTTCAGCTTGTTGTCTTTCCTGTCCTGGAGGGTCTAATGAGTGCTTAGTAGAGAGGGATAAGCACTTCCATCGATCTGCTGGCCACACTCCTTTTCATACACCCTGGGCACACTGATGGCTCATGTCCAGCTTGCCACCCACCAGGACCCCAGGACATTTCCAGCAGAGCTAGTCACTCCCCAGCCTGTGTTGCTGCAGGGGTTTCTTCCTTCCTGGGGCAGGACTTCGCATTTGTTCTTACTCCTCTGACTTTTATACCAACACTGGGGCACACAATATGTCCTGATGATGTGTCCTAGGATGCCAGCTGTCACTCACATTGGTGACAGGATATTTTGACTAATCTCTGCAGCAGCCTTCACTTCCCTCCCTGTGCACACTCCACAGCTATAACTTATACCTCTCCACCAAGGCGCTTCTTTTCTGCCGTGGGCACTTGCTGTACCTGATCAGCTCATCTCTGCAATATCTCTTTGATGATCCAGACTGAACACTGGGAGTCCAGTCCTTATGTTTTCTAATCATTCCTGTGGCTTTTCTTGAGTGCTTTCCAGTGCAGCAGCAGCTCCTGCTGCTTTTACACTCCCCTATCAGCCACAGCAGTACCAGTGCCAAGCCGGTATCTCCCGCCTTCTCAGGAGCAGCATCACGTGGCACATCCTTCTTTCCATCCTTCCGATGATGAGCTTGCTCCAGAGCAAGGGGAGGGGATAACGTCACATTCAGATATTTATAATAAAGGAGCCTTCAATGCCCCAGAGCTCTACTGTGCTAGGTAGCAAGATACACAGAGGAGGAAACAATTACATCTCAAAAGTTTTTTAAATCCCGAATTTCTCTTAGGGGCCTTGGTCTTGTTAAATTAGTGGGCAAGAGACATAGGAGATGAAAGAAAATCTCCAGCAGGAGCAGGAAACAATGGCTAATGGTCACCCAGGAGCTCTTCAGAAGATGTGGAGAGCAGACCTTGCTTTCCCGAGCCCTRTCCTTGCCAGTGGCTTTTTGTGTTGACTGGGGAAAGCATTTCCAGAGGAAAAGAGTAGAGGGCTTTTGAAGAGAAGCCATCACCATAACTTTAGGTACATTTCAATGCTTGGTGGACCAGTAACAGCCTTAAACACATGTTCAGACATCTGGAGTCCAGGTCTCCATTTAACCCCGCACCTCTTACCAAACTCAGGAGCATGAAAGAAAGAGGAAAAGCAGAATCTTCCCATGCGGGAGGCACCACTGGCAAGGAGAAATGGGGGAAAGAAAGAGAAAACACAAGTGAACGAGTGAGGACAGAAGAGCTCATTTTGTCTATTGAAAAGATTCTGTTTAATAAAAAATTGATGACATTTTAGTCTCTGAGATAGGCCTGGTCCCCTTTAAAATGAATCCCATCACTCTATTTTTCATCTCACTTAGCTGCTTTCTGATAATCAATCAGGCATTTTCTCCATCTCCCCCACATCGTGGGATCCACCAGAGACTCTTGCACRTGGCCCCTTTTGAAGTGGGTGCTACTCAACGCGGGAGGGAAGGGAAGGGTTAGTCCTAAATAAATAAACAAACAAACTAAATTCCTTTTTGTTTTATTCCTATAAGGAATAATGCAAAGGATTTCAAAGAGGAGGGGGAAGGATCGTTAAAGCAAAGAGAACAAACAGTCCAAGCTTCATCCTGAGAGCACAGGCGCTTCAGAAATCACCCAGGTCAGCCGGTGGCTGCCCAAGTCCCTCACGTACACAGCACCTGACTTCTCCTCTTCCATGTTAACCATCAGAGTCATTGGCTGGACATGCGAATGGCTGCTCACCATCTCTCCTGAGAGAAATCAGGGACCCTCCACACACAAGTGGCAGGTTCAAAACAAGTAAGAGGACATGGTAATTCACATGGCAGAGTGAAGCTGCAACGCTCATGACAAAGGTTTACATGGGTTCAGAAGGTGATCAGCCAAATCAGGCAATAGAGATCCACCAGAGAGAATTAAATACAAAGATATYGCTTCCTCCTGAGAAAGTGCCCAAGCCAAATGCTGCTGCAGACAGGGAAAGTGCCGTGGGGAGGTATCTCTGCCTGCCTCCCCTGGTACCTCCCTAGGTCCTGGATCCAGTCCTGGACCTGGCAGGACCAAAGGAGCTGCCCCTTAAGGCCTGACCATTGACCGGGCTCTGACATATCTTTCTACAGATTTGATCTATGGCAGATTTGAAGACCTTGTGAGATGGAGAATCTACCACTTCCCATGACTGTTTAGATACCTTTCAAACTCATCGCTTTGGAGCTGGAGGCACTGGGATGAATGAGACACTCAAGAGAGTGGTAAGTGACTTTATCTCCTGGTAAGACACTTCTTAATGAATCAAACTTCTCCAGTTAGGGCAGAATAAAAGTGACTTCTGACCAAAAAGACTAGGGCTTTGTACTGCCTACAGTGGGGCTGTGTACRTGGGTAAGGAAAGGGAGAAGTCTCTCTAAGTAGGTGGAAACACCAACTTCTCCACCAGACCAGCTTGCACTAACATCACTCCATCTCCTTCCATGGAGATCAGCTTAAACTTGTGTCCTTTCATTGGATGTACTGGGTAAGGATACAACTGTGGGAATCAGGATTGAAAAAATCAGCCAGGATTATCATGGCTTTTTAGCGCTTTATCTCATTTCTTCTTTAACTAGTGGAAAAAATACCTTACCATGCAAGTACTTTGACTGGATTCTTCTTCTCCAGATTCCCAGTAAAATTGTCCAAAACTTTTCATTGTTTTTGACAGTGTTTTAGACTAGTGTTCTTTTTTATTTTATCAGATCTTTCTTCTTGTGTTTTCTGTTTATTCCAACGAGACTTTCCTTTTCTCAAATCTTCTGTTTTCTATAGGAAAACCAGAGGGGAAAAATTTACACTCAGAAGTTTTTTTGTTTCATGTTGGTCTGAAAAACTGCATCCCTCTCCTTCAGAACCACACATGGCCTTGGAAAGGGCAAGCACTTTGCAGAGGGTGGCCCTAAAATTAACAATGTGAGATTTTGACGGAAAGGAGGATGTTTGCAAAGCACAGCTGGCGTTTTTCAGACCCACGTACTCACTACTCATTTTCTCAAGATAATCTCAGACTGTCTGTGCAAAAAACATCTCTCAGAGAATCCTTAATTAGCTCTTACTGGAGAGGAGATAATTTCTGCATCCTTGTTCAGATTTGCAGGCAACATTAAAGTCCTTCGTTTAGTGTCTGGCAGTTGCCAAGACACCGAGGGGATGTTAACAAATTAGCAGCTCCTTCTCTCTATGGTTTGTCTGGGCTGTGCATGGGTCTCTTGCACATTCCAGCAAACAGGACTTGAAACTGCAGCCCGCTGCTTTCCAGGCAGGGGCTGAAACAGGCAGAGCTGTTTTGGGGTGCGCATCTCAGCTTTTGGTACGTCTCCTGCACAGACAACTGCACAGTTCCGGGGGTAAGTGGTATCAATATTAATATGAYTTTTGCGTGAAGGTTTCTGTGGAATAGAGAGACATTTCAATAGAGTTATTCTCCTTGTGAAGCATGAGAAATGGATAATAACATAAAGTGTGGGGAAATTCACCCTAGTAGATTACTGTGACTGGCTGGTTCAGACTACCACTCCTCAGCCCATCAGATACAGGATAGCTTTGGCCTGTAGATATTCCACATTTTGCAAGGTAGCTAAATCCTAGGGAAACTAAGGAATATAGACATATGTCCAGGTCACCCAGCAAGTCAGTGACAAAGCTAAGTATTGAGTCCACATTGCCCGAATCCTATTTCAATGTGCTTTATCAAAGTGAGTCAGCTTGTTCATCTTGATGGAAGCAAGCCCTCAGTGAAAATGAATGTGGACTCCAAGATCTGGTCCTACAAATTGATGTATGTTGATATCCCATCCTCTTGTTAACATATGTCTTGTTCTTGCTATGCTGGCTGGATTAACCAGACCCCTCCGGGAAGTCCTGTCTTCATTCACTGGAGTGAAAACTCAACAGGGTGTTACTGGACACGTTCAGCAAACCACACATCAAAGCACACAAGGTGCTTCGTCCAGTCTTCACCTCACTTTGTGCCATCTGATTTATTTAAAAGCAGCCTGGGAAATATCTTTAGCGAATACCTTTCCCCAAACTATACCTCTCAGCCATTCAGCTGAAAGATAGTGTAGATCATGCGTGTCATTCCTTCTTTAAAATTTTAATCATAACTATCAAAAAACAGGAGCTTAGAGAACTRAAAAAAAGTCATCAGCTCCAGTTAATTCCTTAGTTAGGTCTGTAGCTCATCTGATCTGATACCGGGGATGTTCACTTGGATGTTCTTCTTTGCAAACAGCATCGTTAAAATGCCAAAAGACTGGATAAAGGTATTTAGCAGAGCACAAAGCATTGCAGAAAGTATCCCTTGCTCTAAGACTGTTCTGCTGGGAGCAGCTATTGGCTCCAGACAACTCAGCCTGTCTCTTATYGAGGTATCAGAGGGTGAAAGGACCTCAGGCTGATCATGAGACTCAGTGAGGCATCCTGAAGGGAGGGTCCTTGTGGCTGAAAAGCTGATGTTTGTGGGGGAGCTCTTGGCTTGGAACAGCCCATGGGCAGAGGAGTGAGGTTGTGGCAACCTGCTTATTAGATGCAAGGGGAGAGGCAGAGGGAGCCTACTGTTGTACCACTCGTTCATGGATCTATTGGAGACACTGAGAACAGCTGGAGTTGTGGGCAGAGCAGCCCAAGCACTGCAGACTTTGTGATGTTTTAGTTAAACCATGAAATGACCTGGCCTATAAACTTCAAGCTACGACCCCTCACGCTGCTCACATCTCCCAGGCTTGCACTCAGATCTATGGGTGCAAGCCTCTACGTCGAGGTCTGGAGCATTTCAGAAGGAAAAAATGCCTGGGAAGGACTTTCCACCTGCTCTGGGGGCAAAAGCAGGAAAAGGGCTGAGAGAAGAGGCCAGACACAGATGCAAAGACAGGACAGTCCATGAGGGCAAGGCCTGTTTTCTGCACCAAAAAGCAGTTCTGCAAGCTTAGCCTAATTGCACGGAGGTGTTGGCAGCATGTCAGTGCCGTAGAAAATCAGGAGAGGTTAAGATCATGTTAATTTGTACACACACAGGGGGATCAGGAGGACTGGAAGTGGGGGTGGGGGGGAGAGAGGGAAGGTGGATGAAAAGAGGAGGAGGAGGAGAAGGAGGAAGAAGAGGAGGAGGAGAAGGAGGAAGAGGAGGAGGAGGAGGGAGAAGACTTGCACATGAAAATGTTGGGTTTATGTGGGGGGGGGGGGGTCCATTTCCAAAGCAAGAATACAAATGATCCCAACAAAGCCCAAGCTGTCCTGAAACCCTGTAGCCAATTAGTGCACATCAATATTTAATCAGATCTCGCTATTGTGCAGCCTGGACTGTGCTACCCCAGCCCCTGCCACACTCACTCTTTCCCATCACAGACACACTGTTATGACACATAATGATATTGTCGATGAATAATTTAGAGCAGTTTTTCTCCTCTTCTCTCTCTGTCTCTCTCTCTCCCTGTGCCCTTATTAGCAGAAAATGTGGAACAACTTCTGGGAGGAGGAGAGGAAGGAGCTACTTCCGTAAGGTTGCTCAAGGACCAGCCCGGCCTCCTGCCTTCCTCAGGCATCTGTAATCCAGTGATTAACGCTCCCAGGATGGGTTGGAGGTGACCTTCCCTTAGTGGAGGGACTGGGCAATACGCTAAGAGGGCAGGTTGACTTGGAAAAGCCTGTTGAAGCTATGTAACAGCTCAGACTGAACCGTCTTAAATGCCAGGGCTCATGACTAGCAGGGAAAGCACCAGCCTAATGTGACAGAAGATGTCCAAGGAAATGTACCCATGCCTAAACTGGTGAAAGGCAAAGGTTCAGTCTTCGCTGTCTGCACCTTGGCTCTGGCACTATGGAAAAGCAAGGTCTGTCCGAGGATGCAGTGGGCAGCACTGGCAAAGATTAAACTTCAGTATATGATTTCATGGGTGTAGCCCCCCCCATGCAGACATTTGTGTGCAAACTGTGGGTGATTCTTTCAACACCTTCATTATCCATTTGTATTTGGACAAAGCATAAAGGATGTTCCCTTTATGTGTGATACCCATCTGGTCAGCTATGGCCAGGTGCTATTCACATGCAGGGTGGGATGGACCAGCGAAGCCGTATGGTATGTCAAAACCTTATAGACACCAGTGTGAGCAGTCACTTTGCTTGGATTGCAGGACACGGAGCAGGGTTGTTGGGGATGCTGCGGTGGGAAGTGCTCCATGGGGGTTCATGGTCCTGTCTGTGTGGTCAGTGAGGGGTGTCCTTTTGCAGGGGCTGCAGACAGGCGCAGCCCTCCCCTGCGTCGTGGTGGGGCCAGGGAGYGTTGAGCTGTACCTCCATCCCTACCAGGTTGAGCTGTACCTCCATTCCTATTAACTTAAGGGTTAATTTGTTACAGCTGACTGATCCTTGTGCTGATCTTTCAGTTAAATTATGGGGCAAATGGTGGTGGAAGCACAGATCTTAGAAATTACCTTTTTTTAGATTAATCTGAGTCTATTCAGGGAAGCCATTGAATTTCAACTGTTTTTCTGCTAGCTCCACTCTCTTTCCAACCCTGGCCTCCCATCAATAGCTTTCGACCTTATGTCTGCCAGGCTCTGCCTTTCTCATCAGTAACTTCTGAACCTGCTGGCTGAAGTCAGGCTGTTGGGGTGAGGAGTCTCAGGGATTATAATGTTCTTACAGAATATAGGTGAATATAGAAGAGAGGGACTAAATTAGCTCCTGCATCGTGGGAAATGGGTATATAATGGGATGGGTAACATAACTCCTGGTTGTCAAGTCCAGTATGGATGACAGGGGAAGGAATAATTATCTCTATCAATGTTTCTTCTAAAAATTGCAAAACGTCTTCTCCCAGCATTTTTGTCACCAAAAAAAGAGATTCTGTTCGGCTAAATTTATTTTGGGGAAAGAAATGTTTGTCCTGATTTCAAGCGCTGGAGTGTAGGAAATTCAGTTGCCTTCTGACATGAGTCTCTGATATAGAGACCAAGCATCCATGATCAATAATTCAGACTTCCCAGGCAGGCCTGCCATGCTTACCTGATTTTTTGATACCACTGAGAGCTCAAGTTAACTGCTCTGTCCTGCACATATGGATTCAAACCATGAGAGTGCTGCTGCTCTCAACGGGACTGAAAACTGCAGAGATGTCTGTCCCACGACCTGCGTGTTGGTGGTCCTCCAAAGTTTTCCCATAGTTTTACAACAGATGATGGACTGGTAGCTTCAGGTCTTGAGTTTCCAGGTCTAAATAATGCTTTCTTTAGGAACTGAACTTGACCTGAGCTGCCCTGTTTGAAATGAAAAACCAGAACCAGCCTATCCTTCTGGAAATAAGGCAGCCCCAAGACAGGTAAGCTCTCCCACAGGTCACCTAGCAGGACTTTGGGGACGTTTGATTTCCAAAGCCTGGAAAACTCAGAGGTTTGGTCCCCCAAGCCCCAGGGAAGTGTGGTGGGCACCGCATGACCCCAGGGCTGGCTGCTTACGGGAGGTAACTGCTGGCTGCGGGGCAGAGCCGGGCAATTCACAGTGCTCTTGGAGTATGGGATGACACGGATGGAGCAGGATCTCCAAAGACCTTGTGAAATTCTTTTCCTGCTTGTGGAGACTTAGCACCCTTAGAAGCCCTTGATAGGCATGAAAGTCTGGTTAAGCTTTCCAGGCACAGCATTGAGGGAAATGGTTAAGGGTATCTCTTGCCATGTGCTGTCCCAACATGCAGATGGAAACTGCTGTCCCTGTGCCTCAGTCGGGCACTTTCTTGTGTTTCATCTGCACGCTCTAAGCTAAGCAAAGCTAATGTCTGGTTACATCCACGAGGTTTCGTCTACTTCTAGATTTGCATGCAGTGCTGGAACAAACCCAGCAACTGTCTGTCCACCCCTCCACGTCACCAGCACAGCATCAAAGATCCTCCGTCCTGTCTTGAAATCATTACTATTGGCAAAATAATTGCAACAACAAAACTACTAAAAGCCCTGTTTGCACTCCTTTCATCTCGGCTCAGCCAAGATCTAGCCAGCCTTCGTAATATGTACTTTTAAAAGGGAAGAGGAAGAAGGGGAAGAAATCTTATCCCTATCCTCATCTTTACCAGGGCATCATTGGCTATTCTCACGCTATAAGGCACAACATTATTTGAGTTTAGGGGGATATTTTTGTGTTTGTTTCTGAAGCAATGACTGTCAAAGTTGATTATTGATTGAGACTGGGGGATCTGAGGACTGCATGAGGAAAACTGACTGATTATTCAAACCCCTTTCTCTCTTCTTTCCCTTTCTTTCCTTTGCACCATGATTGGATTGATCGACCCTGTCTTCATTATCTTCCCTTCTTCTTTCTCTCTTCTGGCCCCTACTGGGGATTCCTGACTAAACTATGGCAGGGCTCAATTGATCCTCCGCAATTCACTCGCTCCTCGCAAGGAGGAAAAACTGCACCGCTGCATAATTCAAAAAGCAAACACAGAGAGGAGAGGGAGAGAGGAAAAATCAATACGGCTACAACTGATCCTGCAGATAAATGAAGGGGTGAGCGCTGACGAGAGGGAGGATCCCTGGCAGYGGCACAGCTGAGCCCAGAGAAAGTTCAGCAACTTGGAGATGGGCTCAGGCAGAGATGGACCAGCTCGAAGCCCTTTTGGAGGGGGGCAGGAAGGAAAGCGGGTCTTGCCTCACTCAACAAACAACCTGGGGTGCGGGAAAGCCCAGGGATGAGCAGGAGAGACCCTCTGCTCCCGTCGTGCTGTGCTGCATTTGCAGCAGACTCCTTGCTCCCTGCTAGGGGATGATTTAGTGAGTGCAGCTCTGACCGCACATGGCAGAAATGTCCTCTTGCTCCTCTCCCTTGTTAACCTTCAGGGTTCCTCCTGCCTCCTTTCCAGCCCAAGCTGGGCTGTTTCTGTGCTGCACCCCATAGCCACGGTGGTTTTCTTGCTGGACTGCTGATCCAGTGACAAAGCTTTGCCCTCCGCGAGCCGAGGAGGTAGTGATGCGGGAAACAAAACGGAAGCAGAGGCTCCTCTGCCTCTCCACAATGGCAGTCCTGCTCTGAGCATCACTTGTTGCACTGCACAGGCATCCTGACTCCTTGGGAGGCAGCAGCCATGCAGGCTTGTCCCAGCAACCCAGAACATAAACCCACCAGGAACAGAGTAAAACATAAAAAAAAAAAAACAAATCAAAGGCTACCAAATCAAATGTGCGGTCTCCTTCCTGCACAGGGAAGATGGGCTGACTCCAGGGCTGGTTGCTGGTTGATAGCTTGGTGGGAAAACAGTGAGCATTTTTTCTCCTCACCTGGGTGGCGAGTGGGTAAAGGACTGGACTCCCCTGTAAGGGATGTGCTGGGCAGGTGAGCGTGGGATGTCTGTGTTGCACTAGGGACAGTCTCCCGTCACCCTTTCCACGTATCTTGTGTAGCAGAAATAGGGGAAAGGAGTCAGGAAATCAGGGGGATGACATCTCTTGGATGGTCTGGCAAGGACAGCCGCTAAGGGATGGCATCTAGAGGCACTGCTGCCCTGGCTGCACAGGCCRATGTCCTTGGTGACTCCTCCAGCCTCTTCCTTCCACACACGTTATGCCTGCTGTTTAAACTGGCCAGGAACAGGCCCCAAACATGCTTACAACAAGCCTGCAAAAAGTATATCCAGAAGTCTGCAAAATGTTTTGGGTTTTTTTCCAGTGGCTGAACTTTGACTCTACCTCTGGCACTAAGAGGGGGTGGCTGACTCTCCTGGGGAGGAGTGTGCTGGCTTCTGCACTGCTGAGCGCTGCCAAAGGGACTGAAAATGGCCAAGAGTTTCAGATGTTGGCAAGGGGAAGATGAAATAGGAGATGCACTCCCATCCCTGGATAGGGGGTACTGCCATCTGGGTCTTCCCAATGCCCCCAGTTCACCACCCCTGTTCCTCTATCTGAAAGCACGTGGCAATGTATTGCGCAAAGGATAAAGTGGGAGAATTGAATTACCTGGACTTGAAATCAAAGCCTGTGTGAGAATGGCAGGATAAAGGACACCGCAGCCAAAACCCTGCCTGAACAACCAGGAATTTGGGTACATTCACTCTCTGAAGGTGAATTTTGCAGCTGAGCCATCTATTCTTGTCCTTAAGCAGCTTAGCAAATATAAAACTTGAGCACAGGGATCTAATACATTAAATGACAAAAAATAGGAATGTCTGGGCTACATATGCAGTCCTGTTGAGTGTCTAGAAATGATGTAGCAAGAAAATCCTTGCTTGTACCAACGCGTTGTCATTGTCAGGCAGTGCCCAGCCCTTTCCTGGCTTGTAATGGATCCCCAGAAAGCCCCTGAGCCGGTGTCTCACAAGTGCAGGGAGCTTTGCTGAGCTGCACTGAGGTTTCCTGCAGCCAGGAGAGAGCAAAGGCTTTTAAAACAATATTGCTCTGTATTTTAAAATGATTTAAGAACCCAAAGAACAGCCCAGCACTGGGTTTGCCAGCAGAGGGGATAGATTGTTCTCTTAAAAGCTTTTAAATGCCTGTGATAGAAAGGGGAAATACAGCTGCCTCACTGAAAGATATTGCTGTGGTACCAGCTTCCAAGCTGCCCACACATCACTTTAACTCTTCTTGTATTTGGAGCTGAAAGACACCTTTGTTCCACGGTGGGATCTTCAAGGATCCCAAGTGAATCAGGCACCCAGGAGAGGGATTTCAAAAAAACGTGGGTGATAAGAGGAGATGGGAAGACTTTAGTGTTTCCTAGTCATCCAGGTGCCTGAATGGATTCCCCTGAAATGCTATAGCTATTCAGAATCCAACTCCCTTGCGCAAATCTTGCCTTTACCATTGTCTTCAGACGGTTGCGAGGTGAGGTCCTCCATTCCAGAGTTTCCAGCAGAAACACAAAGCTACTTTTCTTTGCAGACACATTCGTGCTGACACACTGCACCCACCCAAGACACGAATGAAAGATGCTCACTCAGTGCTGCTGAGTGAGCTGGAGCCAGCTGAGCCCCGGGAGGCTGGAGAAAGGCACTGGCACCCCAGTGCAGGATGTCTTGGCAGCCTGCAGAGTTCAGACTTGGTTTCTCCTCAGTCTCCCCTCTGCCCTCAGAGCACTCATGGCTGCGAAGCACTGAATCAACACCTTCAAGACTGCTTTTCTTCATTGCTCTGGAGCAGAGCTTGGATGAGTATGTCTTCCAGCAATAAAAYGATGAGGGCCATCCTGTGTGCCCAGGACTCCGACTCCAGATGCACCATCTTGGTGCAGTCTGCAATGCTAACCTGAAACATATTCCCAGTTACTCTGTCTGTGCCAAGCACTTTGGACTGAATAATGCCCAATTTTCTGCTCTGCTAAAATTTGCAGCATGGATCTAGACACCCTCCATTCAGTTTTCCCCCGTGTCTCTGGAAAACCTGTGCACATCCCAGCTGTTCTCTCCCATTAGAGCCATCTGCATCTAGCGTGCTGTTGGCTTTAAGGCCATTTGCACTTCTAGGCCAAACAAGACAGCAGTTGCCCTGACCTTTCTGGTCTTAGAAACTGTTGGATCTGTGGAAAGGGACAGTCACAAGACCTCAGCAAAGAGAAACAATCTAGTTCCTAGACAAAGCCAAACTATTTCCCTGTGTACTTGTTGGTGCAGCTCAGATGCTGGGAAAGCCTTGCATTTTGGTTCACTACAAATTCCCATCCATCCCCAATGGACTCAGATGGTGTGGGCAGAGCGGAAAGAAGTTGTAGACTTGGAGACAAGATCCAAATTCTGACAATTGTTTGTGTTCCTGGGTGCCGCTTGGCCACCTGCCCACCATCAGCAGTCATGAAGATTCAGTGCCAGGTCTGGAGCATAAACGGCTCTAAAGAATCCTGGTCAAGGCTCCTGTGAACCATTATGCTACTTTATCCACACAGCATTGTGTCCTTTAAACGACAGCAACCCTTGTGGCTTTCCCTACATTAAATTTCTTGCATGCTGTGCACTCCCCCTGTCTTTCTGCCCTCCAGGGATGGCTTTTGTCTTCTGCCGATGTGCTACATGTCTCAACTTTTGTCATCCCTCAGATTGCCTGAGGCAGCGGAGGTGACCTTGTTGCTGAGCTTTCGTTTCCCTTTTACATAGGAAGCTTCTTCCGCCTTTGAGCTGCTCGTCAACGTGCTGTGAAGCTCGTTTTCCCGTCTTGTCAGAACAAGTCTCGCTCAGGCAGGATTTGGCCATGAAAGACACCAGTGAGAGGATGTTGTAGCTCATGCGATCAGCATCCACCACCTGGTCTGCCTGCCCTGGATCTGTCTTGAAGATGGAGAAAGTGAGCCATGGTCTGCCATGCCTGAGCCCAGCTCCAGGATCAGCACATATCCCTCTCCCAAACACCCATCTGCCTCCAGCTCACACACTTTCTCATTGGGTCCTTTCTGCCCCAAAAACCCCTGAGATGGGCTACAAAGGATAAAACAGGTGGATAAGGGTGAGTTGTTGCAGTGGAAAGAGAAGGGTTGAGAGGTGTAGGGTATTGGACAGTCGTAGGAGGGCTCTCCTCTTCAGAGGGATCTGGGCAGGCTGGATCCATGGGCCGAGGCCAACTGCATGAGGTTCAACAAGGCTCAGTGCCGGGTCCTGCACGTGGGTCACAACAACCACATGCAACGCTACAGGCTTGGGGAAGAGCAGCTGGAAAGTTGCCCGGCGGAAAAGGACCTGGGGGTGTTGGTCGACAGCCGGCTGAATATGAGCTGGCAGTGTGACCAGGTGGCCAAGAAGGCCAACGGCATCCTGGCCTGTATCAGAAATAGTGTGGCCAGCAGGAGTAGGGAGGTGATCGTGCCCCTGTCCTCAGCACTGGTGAGGCCGCACCTGGAATACTGTGTTCAGTTTTGGGCCCCTCATTACAAGAAAGACATTGAGGTGCTGGAGCACGTCCAAAGAAGGGCAACTAAGCTGGTGAAGGGTCTGGAGAACAAGTCTTATGTGGAGCAGCTGAGGGAACTGGGGCTGTTTAGTCTGGAGAAAAGGAGGCTGAGGGAAGACCTTATCACTCTCTACAACTACCTGAAAGGAGGTTGCAGCGAGGTGGGTGTTGGTCTCTTCTCCCAAGTAACAAGCGATAGGACGAGAGGAAATGGTCTCAAGTTGCACCAGGGGAGGTTTAGATTGGACATTAGGAAAAATTTCTTCACCAAAAGGGTTGTCAAGCACTGGGACAGGCTGCCCAGGGAAGTGGTTGAGTCACCTCCCCTGGAGGTATTTAAAAGACGTGGAGATGTGGTGCTTAGGGACATGGTTTAGTGGTGGACTTGGCAGTGCTAGGTTAACAGTTGGACTTGATGATCTTAAAGATCTTTTCCAACCTAAACGATTCTATGATTCTATGATTTTATGATTTTGCCTGGGTGTGGAGGCTGGAGAGGGGAGGCAGCTGTAATGTAATTCATGGGGACTGCTGGGACTAGGATGGTTGGGCAGACCCATACGATGCCCCAGGGAGTTGCTAGACCTGTGTCACTAAAGGAGACTTTCACCATTTCTAAGGACAGCGAGTACCGTTATTCTCCCTAGACCTGAACCAACCTGGAGGGTCACGTAATTGCATTGTGGGGAGACTAAAAGTTTCCCAGGGCTTCTTGAATTTTAAAAATTGGTTTTGTGGTACACATTTGCTCACAGAGGGTGCAACAGGACGCACACACAAGTCTCACAATGCTATTTCAAAAGACATCGGTGCTTTTATCCCTCGGTGTAAATGCAGAGCCATGAGCTTTTCAGTCCAAATTCCTATAGGATCCCAGCTCACGACTAAAACCAGACTTCCCGAGTCTGCAGCATGTGCTGGGCCGCTACATATTGCTAAAGAGAGAGGAAGATAGTCCCGATTTGGAAACGGCAAAGGTCAGTTGGAGGTATTTAATGGTCTCATGGAACTAAGCTGTGTCTACCACCTGTGCTGTGACATTGATTTGAAGATTTTGAGTGTTTGAGCCAGCTGAGCTCCCTGCTCTCCTGCTGTGAGCCCCGAGTGCTGCTCGTTGCCTCCCATCGGGTCATGCTGGTCCTGCAGACACCATCTCTCTGGCATAGCCACCCATGAGCCCTTCAGCACCCCTTGGGGCCATGTTGACCTGACCTTCACTGGCCACATCTAATGATAGGCTGATCCAGACCCTTCATCCCGACCTGTGCTCTGCTCACTCTTCATTGTGCACAGGAGAGCTGGCGTGTTTCCAGGCAGGAACTGAGAAAAAAGTTAACTCTCTTTCTTTGAAGAAAAGTGGGGATTTTCTCTGCCCTGACAAACCAGGACGGGCAACATGTGGGTGTCCTTTTCCACACTCTCCCTGTGGAGTAACATTTCACCGATAATTGACAGTGAGAGACAACCGTGGATTTTCTGCAGAGACCCTCAGTGCTATTTGCCCACTGGGATCTGTTCGCTAACAGTGATAGATGAGAGAAAAGGGGAAGCAGGCTCAGCACACAGGTAATTAATATTTCTCTCCAAAATGTTCCACCTGAACTTTTTTCCAACACGTTTCATGGGGAGGAAGAATGTCGAAATCTGAAAGTCTGCAAAACAGCTGGAAGGGCTCTTCCTTCTTCAGCCAGAGCCTGGCAATTCAGATTTGCTAGGTACGCAGGACTTTTCAGCTATTCTTTTTGATCCGGCAGCCAGGAGAGGGAGCTCGGCATCCTAGTCCCAGACTCCACTCGCCAAACATCACTGAAGACAATGTTGATGATTCTTTTGTTCAACAAATAAAAGAAGTGGCCCACGAGGGAGCCGTGTTGGCAGCTGCTTTATAAGGGCTTCAGGGAATTGCGGAAAATCAATGCTTGCCAAAGGCAAAATGGACAGTACCGGTGGAAGAAAACAAAAGTAACTATCAGGTTTCTGAGAGATTATTGCACGCAAAGGGCCTGATCTTGGAAAACTGGGGTGTCTTCAGTCCCCACAGCCATCAGTGGGAGCATCGAGCACTCGGTATCTGTCAGAACCAGGAGCAGTAGAAAAGCATGAGGCTGAACTTGGGACACCGGACATTTGTCACCAAAACCCAGAGGAAAGTCCTCTTGGTAAAAATTCTAGGTTCCCTCCCCAGAGTACTGGGGACTTGCAGTTCTCATCAACCTCGTCAGGAGCAGTAGGATATTCAGTGATTTTTACATTTCAGTGTTTAATCATGGGGATAGTCACCAAGCTTTAGGTGTCAGAAAGCCAACGTTCAAAGCATCAGAATGGTAATGGATTCCCAAATGTACTGAACGTCGGTGGAAAGAAGGCACTTTAAAAATGGATAATTATTCAGTGCCAGCCTGCCACTRAGGCCAGGAATTTAGTAAGATTTGAAGGGAGACATTTGTACAGATAAAAAGAGTCCCGTACTCCTAGCGCAAAACTTTCTGAGTTTAATGATGTCAGTTTAATCAGTTCTGATGAGCAGTGCTGTCATTCCTGGATTTATTGGAAGTCTTATTTCTTTATTTCCTTCTGATGTTTAAGATCCTGGGAAGAGCAAATTGTGGACCTGGCTTGGCCAACCTGTTGATGAATTAAAGATATCCCCTCAAGGATTTTAGAGATGCTCCTCAATGCTCTTTCTGAAGGCCCCATAAACCCGTAACAGGCCAATTTCAATCCATGTAGTGCTGTTGTGGTCCCCCAATCCAGAGACGCTGGCTCGCCAGCAGCTGCTGGTCTTGGGGATACCCTTTCATAACGCAATTTTTTTTCTATTGCTCTTGCAAATTATTGTATTTGTATTTGTGCATCTTCTCTCTCATGTTCAGTGTAATGCCTCTGCCAGATGACTTGTGGTTGTAGGCACAGTGAAGGAAATGCTCCACATTCAGGAAGCTGAGAGGAAGAGTACGACTCCCTGGTGATGGACTCATTCATGGACCTTGTCTCATCAGCCATTCCCAGAGCTGCTGTAACCACACAGCACAGACTGATCCATGCCCCAAATATCACCCATCTACTGCACAATTTGACTTTTAGAGAGTGCAGAATGATGTATTTCAGACACAAAGATGGTAGTCACTAGCTCTGAGGAACAAGACTGTCCAGCCTTTTTCACTCACCCCAACTGCTGTAGTCTCGCTGGGGTCAGTGGTGCCCCATATCATCCAATGACCATCAAAGTTGTTGAGTCTTTCTCTGTTTCCTTCCAAAACCTGTTTGGATAAGGACAGTGCCTGGAAGGAAACCACAGCCTGTATCCTGACAGATACATTTTCCCCTGGGCTAGAGTGAAAAAAAGTTATTTTGAGAGTGCCAGATGGGCTACGGAGACATCTTAACAATACCTGCCATTAAAATATCTAGCTCTGTCACATGATTGCTGGCACACACCTAAGTGCTTTCAGGCTGAAGCTTGCACCTAAGCTGCAGATCCCTGCAYGGTTGAGCACTGCCTAAGCCAACTGATAGTGATAATAAAGGGTGCGGGCCTTGGTCATGGAGAGAGAGAGCTCTTGAGAGAGCTCCTGTTTTGGCTGGTGACTGGAAGTCTTGGGTCTGTTTTTAACTAAGCCAGTCCATTTGTTCTCTGTAAATACTCTGTGCAGAGTGAGAACTTGCCCCATTAACCTCCCAGCAGGCAGACCCCGGGATATCACCCTCCCACCCTGCTCCTGGTAAATGCTGGCTGGCGCGGCTGGCATTCCTCCATCAGTGTCTTCCTTTAAAATGGCACTTCAGCCAATCCTGAGAGCATTTCCTACCCTTACTCAGGGTGTTTCTCTACCTGCATGGATCTCACTGACATGAAAAATGAGCACCTTTTTTGAGGATCACCTTTACCTGCTGCCCCATCTTGAAGAAGAAGCAATGCCTTGAAGACCAAGCAGCCAGACATCTACTACTTACCAGCAACCCAGCTGAGGGTTTGCACATCCCTCTTTCACTAGGTTTATACAGCGAAACCACCATATTTTGTGTTTTGACTGCAGCTCTTCCTTTGGGTGGTCCCTGCTGCTGATGRGCTGTTCTTGCCCTTAAAAGTTGCTCAGTGCTGTGACATTTGATAGTGCTTATCAGGTGATTTCTTCCCTAGGACCCCTCCTAGCCATCAAAAGATGGAGCCAATTCACTGAGGTCCTTCTGCAGGACAGATGTCTTCCATGAAGCTTTCGCATTCAGGCATCATTAAAGTGAATAAAGGAATCATGTACAAGTAACTTTAAGATATTAGGCTCTGGGAGGATGGACCTTCTGGTTCCTAATGTTATGAGTTGTATATTTTTGAACTGCAAACACTGGTGAATAACACATAATCACATCTTGTTCACTGACTCACCTCTTTTTCTGTGCTTGAGGAATGTCCCTAGCTGGTGAGCAATTTCCTTGTTCATCACTTGTACTCAGTCTCATTAGCAGATCTTCGGACCCATCATGAATATTCAAAATTGGAGCTCATTTGCAATTGGTCRGCTATATCACATGGCATATCTCTCTCTCCTGGTTGGAAGGATGCCCTGGCTGCCCTGTTGCCCATTCAAATAGAAAGTATGTTTTCTGGGACTGTTCACACATTGACTTTGAAATTTGTTTCCCACAAACGTTTGTCCTCAAAATCCAATTGCTTTGGTGGCTGGAGAAAGCAGACATAAAAGAAACATGGGCATTTATAATTGAAAGGGAAAGTCCTTAGCTTTGTTGAATCTCCTACCGAAGGTACCAATTAGAGACTGCTGGGTCCTGGATGGAGACACCTGCCTATTCCTTCCCGGGAAGAGCAGCAGTCATTTGCAGACACTGCCATGTTGGGTCAGGATTAGACCTGCAGCCTCGAAGTAAAAGTTGCATGAGTCCAGCTCCCCCGTCCTGAAGCCAGCCAGGCCCCAGAACTTTTAGAAACTGAAAGGCTGAATGAAAACATCAAATACCAAGACAGTTCGCAGGAATATCAACCAGAGAAAAAAAACAACAAAAAAAACCCCAAAAAACCCAACTGTACCAATACCGTCACTGGACACAGACAGCTCCAGATTTTGTAGCTTCCAGACAAAGTCGGCAGCAACCGTCAGAATCTGTGTTTCAAGTCCGACCTTCTGCTTTTATCTATATTTTAAACCCCACACAAGGTATACAAGGCGAATGTTGCTGTTACAGTCAGAAAAGCCTAAATAATGGATGAAGAACAGAGGCTGCAAAGGGGGGGGGGGGGGGGGGGGGGGGGGGAGGGGGGCGTAAGAAAAAAAGAAAAAGAAAAAAAGAGGAAGAGAAAAGCTTGAGGGAAAAAAAAAGGCAAGAGAAAAAGAAAGGAAAGAGCCCTCCAAAATCAGAAGAGGCTCACACCTCTAACAAGGTGGGAGCTGAGGCTGACAGTGGGAGCATATTTTCTTCCATTGCTGCAGTGAGGCACACAGAGAATTGATCAGGGGCTGTTGCTGGAGCAGTTGCCATTTGCTACTCTCCAACCAGAGTCAAAATCAAGCAGCTTCTGTGCTGCCCTTGCCCGTACTCTGAGCTCATCGTCCAGAGGGCACACAAATATTCTCAGTAGGAAGGAGCCAGGAGAGGTCTGAAGATAGGCATGGTAAGAGAAGAAGGTGTCCCTGTTGGACAGGGCTGTGCTGTACTTGGAGGTGCTAAAATATTACCAGGGTTGGGTCCTCTTGCACTGAGGTGGGGGGTTGAGGGAAAGGTTTGTCCCTCATGGAAGCACAGATGGGGAACTGCCCAGGCCCCCACCCTCTTCCAGGCAAGGGTGAAGACAGGAACCCTTGGTTTGCAGTGGTCTGAGGATGCTTTTTGCCTTGCCTTGCCTTCCCCAATTATCCATATCTTTTGAGGTTCATGATTAAGAGGGATAAACCAGGACTTCAGATGCTGGACCAGGAGCATCTCTGTGATAAGGGGAAGTGACAGAGCTTATTCAACAGGCTCGGACACAGCTGGCACATCCACAAATCTCCTCCTGCACTGGCCACCTCTGAGACAGCCTCCATGACCACCCTTTTCTTCCTGACACTGCAACCTCAGTCCCCAGCTGGGCTCAGGCTTGGTGGTGGAAACTGTGGTCACAGCGGTATAGACATCCTGAAGACACATCTCTGGGGGTATGTCCCCCCAAAGCTGCAATGAGGACAGGAGGGGGATAGCAGGGTGATTTCAGGGGGCTGCTTTCACCCCAAAACTGCCTGGGACCAGCAAGTACCCTGATTTGAGACACCATGCAGTAAATAAACCCAGCAGCTCAAATCCCCCAGCACTCCCCATGCCCAGCTCTCTTCCCCCGGYGTCATACTCCTGAAGATCTCCTTTTATTCATGGGAAGGTTTCACAGCTGATGAATTAAGGCCATCAGGGAAAATCGCTATCTAATGAGGATTTTAGCAAGGGGAGCCATGAAGGCAGAAGATCTTTGTATGGAAGCGTTTGCTGGATGCTTTATTATTTCCATAAAAAGTTAATATGGAGGCAGTGACTGTGCTTTTGCAGTGGGACTTGGAGCACTGGGGAGGTATTTGTTTTTGGCAGTGTTTAGCTTCACCTGGATCCCTCCGAGGGCAATTAGCACCTATTGCCATGATATCCTACAGCAGAATTTAGACCCCTGAACAGGCGAGTTTTTTACTGACTTAAATATTTGGAATGGCTTGCAGGAGGCCACCTTCCTCCCTCTCCAGCCCTCAGAGGGAGGCTGGCTCCAGCCCACAGGAGCTAAGAGCCTTACGAAGCAGAATGAAGCCATCAAGGCTTGGCGCAGAGGCAAGCTGCATTTCCATTCCCTGCAAAGTGCACAGTCACTCGTTCACGACTCCCTCCCAGTTCGTTTTAAGTGGATTCTTGTATTCTCTGTATCTGCGCTCGCTTTTCAGGTGCTCGTTGTTTTTAAGGAGCGAGCTGCCTTGCTGGAGTGGAAGGCTGTGTTGGGAGCAGAAAGCAACTCCTTGCCAGTCAGCCTGAGTCCTCTCTCCTCCACGCACCCGCCTTTGGAAAGATGCCCAGGAGCAGGTTTTTATCAAATCCTCTACGCTGGTGGTCATGGCTTATAAGATGCAAGTGACTGCCTGACTCCAACCTCGTCCAGCAAAAAGAGTACGATACGCTGTGATCTGTCCCCAGCCACCAAACATTTGTGTGTCGTCAGTGCTTAGAAAAAGGCAGACAAGCAGCTTCCCTTCCACCCGTGCTCCTCGCAGGGTGACGTCCCCTCTCTCCCTGCCCTCCCCAAGCCACAGCCCCCAGGTCACGGGCRGTGAGTCAGACCCTGGCACCCTCCCAGCGTGATGCCACCGCATCACCCGCTCTCCTTTGCGAGGGGCAGTTCCAGCCCAGCAGAAGAAGGAGCCAGAGCTCAGCAGACACCGGCAGCCCCTTGCCCTGCTGCTGACTGCAAACAAGGCAGGTGGGTAAACACCAGCAGCGGAGGAGATGCTCTTGCATTATCTTGGGGAGTACTGCAGTGGACCTGCCAAACCGGGCAAGAGCTGAAGTGGAGATGTGAGGGAGGGAGGGAAGGAGGAAAATAATAGCTGAAACAGAGCTAAACAGGTTTTCACAGGGATGGCCTGAAGATATCTGCTAGGGTCAGATAGATAAACGTGGTAACGCCAAAGGGTCATCATTCTGCAACTGGCTTATTTATATTTATGGCCTGTCAGAAGAGACTGTCTTTGCACCGTCAGGTTACTTGAGACGAAAATACGGTGCCATGCACAAGGGACTTTGTCTTGCAGGAAGTGTATAAAGGCTGATGTGACAAAGGGAGCATAGATGATCTAGAGAGGCTTTTGTCTGAGAATAACTGACTCATGACTGGTTCAACACTGAGACCTCACCACTGGGACCCACCCTGCCCATGCTTCTGGGGGTTGTTGTTCCCAGAAGCTTTGGTGCTCAGGCGGTTGAGTGCTCAACTGCATTGGACGCCTGAACTGGCTGGCCCTGGGCATTGCAAGGCAGTCTGTTGATGACAACTGTGCACACCTCCTACAGGGACTTTTTGCAGTCAGTAGCTGTGGTGGGAGCTGATGCTTTGGGTGCGAGTACTCTAGCAATAGCAGAAGAGGTGATAACTTGTTTAGGTTTGCTCCTACTACATCTGCAATTTCCTATACTTCATAAACCAGGGATATCTGGGGTCAGCTGTCTAATTGCTGATGGTGCCAGTGTCAAATGGCACAACAAGAAGTGGGGAAGGTGGGCATGTGGGCATTACTGTGGGATAGGGACACCAGCAGACACCGTAATGGCCCCACAGGCAAGTTCATCACACTGCCCAATCTGTGATCTGTGTCTCTTGCACATGTTCTCACCTGCACAGAGCAGGCCTCATCTCATGGTGTAGACCCAAACCTTTACTAATCAAGGGTTTTTCTTGGCAGTAGAAAGAGCAGGGAAACAGCAAGGTTGGCAAAAATTATAGGCGTGAAAGTTGGTCTGGAAGGACATTGATCTATCAGTCAAGGGAGAGAGATGTTCCCTCATTCATGAGCAGTATAGCAAGCCATGTCGATACGATACATTAGTAATAAATGGTGGGAGAATGGGAAGAAACAACATGGCCGAAGGGGATGCTCAGGTAAGAGTTCAAAACGCTCCTTCTGTCAGAGTTGTGTTAATTGGCTTCTTTAACGAGGCTTCAAAAAAAGTCTGTCTAGAGCATCTAAAAATCACTGCCGATTGCTGTAGCCATCGCAGCAAGTGCAGTACAGGTCGGGGGTTATTTCTGCGTCACCAGCCAGAGTCCGTCCTTTTTAGCACCACCTCTTGCTGAGGACCCACAAGCACAAGCACTGACAAGTCTACGGTTGCAGACCTGGGTGTGCCAGGGCAGCAGCGTCAGCCTTAAAAAGGTCTCACCTCCAGGGTCAAGAGATGACACTGCTGACAGATGCCTGTGGGAGCTGCTTCTCCACTATTTCATAGCAGGCTTGAGGTGCTCCAAGGCATGAAACAATTGGAGAAGGAGTGTGAGACGGACCCAATGAAAGAGGCTCCTTTAGGGTCCTTCCACCCTGCCTTGTCTCCTTCCCTGCTCTCCAGCTGGGAACACGGCATGCTTTACTGGATTAGTTTCTGCTCCCATGGAAAACCCATGGCAAAGGATTCAAGACCTCAGGAACAGCATGAGGTGTAGCCTGCAGCAGGAGAAGGCCGAGGCTTTCATGTGAGCAAAATGACATGCACCAGGAAGGCTACCATGCTGGGAACAGCTACAGGAAGAAATGGTCTTCTGTGGTGTTCCCTCATGAATCCAAGAAACTATCCTCTCTCCTTTTCAATGCCTGGACTCCATCCCCTCATAAATCTGTGCCAGCCCAGCATGGCTCTAATCGGACCAAGTCCCTCATAGGAAGACAGAAGTTCATGTCTTGCTTTCACACTCCTTTCCAACTTCCCTGCGTGCCAGCTCATCTCTTTCTGCACAGGGGAGAGGTCGCAAGCAGACCCTGAAAATTAACATTGCTTCATAGTGTCAGCAGGACGGAGGATGCTTCCAGAGTTGGACTCCACAGAGCCAGACACAGTGGACTTGGGCATCACCTCTGAAAGCACAAACCAGGAGACACGCAAGAGAGGCTCAAGAAGCATCTCAGGGGTGGGAAAAGGAGGGATGATTCCTATCTGCTGTGGAAGACCTGAAAGCAGAGAGCAAATCAGCTAGTCCACGTCTTTTCCCAGCTTTCATGGGGCTGTCCTAAGGCCTGTTTTTGCTGAGGAGACACCACAGAAGTCCATTTCTCCCATTCTCATGCATGCACAGAGCAGAGGGCATTAAAATTTGATGCTAAATGGCATGATTTTGTCTGATGCGATGAAGGAAATTCAAGGCTTGGCATACAGCCGGCATGTATAGTCAGGTGGTCAAGCTGAGCAGGGACATGTTGTTTTCAGGATGTGAGATTTGAATGGCAAGGGGCTTGTGAGTGGAAGGGATTTATTTAGGTTAAACTATTGTTCAACAATGCCCAAGGCAAGAAAAGCCTTTAATCTCTAGGTACTAGAAGCTTCACTCCTCCCTCCCACTCTCAGTGTTAGAGCTATGGTACTGGAGAAGCCTAACTTGATTTCAGAGTCAACCTTCTCCCAGACTGAGCTACAAGAACCATCCTCATCTCTGTCATCGCCCATGGGCACACAAAGCCACCCACAAAGTACGTACACCTTGCACAGATACATTCCTTGGCACCACACAATGTCAAAGACCCTCTAGGGGTTACTCTTCTCATCAGATGAGTTTGGGCTCAGCTGTGGGCTGTGGAGAGAAGATGAGGGATGCAGGGAATTTGGGGCAGCTACCAGAGGGTCTCCTCTGTTTGAGCCTCACACGGCTGCACAAGTACTGGACATACAGCAGGACCAGGGGACAAACAGAGGGAAAAGCAAAATCCCATGAAGGTGCTCAACACGGAGGGGGCTGTGGGGGCTGAGATAAGTTTTTGCAGTGCAGGTGGTTGCCCACTGGAGGCTTTAGGGTAGCTTAAAGACCAGTGCTCTCTATTAGAGCAAATAGGCCGCTGTGAAAACGTGTAGGTATTTGCAGAAGTAAAGCCCACCCTGGGGTTCACTGCTGTTTTCATTTGCATCTCCATAGGCTTTCCAGTGAGCAGAGGGAGCACTTGTGCATGGCCTGGTTTGCAGGGGGATCGATGAAAGGTGCATTCACCTAGCCACCCTGAGAGGACTTTGTGGCTTTGGCCCCTTTCCAGGCAGGGAGCTGGAACGTCATGGTCTAACCCATCGGCGAGCACACAGAGCAAAGCACCATTAACGAACGAATGGAGCTACAGGCCCTGCAAGCAGCTCCTTAACCATTCACTGGGAAGTGCTTGATCAGGTGAGAGTAAAATCCAGTGCATCTGCCCATGAATGAGGAAGAGAAGAGAGTCTGGGAGCAAACTGGCCCATCTACGTAACCTGCAAAAGGCTGCCGAAGTCAGGAGTCACCGAGGGCATGATGCAACATGTTGTCCTGCCAAGCTGTAGCCCCAGTAAAAACCCAAAAAATTAAGTGAAGGCAAAGGTAGAAGCAGGGGAGCTGGCCTCAAGTCCCTGCTTAGGTTCAAGTTCCCCATGCAGCTTTGGGGTGTAGGGTCCCATTAAACACTTAAATGCTACAATACCTCACTCTGAGGCATCTGGTTCTCAGACAGATCCCAAATGCATGTCGGGCTCCTGAGTCTGTGCAGTGATTCAGGCACTTGAGAAGGGTGTCCTGGCAAGGTGGCAGGATGAGACACGGTGGAGAAGAAACCCCATCCCACAGTGGTATATGAACCCCACCTCCAGCAGAGCATCAGTCAGGGACTCTGCTAAGCCTGCCTAGCTAGGACTCCTTGCTGGATGCACACTGACTAATACCATCTGGCAGGGCTGAGCAGGACCCCTTCGCTTTTAGAAAGCACAGCAGCCATCCCCTGTTATGCACTAGCACAGCAGTTAGAGCATGGCGGGGTGTCAGAGCCAAGCTTCAACATCCACTTCGTCTCAGAGGCCATCCAAGGGGCAGCTCTGGTCCCCAAAGCAGTTGGTGTGAGAGCTGTGCAGAGCCTGAGGGACGAGGGGCAGCAGGGCCAGGGCGTGAGTGCTGCTGCAGAAGCAATCTGGGTGGTTTGCAAGGGGATGAAAGCTGGGACAGGGAGCGTGGAGAGGCTTGTGGGGACCTGGCTTCAGACTGGGTGGGATGCCTTCACTCRGAGCTGTGCAGAGAGTGCTGGTCAAGAAGAAGAGTTGCCCTGGCAGAGCTGGCTGATGCTCAGACCTCCTCAGCTTGCCATCTCCTGCTCCATGCAAGTCACTGTGCAGGAAGGTCCAGGGTTGTCCGGGGGTGCAGGGTGTGAAGCTCATCCTTCTGGGATGTGGAGGAAGGACAGACAGACACCCAGAACCTCTCCCCCATCTTTGGGGCTCTCGTCCGCCCTGCTCAGAAATAGGGTCAAGCCATATTTAAAGAAAGCAGGCACTGAAGTAAAGCCTATGTAAGAGCGGCCACCTCTGCGTGCAGGGTCTGGTCCCTGAGTGCTATTTGTGATCACAGGTCTGGTTTCGCTGGTCTCTGCAATTTTCTTACAGTCAGAATAAAATCCCTTCTGGGGGCTCTGTAAATCCTGTGTGAGCTGCTCAACACTGGAGCTTCCCCTCGCCTGTGGAGTGATGGGAGGAGGTCACATCTTGGCCCCTCTCGCTTCTGAAGGACTCCAAATCACTTGAAGATTTTAATGAACAAATGTACCAGTTAAGCAGCTTCTCAGGGCTGGTGGAAGCATCATCTATCCCCACTTCTGTGCAAGGGCTGCTGCATGCATCTGAGCCCTGCAGGGCCAAGCAGACCAAGTGCCCACTCCCTAGCTTGGCAGAGGTGGCCCTGGGGAGATGGATGGAGGACCTGCGTCCCAAGAAGGGCAGGGCAAGTGGCCTGGAGGCCAGTTCCCTTCAGCAGCCAAGGCAGCAGGGGGTGTCCCTGCCAGGTTGGCTCAGCTCCCTGCATCCACAGGGTGTAAGAGCAGCCAGAGCTCAGSCTGCCAGACTGGTCCATGTAGGAGACCAAGGCCAACTTGCTTGCCCAGAGCTGACCATGCAAAGGCACTACAAGGTCTGTGAGAGCACCGTCCCCCCAGCAGTGTCCTCAGGCACGCTGAAGCACGGCTGTGTGGCCATGTGGTGTGTGCATGGGGCAAGCCCAAGCTCGGGAGGCAGCACAGCCGGTGTTTCAGGCTCTCTGCAGACTCAAGGAGACCCTGGAGACCTGGCTTTGAAGTCTTCTTGGTAAACACTTCACCTAGAAGTTTACTGTTGGAAACAAGGAAGCTGAGCTATTGAATTGATCTCCACGCTCCCATAATTTCAATAATCGAAGGCCATAGGCAGAGGCCACAATGCCTAAGCTTTAATTGAACCTTTGCTCTCAGCAAGGCCCAAAGAGAAAGGCCCTACAGAGGGAGCTTTAAGGTTTCCTTAGTTTAACCAAAATATCCTGCAGCCCATTTAACAGCACATTATGAAGTTTTATCATAAATAATTAACACTGAACTACAATTGACATTATGAAGCATGTGGCTGGCTCAGTTAGTATCTTACAACAGCCAGTCATTCACAGGGGGGATGCACAGCCATCACGGCAAAAATCAGCCACTTCCACCGGCAAGAGGAGTGCTTAATGCAGCTGCTTCTGGTGCAGAGCACAGCAGCTGCTCAACAGCACTCTTCCAGACAAGGAGCAAAGGAAAACATCATGTCTAAACTGGATTGCAGGGTCGATTTGGGGTGGCAGAAGGTCAAGAGCCTTTGGCCAGGACTTGGGGGTCAGTACATCACAGGGATAAGTCCATAACTGTGTCTGAGTCTCTGCCCTCCTCCTGGCTGGTGCAGCACCATGCTGGTCAGCATGTTGTTTTGATGGGACAGCAGTTCTCGGGTGAAAGGCAAGCCTGCTTTTCTGATCACTTGCAGTCACTAACAACTCCTGGCAACTTCTGGAAGAAGTCAAGGCTGGAGGTCCATGCCCAGGTATTGGGAGCCTGCTCACTCCCTGCTCCCAGGGGCCAGGCAGCGCTGGGCACTGCTGCCTACACTCCAGAGGTGGCTGCACACCTCAGCGACAGGCAGAGGGACTCCCAGAGAGTTGGCTTTCAGCAGTGGAATGATTACCTCAATTTCAACGTAGCTGAGAAAAAAATTTGACCCAGGGCTCAAAGTTTCCCGAGGGAAACCTATACCTCATAAGCTGGTGTCATGAATAGGCTGACCACTTTTCATCCCCTGTCTCACAACAGAGCTGGGCTCCTCCACGAGCCATGGGCAATACAACTCAGCATCTCGATCGGCGTGCCCACCACCCCCCCTTCCCCCCCTGGCTGGTTCGCACCCCTCGGGGACATGTCCCTGTCTGTCCACCTGCCTTTACACCAGAGGAGACAGCAGCACAAAGGTAAGAAGCAGAGGGGCTGCACTTCGTGATGAATTAGTCACGGCCAGAGAACTGACCCTCTGTCCTGCTGATCCGGCTGGCTGTACTGTGCAGCTGTTGGGGGCTGTGAACAGTTGTAGAGCAGAAGATTCCCATGGTTTTGGCTACAGAGTGCATCTAGAGCTGATCCATCTCCCCCGCCCCCAGCCCCCTCCTTAAGCTGTGTCTTTTAATAAAGACATACAGGCAGCACGCTTGAAAAGCTCACTTAGATCTGAACCAAACGCCACAGCTAGGGTAAGAAAAAATCCATGCGAGAACCCGGAGGTAGCCAGCACTCCCATATGCTGGCTGCAGGAGAGAGCCATAGTGCTGAAACAGTACATAAGAGGCGCTGAGCGGAGCAGCCTGCGAGGGAGAAACCCGGGCAAAGACAATTGAAGCATCTCCGGGAAGAGTCATCAGAAGCCATTAGCCCGTGCACGGGAGGCTGTGCTGCCTCCCCGGCTCCCGGCGGGGAGCTTTGGGTCTCTAATGGGAGAGACTGGAGCCTGGGACTCTCTTGGTGCCTCTCTGCTGTTGGTTCGGTCCCAGTTTGTCTGCCCGAGCAGACCAGCTTAGCTCCTGCTGCAGGAGGTGGGAGAGCAGAGCAGAGGCCAGGCATGTCCAGCATCCGCTCCCTCCGCGCAGGGAGATGCGAGCGGGTCTGCGCTGAAGGGTCCTTCTGAAGGAGCAAATGGTCCTCCCAGCAGGAGAGGGGAACCCCCCCAGACAGGAGTGTCCCCCACACCAGGAAGGATGTCCCAGACCAGGTGGGTCTGGGAGGGAAACACCCCTCCCCTCTTGGCTCAGCCAGCACAGACCGTGACACGACAGGAGCCGCGCTCAGCCTGGGACACGCTGCCACCATTTCCCATGGGATGGGCTAGTCAAGAGCCCTGGTGCTAGAGCAGGTGGGGTGGACCACGTGTGAGAGGGCAGACTGCAAGGACTGGGAGCCCTGCACGGGAAAGAGGGAGGAGAGACGAGCAGAAGAGACGATGGAGGGAGTGGAGGGAGAGGATGAAGGGGGAAGAAAGGAAATCAAAAGGCAGGTATGGCAGGGAACAGATTCACTCGTGGTGTGACTCAGAGTGAGGAAAGGGGCCTCCAAAATTATACTGACTGATTTCGGTGACTGCATGAAAGCAATACTCCTGCCCTGAAGTTCCACTACCACCAGTGGGACCCTGACCCAGCCCTACATTCATGTTTTGGTGTCAGCAGTGCATGGCTGAAAATGGGACAATGAATTTGTCATTCCTGATCTGAGGATCCTGAACGCTGATCTCGCTTGGGACCCCAACATACATAGGGCAAATATTGATAAACAACAGGAAAAATTCTGCACTGAATGATAATCTTGGTGTTAGGAACTAGTTCAAAGTCTGGATAGATCACAAGATCCAGAGTGAACAAACATGTGTGGTGGATACTCCCCCATCGTACTGCAAGACCAACAGGCATTTCCTCCTTGAGTTGGGTGCTCTGTTTTATGGAAGAGACAAACATGGCTTTGTTCCACTGTTTAGCCAACAGTGATGTGCAGCGAGGCTGGGAAGTACTTTCCTGGAGCTGGTGATGAATGAGGCAGAGTTTCTGCTGACTAGCTTGAGACAAGGGTTGCGGTGTACATTGCTGAAAACACGCTCTGCAAAACAAACTCCCTCTGATTCACAGGTAGCAGTTGGGTAGTCACAGAATAGTTGAGCAAGATTTTGTACAAACATACATGCTTTTTTTCTTGTGCGAAACAAAAACCTTCCTTGCCTGGTATAAATAAAACATCGTTCTTAGTTGACATTTTCATATTTCTGAGCGCGCTCTTATTTTCCTATAGCTGGTGGAAATTTGGTGAGATGCTGCAGATGAAATACAGATTTTATCTCTGATCTCTCTGTCGCCAGGATCCCAAAGTTTCTGAAATCCCCTGTGAGCTTCCCTACTCTCTGATCCACCCAATGATCCACAGGCAAATCCCACAGCCCTTCCTTAGAGCTTATGGCTAAAAATGAGGGASTGTTCCCGCAGGGCTTCAGTAGGACTGCTGGTAAGCGGAGGGCTGTTCCTGTAGGTGGGGGTTGGTGAGATCAAGACCTTGGTCTTTGCATGGGAAAAGCGCCAGAGTAAATTTCTGGAAGTATTTCTTTTAACACATATTTTAAAAAAAAAATACTTGTAGCTTTATTGGGATCCCTTATTGTCAGTGGGATGAGTGTGTGGAGCATGGAGCTCTGTTTTTGCACACGAGAGTCAAATGCTAAAGCTGCTCATACTGCAGGCAGATTGAGCACCCCAACTCCTGATTTTGGTAGCAAGAGGAGGAAACTCAGAAAATTTCCATTCCTTGGAAATGCAAACCAGGCGATATCTCAAGGGTGAGTGTCAACCAGCTTTTTCTGTTGCTTTCTGGAGCTCCCACCCTTTTTTGACCAGACTGGGTGGAAAGTCGCCCGATTCCTGCAGTGCAGAATGTGATACCCAGATGACCAAAAGCTGAGGTCCGTGAGTATTCACCCACATTTGAGTGTCAGGCTGCAGTAACACGGACCAGCCCATCCATCTTAGCTTTCCCCCACCCCGTGAGCTCTTTCCCTGTGCATCTCCTCTGCTCACCGAGATGTTTCCTCTTCTCTTCTGCTCAGAGCAGGTCACCAACTTACCCCTGCCACTATATCCTGACCTGATCCAACAACACAGAAAGACCTTTCCTCGCCTGGTGTAGCTGAGCTCCAGCGGGAACATACAATGGGGGACCGGATCCTGCACTCCCTGCTCAGTCAACGTCCCCAGCAACTTCCCCAAGCTGGGGGAAAGGTTTGGTAGCAGAGAGCAAAAAGCACAGATGGAAAACCTATGGCCTGACTGAGGACTTGTTACTTGTGAAGAGCGACTGGTCAGTTGGGGAAGGGGATAATTGTCCTGCCTGCTCCCCTACCCTGCAGTCAGCCATGGGGTTTGCCCCATGCAATACCCTGCTCCATTTCCCAAACTCTTTCCAAAGACAGGTAATTGCTAGCCTTCTTCCTGGGTTCCCCCTCAAGCCTGGCTGTCCTCCTCCCTGCTCGGGCACCTATGAAGCCTGTAATTACTGCTTTACTCCTTTTTCCCCTGTAGTGGAACAGAGCCTACTTCAAGCATCGGCCTCTTTAAAAATACATCTGCTCTGCACTGCACTAAAACACATAGAATAATAGAAGAGAGTCCGTCAGCAGGGGCACCCTTTACCCGTATGGCTTTCAAAGGCAGGCATCTTTTAAAGAATATGGAGCACTTTCTCTCCTCCAGACCCAAAGCTGAGTGCAAAGCTGTGACATGCTGGCAATATTTGAACGAGGGGGTTCATGTATTCCTCCTCTGGTTTACGGGCTGGTTGCAGTGACACACATGTAGTCTGGTGTTATTCCTCTGGGGTCAGGCAATGCCTGTTGCTGTTACTGGGGATGGCTGGTGGTGGTGGCCACCTTGCTGATTCCCCACATCTTTTAAAGCTCTGCATGAGCACCAGAGCTACAAGTTCCATGGATGGAGAGATGGGACCCACTGATGGTCCCCAGACAGACCAGCTATCAACAACCTTCCTTGCCTTGTTTCCCTTCCCAGTGGGGAAATCAGCCCCTTGGCCATGTGATTTGGTGCTGACACAAGAGCTGTGCTGGCACCATTTGCTGTCATCCTGCAGCTCAGGAACCACAGTCAGCCCCTGTGCCTGTGAAACGAAGTGGGGTGAAAGGGATCTGGTGCAGCATTACAGCCATACTCCATCCTAAATTACTCTATTCTAAAACATAAAGGAGGGACAGTGCTTCCCCCAAGATTTCTTCACACACGTCTGCATTTGCCTGGAGTTATCAGACTCAGTTCAGCAGAGCATGGATAACTTTAAGCACATTCCTGCACACTTTGGTGGGTGGTGGCATGGACACACCGGCCTGGATCATTTATCTAGATGCTCAAGGGACTTAGATGCCCAAATTCTTGGAGGGTCTTGGCTTTTATAGCAGGAAAAAAAAGAAAATCAGAGACTGTGGCATGGAGCTAAACAGCTTGGAAGTAAGCACCGTATTGCAAGAGAGATCCTTGCTACTGGGTCATGCACCAACTCCCAGGGCTCACTGGACAGAGCTCCAAGAACCTGTGTCCGAGAGCTTCAGCAGCCCAGAACTGGTGGGCAACTTTCCTCAGGAAGCCTTTGCAGCACCAGGGGTAGGACTCATCTCTGCTAAGCTGTCATGTCCCCATTTATAGATGTCTCCATCTGAGCTGGTCATTCAGCATCTTTATAGTCTTTAAGGTGAGTAAGATGCCTCTAGAGCACCAGTCACCTGCCCCACTTCAGAAGTCGATGTTAGAAAGAGATGATCTGCACTGTAGACTCCTTGGTTCCTCTCCATTGACCATAACTGGAGCCTAGAGGTCTACACTCACCTGTGCATCCCAGCTTTGAAGACCCCAAATGCATCTATATCAAGGCTGAAATCCCTGGTGAATTAGCTGTGCGTGACGCTTTTGAGTTCCCACGATGAATCGTCTCCTGGCTGAAGTGTTGGGGGAAGGGAGAAGGCCTGGCCCACCCCATCCCCATCCATTCCCCAGCTTGGAGGTAGATTAGGAACCAAGTCCTCTAGGGTGGCCATCACCTTCTCATTGAGCTCTGGGCCAGCATCAGTGGTGGGTGAGCAGGTACCCTTACAGGTGGACCTGCTGCCAAAGCGACAGGTTTGGTAAATCTCAAGGCTAGCTCATGTATCAAACCTCAAATGAAAAAAAAATGGTGAGAGCTGAGTGTCCAGTCCAATCAATATTCCTTTCGTTTAATGCTATTTTGGCTCTAGGGTCATGGTTTGGGGGTGTCCTTTGCACTCCAGGAATAGGGAGTGTGCATGTGCCCGTGACACCTCTGTGTGTGTATTTCTTTTCCTTCTTCCAAAGCTCTGCTTGCCCTCCTTGTCCTGGACTTTCCCCCAACCTCACCCTGTGCAAAGTGCAGTGCAGAGAGGCTGAATTCAGAGGGGTTTGGGTTCCCTTTAGGTTTCCAGCCTGGGCCTGAGTGCTCAGGGTGAGASCCGCATGTGCTGCCCCAGAAGAGGGACAACTGCGAAGCCCCGCAGCCTCTGGGATGGGCTCCCTCACCAGCCCTGCCCACCAACCTTTCCCCAACCGTGGCACCTTGGCGAGCAGCAGCAGGAGCTGGACACAGAAACTGAGACACGGGACCACGGCTGGGACCTGTTCCCGCGCTGTCCTGGCTCCCAGACCTTCTGCCAGGAAGGACCAGCAGCTTTTCCCCGACCTGTGCCCAGGAGGTGGCTATTGAGGAGCAGGGGGTGGGATGTGAAAGGGGCCCTTGACCTCCTCCCGGCCTGCCCCCCCATGCACCCTGGAGCCTCGCACCCAACCTGGGCACAGCAGGCGCTGCTGGAGCAGGAGCAGGAGCCGGAGCAGGAACAGGATCAATCCCCGGGCCACCTCCTGCCCAGTCCCCCGTATGTGATGAGTTCGCCAGGCCTCATCACCACTCCCGGAGCCGCTGCCCGCCCTTCCCGGCCACCGGAGCCGCTGGCCATGGCTCCCGCTGCTCGTTGTCCGGGGCTGCCCCGTCCTTTGCTCTAGTCCCCGGCCGGACCCCCCCCCTTACCTGGCGGCCGGCAGCGCCGTCCGGGGGCCGGGGCTTTGCTCCCCGCCCGAGGGGGAGCCCCGGGGCGGCCCAGCCCCGCTCCAGCTCCCGAGCCGAGCGCGCATTTGGCTAAGCGCTTTGCATTTGTGCCTGGGAAATACCGACTCGCCTTTTTATGATCGCGGGTGATAAATATTGCATCGCCCGCCTTTGCAAACTTTTAAGAGCGGGGGCAGAGCGGCACCTGCGAGCCGCCGGTACCGGGCACCGACCCCCGCCCGGCGCAGCGACCCCGGCGCCCCGCGCCGCATCCCGGGCAGGGCTGGGGCTCTCGGCTTTGAGGAGGGGGCGGCCGGGGGGGACCCTGCGCGGCAGGAGCAGCGGCAGACTGGAGCGTGTTATGTCTGCGAGGGAGAGCCGGG
>JAYKAV010002781.1:517934-592074 GCA_035582835.1 Phoebastria nigripes
AGCAGCCCCGCGGCTCGGCACGGTACGGCCCGGCCCGGCCCGGCCGGCGATGCTCCCTGGCTGCGTCCTCCTACCCGGCCCTGCCGAGACCCTGCCTGACATCTGCCCGGCCCCTGCCCGGCTCCTCTCTCGCCCTTCCCGGTCCCTGCCCGCCCCGCCCGGCTCTGCCCAGCTCCCTGTCCGGCCCCTGCCCGCCCACCCGCGGCTCCGGGCTGGCTTTCCCCCGGGGGGATCTGGGGAGCAGAGCAGATCCGAGCCCGGGTGTGAACAGGAGCTTTCCCGACCCCGCTTCTCGCCTTCCGAACGGATAAAGTACCTTGGGTTAAAAACCATAAGAACAATGAAATAAGGAAAAGTTTCACCAACTTTATTTTTGCCCTGTTTCGATGAAGCTACCTGGCTTGATTACCCAAATCCTCCTGCCAGTGCAGTGTCCCACGGGCTCCATGTCTGTCCGTCTGTCTCTCTGCAACCTCTCCAGCCTCCCCTCTTCAGCCCATCGCTGCCTGTCTCTGCCTGACAGTCTTTCTGCCTCCRCACTTACCCACCCGTATGGATGTCCATGCAGCCCGCTGCCCATGGCGTTTCCCTCCCTCTCCTCCCTGCCTGCCACCAAGCCTGGATCCTGTCRCTGCAAAAAAGTGTGGAGGTGAAGTTTGGTGGTTGCATGCTGGGTTAGGGGGGGCTTTGCAGCCCCCCAGCTGCTCCGGCTGCTCCCAGCCCTGCCRAAAGGCAGCAGGACTGTCAGCCCAGAGCAGGGGGACTGATGGAGGGGGAACMCCAGCGCCTGCTGGAGAGGGGGACGGCGGCCATGGGGTTGATGGAGGGCAGGAGGGTGCTTGGTCATGCTCACAGCAAATGCCTTCTCAAGGGAACAATGTGTGTTTATCCAGCCCAGAGAATCCAGCCCCAGCAGTGCGTGTAAGGACGATTCTACACGGTGCAGGTGCTCGGTGAGTCAGGGTCAGTATTAGTTTTCCTGGCCCCTCTCCCACCCACCCTCTTCTCTACAGAGCCTGCGCACAGCATCCTCTGAGACGTCCCTTCTCATGGGGATCCTGCCGGGCACCTTGGGTCAGACAGGGTCAACAAGTGTCACAAGGAAAGGAAAATCCTGACCTAATTGCAGTCTTACTGAGAGGCTGAAGTGTCCCCCAAAAGATGGTTCCTTGGGTCTGGACATGCACGGGGAAAGGTCAGATCCAGCGATAGGAGACTTTGAAAGCAACCATCACCATGTGTGTTGCTCAGATTCAGGCACAGCCACGAAACAGTGATGCTTCTGCAGCGAGAAGGTCTCTAAACTAGACCTGCGTAGCACATCGCTCGTGCAGAGGGATGGAGGAGAGACCACAGGGGGCTGAATCCTGACTCTGGAGTAGTCTCCTTGGGGGAAGAACTGCATCAGCTGCCAGGAAAGCCCTGTCCCTGGTGGCCTGAGAGATGGGAGAGGGTCAATGGGCAGTCCCTACACACCACGGTCCAGGCAGACCTTCCTGTTCATTAAAGCATCCTACATGGGCCAGAGGCCACCGGGCCCAGCAGCGTGGCCTGCCAACATGCTGATGCTCTATCCACAGCCAAGGGCAGGCAGGAGCTCTGAAGCCTCTTCCCCTTCTGCTTTCTATCAGCACAGCTCTCTGAGTCATGGTCTCCCCTCTGCTGCTTGCGGAGAGATTGCAGCATCAGGTGATGGGCAGAGGAGAGCGGCTGCCAGAGAGGTTCACTGGAAGCTTTTTGTACAAGGAAGGCTCAGGCAGAATTATTGCAAAGGGGAATTGTCCCTCCTGGGTGCTCTGCAGTGGGCCCAGGCACTTTCTCTCCCCTTCAGCTGACAGCCCCTGGATTTGTTAACTCTCTCACGACAGGCAGAAGCTTTTGTCAGGGTATTTCATAATTTATTTTGCTGGGCTCTTCTTGGTGACCCCTCTATCTTCTTTCTCCTCACTCTCTGAATTTCAGCAGCTCAGCGAAGGAAGGTTGCAGAGAGCAGTTCAGTTCCTAGCCCTGGATTTAACTCTCCCCAAGGAAGCAAACCTTGTCCCAGGCTGCATTTTCCTGCAAGGAACTGACTCCAGACTCTGGCTCAGAATGTGCCCAGGAGGTTGGGGACTGTGGGATTAGTCCTGGGCACGCTCCTCTTCTTCACATCACTCAAAGAATCAGCTGGAGCAGGGGGAAATCAGATGAGAGTCTCCTCTTTGACAGGCTTAGCAGCTCGTTTTCCACACCTCCAGGAAGCTCAGAACCTGAGTGAACTCAGACCCTGAGGACAACACAAGGCTAGTGAGCTCAGCAGGAATCACAGAAATACCTTTTCCAGTGCACGAAGCCATTTCTGATCTCATTTTCCACACTTGCAACCACTGAAACGACTGCTGGAGCAGCAGAACAGCTGTCCCAGGCCAGCCCAAAGGCTCAACTAGCCTTGGGTCTTGGCTGTTCATGTAGGAAAATTAGATAAGGAACARATGAAGTAAATCGCATTCCCTCCCTTTCATTCCCCTGTGTACCGGAGTTTAGCAGACCTCTTTTCCAAACAGCCAAGCCCCCACCCGTTGAGTCTCTCCTCATCACACCCCTGAGCATCCTGCCCTGGATTTGCTTTACCTTGGCAATGAACTTTTTGAGCAAGAGATACTCAGGGTAGGATCCCCGAACACACCTCTGCACACACTGGCACTGACACTGAAACGTAGACGCACGTGCATGCACAAGTAGGGACACAGTGGGGCACCACGGTGACCCCCTCCCAGCTCTATTCCATGGATGAACCTGTCCTCCTGCCAGCTCCTACATGGATTTGCGGGCTGGCCCCAGCAGGGAAGAGAGCCTGTGCCCTCCATAGGCACCATCCCAAAGCCTCTGGATATATTCAGGAGTTACCAGGTTCTTCCTGGCTTGGGAAAAACAGGCGTCTTGCAACCAGGATGTGCAAAAACATAGTGAAGCACCAAATAAGAAGGAAAGTTTCTACAGCAGCGATAATAACTAACACCTAAACTGCTTTCACAGCAGTGGTGTGCTGGTCGTTTCTTTAGCCCTTTGCACTTCTGAATCTTGATAATGTACTTTGCAAGGAATGGGCCAAACTTTCAGGTGATTGCCAATGCTCAGCTATGGCTTTCTTGAGTAACATGGGGCAGCTCTGCAACGCTCACTGTAGTCTCTTCATGTATATACTAGATTTCCTCCCTAATCACTCCATAAACGCAACAGTCCAGACTGCCCTCTCTTATCCATCCGTATCAGCAACTCCTGTGAAGCAGGAGGTATTTCACCAGAATCAGGATAAAAGAGAGGAGAGTCAGGATCTCTCCTATTAAGACCAAATAAAAACACTGAATAAAGAGCCTCATGATCCAAGCCCTTTAAAAACAAACTCCTCCTGGAGGGAGCCCAGCTTCCAGGCCAAGAGCTGGCACCCCAGCCTGGTTGGTGGCTTTGGGAATCCTTTCTGAGATAAATCCTTACGCAGAAATGGAGAGCCAGAAAGCTCTTCATGTTATTGTTGCTCCTTGTGCTGGTCAGATGTTGTGGTTATCTGCCGTGGCATGAAAAATCAGCAAAAGGGGCCAGGGATATTGTGGGTATCATGACATCTACAGCCAGCGCATCAGATGCTCTCGTTTGTCATGCCCACTGGAAACTGATCTTGGAGACTCTCTCCAGCAAGATCTGTGTTCAAGAAACTCCATCTCTCTGTTGCTTTTTGAAGATGACCCATAGTTTCTCTGTCTGGCTTCCTGTCTCTAACCAACAAAATCTTGCAACACTCCGCCTAATCCCCACGTTTTCAATCAAAGGAAAACTCAATGCAGACTTTTTAGAGGATTGTCCTGCCTGCCATGTGGTTTGGTGCCTCAGGCAGTTGCCTCCAGACTCCAGCTGTTTTTATTACCTAAGTGGGTTTGATTGCTCCTTCATTTGTGCCTGAATGAGAGCCTTTGGCACCCTCGTGGGCTTTAATGGGGTCTGTGTGTTCTAGCTACCGATTAAACCCGCTGGCAGCGATTAACAGCTTCCAGCATAACACTAACACAGAGCAGAGGGGACACGGCTTTCCGGGTCTCCGGGAGAGGATCCGGTGAAAAAGGGACACGACTTTCTGCAGACCGATGGAGCACAGGGGCCCTTCCCGAGCAGACGGCTGTGTTGGCTGGAAATGGCTCAGGTGACCTCTGCCACTTTCTTCTCATCAGCGGAGGTCCGGCTCAGCTGTCCCAGGCTCCCTCTGCGCGAGCTCAGGCACGTTTTCCAGCAGTGGGCTGGTAAAGGTGACGATGCTGGTGGGCAGCTGGGGGTGGGTGTCACCCCAAAGTGTGGGTAGAGACATTAGGGGACAGCTACCCACCTGTATGGACTGACTGTCAGGACTGCTCCTGGAAAACGTTGTGCGGGGTGGTGTAGAGATCAGGAGATCAGGGCACAGAGGGTATCCCCCCATCTGGCCAGTGTGACAGGTAAGGGGACCCTTCTCCCCTCCTCCCCTTTCCTTGTGGTCCTTCCCACGACCTGAGCAGGTGGAAGTAGCCAAAAATGGTGAATTTCTTGTGCACTGGAAATTTTTAGGCTTACACTTCATTTCAGCCCCAAATAGCCAATAGTTCTCACTACCGGCAGCTGTCCCAGTCCCTGCCTGCGGCTCTGCCTGCCCTCTGGCAGCATCCTCGCTGTCCCAGGGCCACGGCTCCGCTTAGCACATCTCCTCCGCCCCGCTCGGCTGCTTGGCAGCTCTGACACAACCCTCCGCCATCTGTGGAAACCCTGGGGAGGATCCATCCATCAAAATTAAGATGTTTGGGGATTAAATGCTTCGATCTCATTGGAATTGACATTTTCTGATGAAAATTGGTTTTGTCAGAAAATGTGTAAGCGGCTCTACCTGCCAGAGGTCCGTACACTGTGATCGGTGATGGTTTAAATTGCCTGCTTGAGTGCAGGAACGGAAAATCAAGCCCCAAGCGCTTTTTAACTAAACTAAGCTCTGTAAGTTGTCTCACTTCTGAGAGAGGCCCATGGCATCGAGGAGAACATTTCTCTTGCACAGGGTACTTGTGCTGATTTAAACTTGGTGTGAGATCAAAAACATGATCACGACATGCTGAAGCGATACCCCGTGCGACTCTGTGGCAAACAGTGGCGTTACAGAAGACTCAAGGGACGCCAAATTCTGGGCTGGAATTAGAAAAAGACATCAAGTCATGGTTCAAAATATCATGCTTTCAAAATGCCTGTTTTCTGGAGGCTGGGAGAGGAATACAGAAATAGCTCCTGATGACGATGAGATCTCTTCCTTAGCCTGAATAGCACAGCGTATTTTAATGCGCAGGTCTAGCACTTTAGGTGTAAGAGAAAGACTATCCGTGCAGGCCAATGCTGCAAGACAGCTTGTAAAAATCCTTATTAAAACCCCGCTGAGCCTAATCATGAAAGATAGCTTTTAATTAAAAAGTGCAACCATTCAGCCAACTTTTATAGGAGATTGCTACGACCCCAGGAGATGCCAACCAGCAATAGAGTAAACTCCTTCCGGAGGGAGGGAATTTTCCCATCCCTTGTTAGCTGGCAGGGAACATCTCTGACTGTTTTAAATGGGCAACTTCACAAGTTTCCTGAGTGTGGTTTCTTCCATTAGGAAATGGGAATCTTTTAACAGCTCACCCAGGCAGCAAAATTCCTCCACTCCATCTATTGCATTAGGAGCCCGGAGTCCATGCTGCTCAACTCCGCGGAGCAGGAGAGAGAGCAAGAGAAAAGAAAATCCAGAAGGGGCAAAGTGTAGCTCGACTTTTTAATACTAAATTATTTACAGTAAGTAAAATCGTGTGTGTCAATTGTGAAAAGAGTCCAATTTGTTTGATTTACATTGCAGGGGGGTGCCCTAGGGTAGGGGGTGTTTAACTATCTCCTCTAATGTAATTGCCTATGGCAGCCCGTTAAATATTTGATAGGCTGCCTGAGCAAAGTAAGGAACTTCGTCTGATACGCTCCCACAACCCTTTCAGTGTATCAAATGTATTTGCAGCCAGAGAGTACCTGAGCCCTTTCTATTGTGTAACCGGTGCTAAGCATGCTCGTTTTAAGCCCATGCAGACTGCAAAGGGAATGTTTTAGCCCACTTTTAGGGTGTGCTTGGGTTCTGTGGGAACGTGTGCTTTCCACTGGAAAATAGGGGCTCTTCCCCTATACCAACAGTTTTATTTTACATAAGAAGCCCAAGTCTCTCTTTCTGTGCCTCAGAGGGAGCATTTTCCTCAGCCGTCCAGCAGCAAAAGCAGTTTTTGCTATTGCCAAGGCTGTGCCCATGGCTTGGAGGTGTTGGCCCCCGGGCAGCTCCCTGCCCTAGATCACGGTGGTTGTGCAAAGGTGCCCTTCAGTCACAGGACGGTCTGGCCTTGGCTCAAACCTTGGCTGCAGGATAGAGAGCGGGATGGGGATACACGGGGTATGGGAAGGACAGCAGGGGGGCCTGTGGACACCAGCCAGGAGAGATGGACTGCAAAAAATTGAAGGGTCCCAACTTGTGCAGCCCAGCCCCAAACCAGCCTCTTACAGCTTTTACATTATCAGTGTGCAAGATGGACAAACTTAGTGACCTGGGTATGGCTGAGGTGTGGGGGGAGAGGCACAAGAGGTCTTACCCCTGCCCCATACACTTCTCCTTGACTGTCCTCCATGGGATGGACATACTGGGTCCCTCCTCCCCGCCACACGCAGCTACCTCCAGCCCTGGTCCCTACATGCAGCACTGCAGCCCAGCCCAAAAACTGATCAGAAGATCAGTGGTTGACACTGCACAGCTCCTGGCTATTTCCACTCCAGCTTTTGCCACTGGCAGCTCTGTTCCCAAGAAGAAAATTGTCCCTTAGCCCAAGCAAAGAGGAGAACAGCAAAGTGGTTGAGTAATCTGCCCCTGGGAGATGCTCAGCTGCTTACAAAGCCTGTTTCCCGACTTGGGGATCTGCCCCAGCTCACGCTGTTCCCTTTGCACAGTTCAGGAGCTCAGTTTGGCTGGAAAACTAAGGGGAAACATGCACAAGTCTTCCCTGGTTGTAAGGGGACCTCTCTTTTAAGGGACTCTGCTGCCACAGGAGATGGCACTCCTGCTGCCTGATGAAATGCTGAAGAAGCAGGCAAAGTCACCTCACATGGTCCCCTTTGAGGACCATTTTGGTTCTGGGGATATTCACACTCTTTTCCTCATTCGTGTGTATTTGTAGCACAATTAATTTGGCAGAGCCTCTGGGAAGGGGCTGTAGAGCATTTCTTCCTCTGCAGTATGCCACTGTCTCAGGTACACTTGCACTGCCAGGAAAATCCAGGGGATGAATGAGATTTGCCTCCCCTCCTCCCTCCTGGAGCAGTGACACCTGCATTGCGTATGGCTGGAGCACCAGCCAGCTGGGGAGCCTGGCTCCCATCTCCCTTCTGTTTTCTAAGCAAGTTGTCCTCCCTGAATTACAGTCAGAAAGCAATTCAACAGCCTAGTGTGTCAACCAGGACCTTCAAGTACTGGCCCCCTTCCTGAAGTTACTGCTGAGGAATAGCAGCAAAGACCTCAGAACATTACCGCCATGAAATATCATAAATAGCATTTCTATTCAGCTTGGGAAGCTTCTCCATTTCTTCCTGGCCAGTCTGACCTGGATATCACAGATGAAGTGACGCCCTGATGCCCCTCTACCAAGACCAGCCACTGACTGAGGCATTTCTGGTCATGTCCTGAGTCTGCCAGCTGGACTGTCCTCGTGACTGTGGTTTTTGGGGAATTCAGCACTGGGAACTCACTGTGAGCCCAGTTAACTACATCGAGGTCAACAAAGAGCAACTAAGACCCACAATAACTGACCCAGGTCCTGAGACAAACAAAGAATACAGTAGGTAGCATTGTTTTCCTAAAAAAAAAAAGGCTAGCAGTACTTTACTTGCATGCACACCAAAAGTGATTCACACACCACGTGTCTGGGCAGCTCCGGTTGTAACACTGACTCTACCCAGGTACAGGAACAAAAGGCAGATATTGGTACACAGAGTTTGGTGGTCACTGGAGGATGCTGGTGAAGAAAAGGAAGGAGGTGGTTGACCGCCTCCTTCAGCCAAAGAGGAAAGAGCTCCAAGAAGACAGTCCGCAATGGCTGCCGTAGCTATTTGGTTGTAAAAGGAGGAGGGAAAAGGGAAAGGTGAATTCATAAGCTCTGCCTCATTAGACTTTCTTCCAAAAGGAATAAAGCACTTCTCTCCTTCCTCTCCCAGCTGGGAGGAAATCCCAGGTCCCTGCTTTGGCCAGCTCTGCTAGAGCCTGTCCAAGCCCACCCCAGCACCACCAGCTTGACAAGCAAAGGATGAACTGCCTCCGTGCCCCACCTGAAAGGTCAGACCTTTCCAGGGACAGTGCTGTCCCCAAGACCTCAAACACCTCTGGCATAGGGACAAGGTTTTGCTGCTCAGATAAGGCTGGGAGAAAGCCCCTGTTCCTCTCTGGTCAACCTTGCCAGTCCCTAGGAATTCCTAGAGGGTAGGAAATATCACATCACTCGCCTGGGATGGTAAATATTTAACAAGGGGAACACTCCCTTCCTTTCTCCCTCCCCTCTTCATACATATTCAACTCCTGCATCTCTTTCAGCCGGCAACACTGCCCCTCTCCCTCTCCTGCTCTCCTCCATTGCAGTGCCACGGCTGCGCAGCAAAGCCCTGCAGCAAGACGGAGACTCACGGGCGGTGGGGAATTAATTGAGGTGGCCACAGATCAGGCACAGTGAGGGCTTGGTAGGAGTGAAGAGCATTAAAGGTACCTGTGAAGGGTGTTTGGTCCACAGGTAGTAAAATGTGGAATAGCCTGTGTCCCCACAGCTGGACACCCTTGACTTGTGCAGGCTGCTTTCTGGGACTTGCGCTACGCCCCGAGTGCACCCCCAGTTTGCTGTGGCAGGGTACCAGTTGGTTCAGGTCAAACCACACCAGGGACTGCACTGGTAGCATAAGATGCTGCCAAGAGAGTTTCGGCACCCAGGAGGGCTGTTCCGCAGCACTCTTCCACTTGTGGACAGACACACAGCCCTGCTCTGAGATGTACCTCTCGGATGTCTATCAAGGGAGGGAGATGGGGCAAGGTGGAGCGTGTTGCCCTCTGGAAAAGGATGTCCAAGTCATGTCCCAGGAGGGGAGGTGTCTGCAGGTCCTCTTGAAGGGGTATAGAGTCCCAGATTTGGAAGAGGTACACGGAGGTCTCCAGTCCAACACCCTGTTTGAAGCAGGGCCAGTTAGAGCAGGTTGCTCAGGGCTTTATATAGCGAGGTTTGGACGTCTCCAAGGATGGAGATACCATAGTCTCTCTGGGCACCTGTTGAGTGAGCAGGGAGAGGCTGTCAAGGATCTTAATCTACAAATGCAACCAAAACTTGCCTGGGGGTGTTGCGTCTGCCTGATTTAGCATGCAAACACTGCGGGGCTGCGGATGAAGGGAACTGGGCACCAACTGGGCAGAGAGGAGCAAGTGGGACCCACACCAAGCTCCACACCGGTCCCCGTGAACCCACTGGGGTTTCTCAGAGGGTTTCTCAGGGTGGTGGTTGCTGTGGCTGGGAGGCAGGGGCAGCCGGTCAGGATGGGGCGGAGAGGGGATGGAAGACCACTGGGTGAGGAGCAGGAGGATGGGCTCCTGGGATGCAGAGGGAGGTTTTGCACAACGCGGCCACGCAGGAATCCAGGCTGATGCTCCTGGGCCCCTGGGGGCTCGCAGCCTGCTCCGGCACACACACGCCTGCCGACGCGGAGGCTCTCTGTGTTCTCTATCCCTTGCTGCTCGCTCCAGCTCTTACAGAAACCAGCTCTATTAATATCCCCATCTCTTCCTCTCGGCCCATTATTCTCCTGATGGCCCAAATTTCCAGTTAGCTCCTCTCCAAATTTAAACGATTGCTTCCCCCTCTCCTCTCAACTCCCCCCCCCCCACCTTTCCGAGAGATGATGTCACTGATGACCTATATTCTCCTTCCTCTTAAATGGCTGGCGCCGGGGCTATTAGATCCCTGCTGCTGGGCTGTGATTGGCTGACAGCCAGTCCCAACCTCACAAGTAACCACGGCCATTCACCAGGAGCGGGGAAACTCCGGCATTGCCAGCAGCGTTGGAGAAAGGGAGAGGAAGGAAGGATGGAGCTGGCTGGAGCCTACTCCCACCCAGGGGGGATGTTACCAGGGAAGGGGGGAAGAGGAGCCGTAAAATAGTTAATAGCTTTGACCAGATGACAGCAGCCATGGAAGCTGTGGAAAGCATCTTCACTGTCCTGCCTGCTGTCAGGGTCTGCCAGGACCTGGTGGCTGAGACCCCGTGGACTGCTGGTGGGATTGCTTCTCCTCTGACCCATCCTGCAGCCCCATGGCTCCTAAAGCACTGCAGACACCGATGGGAACAGCATTGCTACGTGTGTCTGCACACCTCAAAGCTTGTATAGCCCAGAAGTGCCATTTTGAACAGTCCCTTGTGTGCCTGGAGGGCTCCAGCGTGTTGTATTTCTTTGTAAGCCAAAGCACCGTATCAAAAGTCAGCATGTTTCTGTGCAGAGACAAACTCTTTAAGTTCTTTTTTGTGCTGTGATTCAGTGGAGAATCTCAGCCCATGTCTGAGAAGGCAGCTCTCCCCGGCACCAAGTCATTAGTCAACGGAGAGGCCAAAGCTCAATCAGTCTATGGAAGAGAAGTCCATGAACAGCTGGAAAGAGATCTTCCAGATGGTGGGAGGAAACAGGACAATGTCCCCTCTGCTGCCCATGACTCTGGTCAAGGTGTCCCATTTCTGAAGCCTTCCTAAGAGTCACCTCTGGCTCTTCTTGGTAAACAACAGGGCTTCAGTGTCCCATTTAGTCCCAGGCTGGGGAAGAGCTGCCATGAGCCAATGCCTTTGGTACCACCTGGTGCTGATCAGCTCGAGACCACATTTCTAAGAAATGGGAGAGGGAGAGGAAGGGGAAGGGAGATAATGRCTAGAAGTAGAAATAGAGGTCCCTTCCTTTCCTCTAGCCTTGGGCATCACTACCATTTCTACTTTGTGGCCCCCTTCTTCTACATTCTTTCAGCTCTTCAGCCTACTGCTAATCCCTGGTCTCATGAGTCCAACCCAGGTCCTTCTAGAGCAGGGATCCCCAGGCAGCTCTGCCCATGCAACCCCAGCACCCCAAACCCCTCATGCCATAAGCCCACCCCATCCTGACCATCTCCCACAGCTGGCAGAAGACTTACTTGAGCAGAGGAAAGGCCCAGTCATGCAGGAAAGGTATCCCAAAGGCCAGTTGTGATATCCTGCTTCTCCCAAACAAGTCGCGTTTGACCAAGAGGTGAGGTTTTGGCTGGATGATCCAACATCTAGCTGCAATGGCACCTCCATGGCACCTGGCCACAGGGGTCCCACTGCTCACRAGCCCTAGCCAAAGGGATACAGCAGCCACAGGGGACAAACATGCAGACTRTCTCCTCATCCAAAGGAGATTCCTTCTGGTCCTCAGAAGAAACCTTGGTTTACTCAGCAAAGGGAGTTCCCTAGAAATTAATGCAGTTAGGATTTGCAGCAAGAGAGAGAGGGAAAAAGAAAGAAAAAGAAAGATATGATAAGAAAAAAGAAAGAACAGGAAGAAAATGAGGAGAGGAAGAGAGGAAAAACAAGGAAGGAAAGAGAGAGTCTTGGTTTTCTGAGTTAGAAGCAAAATTATCTTGATTTCCATTTGAATAATTCATGTTTGCCACGGGCCATGTATTCCTGAGCTTGGGTGTCAAGTGTTTATTGAATATATCTCTTGACAGGGCACTTGTGTGATATTCAGCCATTGCCAGAGTGTTAAAAAAACACACACAACAAATGTAAAAGGAGGAAAAAAAAAGGAAACGTTGAAATGACGGCTTCGTCCACCTCAGTTTGAGAATAATTGGTCCAAATGAAGCCCATTTCCTTTCAATGAAGAGTCTTCCCCTGCCCCCTCCCCTACATGGGGAACCAGCTGGGAGCCCAGCATGGTGGCTATGACATTGCCCTTACACCCAGAGGGAGAAGCTCTGCGATCATCCTAGAAGACGAGCCTGGCAGGTGCTGGAGGAACTGGAGCCTTTTTCACCTCCTCAGCTTTTGACAGGACACGGAAATGTGATCCTGAAGACTAGAGGTGTCCCATCCCAAATGTTTCCACCTTGGAGGGAATCCCAGTTATGCTGTAAGCCAGGTGGTTCGGGGTTGGTTCCTGGATGTCTTGGACCACTCACCTCCGTCTCATAGTCCACATGGACATGGCAGCACCCRCTAGTGAGTTTAAGTGTATATCACATATACTCAGGTATAGGGGTTCATTGCTGCCYAGACAGTGGTGGGGCAAGGATGGAGGTGGTGAAACACCAGATCACCCTTCCCAGGTTAAGCAACTTGACCAACAAGGGAGAAGACCCAGCCTCCCTGGTCCTTGGCCCTGGGGGACAGGAAGGGACAGGAGAGACAGAAGCTGGAAGAAGGACATCTCCTCTGCCTGGGGGAAGCCAGGTGAAGCCATTACCAGTGGCTAGGTGGAAGGCTGTGGTAGCCCTGGAAACAGAAGGAATGGTGAGTCCCTCCATCAAAGGTAGCGTTGGCAATGTACTCAGTGTAGGATAGAAAGAGGCACCAGAGCCAAATCTGGTTTCAGGGCAATGAGTGGGGAAAGATTTGGTCTCTCTCCTGGATGATAAAATTACAAGTTCTTTGGAGGATTCAGGGAAAAGCTCATACCTTCCTACCCCAGYACTCACACAGCCCTTACTCTTCATGCAGTTCTTGAAGGCAGTGATGGAGGGGACCTAAGGTGATGACATCCATCCCGAACACCTCCTCAGATCAGGTGTATCTCCTAGGGTTGGATCATAAGCACCTGGTGGCTGAATGGTGTTGGCTATAACAACACAAAAGAGGCATGGCARCTGTGAGCAGGGACCTCACTGTGTCACCCTGGGAAACCCTATAAACCTTTTACTCCTTGTCACAGGAGTGGGACAGACAAGCACTCAGTGCTTTACAGTATTTGGTTGTTCAGACACAGARCTAGGAGGTAGGGGTGGTGTCAGTGCCCAGCAGACCCCCCATGGACTCCCCAAGGGATGAGGTGGGCAGGGAGCAGCAGGATACAGGTGGACACGGGTATGCATGTCAGGGCAGGTGCCATGAGCACCATGGGGAGCCAGGGAAGGCCTGACACTGCCTGGCCACCTGTAAGCATCCTAGATTCCAAAGCCAGATCCACCACAAGGGGAACCACCACCATCCCCAACTCCACGTATAAACATGTCCCATCTCGGCGTGGGACCAACCAACCCACTGTACCATCATAGCCATGCAGGAAGATGGGTGAGGTCAGGACCTGCCTCTCTGGGCTGGAAGGAAGTCTGATTCCCCCGAACTGCTCTGTGCCCAGAGGTCCTCTCCAGCTAGGTGTGCCGAGGTGTGCAGGGCTGGAGGGGAGCCAGTGCTGGCAGACCTGAGGTCTGGGGGGTGCCTGGTGTCACCCATTCCCCATCTTCCCCATGATTTTTCAAACCATCTCACATGCTGGTGGTAAAATGCCACCCACTGGTAACCCTTGTGGCTTTTCAAGGCTGAATGGTGGCTGGATCTAGGCAGAGCAGTGGCACTGAGGGGCTGTTCCCTCCCCAGTGTCACAGCCACACCTGAGAAGGTGCGTGGAGGACTGCTGTCCCTGTTGTCCTGAGGACTTGCTGTTGGCTGCTCTCCTTCCACGGGTCCTTCCCTAAGGCAGGGGTGAAGCGTTGAAGACAAAAGGCTGTTTGGGGAGTGGGGCAGAAGACAGGGCAGGATGCTGGAGGGTGGCCACCTCCCAAGCCCCTCCGTGCAGGGACAGCACCCAAATTAATCAGATGTCCCAGAAAGGGTAAATTTGGTGCCAGAGCTCCCACCATCTCTGCAAATCTCTTGTGCTGCCAAAAGTGATTCTGAGATAACAGATTTTGCCATGTCTGAGGTAGCCCCATGGGGATGTTTCTGAATGATGTTCCCCAGTGTGTCCTGCAGAGCTTGTAATATCCACGTGTCCCTTACACTCAAGTCTCCCTCTCCCTGTCAGCCCACATCACAGAGAGATGGCTGCAGGGTTGCACAGAGCGGGGAGGAAAGCTGGGTGTGGAGTGATTTCTCATTCAGTCTTTTCTATAGGGGACCTTTGAGGAGGCACACAAGAGGGTACACGATAGCATGTGACTCATGGTATGTAGCTGCCTCGTGGGACACATCACGTGGAAAATAGGAAATGAAGGCTCCTGGCTGAAGGTTCTGCAGCAGGCTAGAAAGTGGCAAAAAAAATCCATGTGGGGAAGAGCAAGGTGAGAATGGGCCCATGCTCAGATCCCCTCTGCCTGGTCAGTACCTGTTGGAGTCTGTGCCTAAGGACGAGACATCTCCCCAGCGTTGTYTGGCTCGTCCCAAAACTGAGCTGCAGAAGGGAAGCACCACAGCAGCTGTTGGACTTGATCTGAGCCCCAGTGCCAGCCTGAGCTACCTTGTGGGTTGGTGCAATGCGTGTAGTGAAAGGTTGTCCCACTCCTAGTCCGATGGGTGATGTGGGGCGAGGATGGGTCACTGTTTCACCACTTAAGCTGGTCTCTGAGACACGGAGCTGTCAAGTTACACCACAGCAGCAAAGGGGCTGAAAACTCACCCAGCCAGGACAGTCCCCCAGCTGACTTGAGAAGAAATGCAAGGGTGCTAGGGGACTTTGGACATCTCACATGGCCGCTTCTTCCATGTCGTGTGAAAACACTTTGTGGAGGATCACCACCTCAGCCCATGTGGCAGGAGGGGAGTGACCTGAGCCGCAGCAGCAGGATCATCCTTGGAGGGACACATCTCCCACCACAGAGCAGTGCCACCCCAGCTGCTGCCCTGAGACCCTGCACCCCATAGAGTCTCAGGGATTCCTGAGAGGGCAAAGGACACATCTTTGGGGAGACCAAGGCCCAGCTGTGAGGGCAGAGGAGGGGGTCTGCAGCAGCTGGAGCGAGTTCACTTGCAAAGTCAGGGTTTTCTGATGGGAAATAGCCTGGTGCAGGGGGACCCACTCCTGGGTGGCTGCTGGCAGGTGCCCATCAAACCCACAAGCTGCCCCGCAGCTGAATCCCATCGCAGAGCTGGTACCTCGCGGGCTGGGGGGCCAGGGAGGGGCAACACCGTCAAGGGGGACCTGAGGGCAAGGGGAAGAGAGCAATGCAGGGATGCCCAGGATGAAACCTTGACCACTACCCCCCCACACCCCTGGCACCCAGACAGCCAGTGAGACCCCAAACCGCAGACCTCCTTAAGAGGTRTCATTTGAATAACGGCTTGGGCAGAGGGAGGCAGCCAGACAGGGAGACGGGAGCCTCTCGCCGCCTGCTCTCTCCCAGCACCCAGTTCACAGCTGGTGCACCAGCAGGGATCCCTGCTTGGCCATATGCTCTACGTGCTGCTTCAATTACCCCTCGGAGGAGCCGGGGCTTGCACGGCTCCTGGGAGGGGGAGGAGGGGGCCATGGGGGAAGGGAGGCRAAGCTGGTGGGGAGGGATCCCCTCRGATGGGTAGGATGCCAAAAATGGAGAGCTGATGGGTTTAAATCAGAGCACCTTTGCTCTGGTCCGTGTGGGACATCCCTGGTGCACCCCCAGGGCATCTTTGCCTCCAAGAGCATTCCTGGTGTACAAGAGCATCCCTGGCGTATGAGAGCATCCCTGTCAGCCTTCTGCTGACACCAGCTCGGGGCCGGGTTTAACAACCCCACGCAGACCAGGAAGCACACCAGGGTGGGGAGCCCCTCTGCACCCTTCGGGAGTGGATCTGGCTCAGAAACCTCCCAGCCAGGACTCAAGACCTGGCTCCTGGCATTAGGGATCCCCATCCCCAGCTGTAAGAACGGACAAAATGTCCCCAGTCCTCCCTCTAGAAAGCTGATTATTTCCAAACTGACCCCTGAAGAAATTGTKTAAGTAAGTGGGAAACAAAAAATTTTCCACTACAGTTTTCATTTTCATAAAAATATCCTTGTGATTAAACAGAAGTGTTCATGGGAAACACCCTGACTCCTTAAAAAATTCCTTTCTTTACTGGAAAACCAAGAACCTAAAAACTAATATTTTTTGACCTCCAGCCCACATGTTTTATTTTCTCACCTCCTTTCAGCTTTCTTCTGAAATTGTTTGTGTTTGGGTTTTTAATTACTCAAGAAATGTCAGTTTGTGATTATCTGATGAAAGTAAAACCTATTTGGTTTTCCTGAGTAGTTCTAGTATTGGGTTATTCACTACACCTTGMAACCAGACCAGAGGAAAAATCTTTACATGATCAATACTCGTTGCTCTGGTGCTCATTAGACACATCACCCTGGCCCTTTTCATGCCAAAAATATCTCAGCCTTACACACACACACAACTTGTGTTCCTCTGAACCGGAATCAGATTCTCTATTCCTTAGGAAAACTGGTAGGGTTTTTTTTTTCCCCAGTTTCTAAACAGAATAAAAAAGAAAGGCCAAATGTGCATGAAAAAAAGCTTAAACATAAATCATCAGGGACTGACATGAAGCTTATCAGATAATTTTGAAACTCACCACCTTCATTTCAACTTTTTCCAGCTACTGGAAATATTTTTAAGATCAGAAACAGCAGGCTTCATTGCAAACAGTCACAGTGAAATGAAAAACATGTCAACATATGCTATTGAGAAAAGCATCAAACCAGGACATGTCAGCATTCAAGGCAGCATTTTGAGTTGGCAAAAATTCATCTAGAGGGTTTTGCTTGTACTTGTTTTGATCTTGCTGCACCATTTCTGCTTGGCTGCTGTGACTCCAGAGCACTTCCAGGTGCACAGCCCTGGTCGACACTCCTGGATTCAGGCAAGATTTGGGCACAGWCCCCCAATTTCTACAGAGACAACTGTGCCTTGATGTTCACAAGATGGAAACTCAGTGCAGAAAGAGGTCGTCTCATTAAAGTGGTGTTAAGCGAAGGCAGCCGGGCTGTCCCCTGAGTATCTGCAGGTGGATAGCCATTTCCCCAGCTCTGACTGCAAATCCTGTCTCACTGCACCTCTTCCCCATGCTCTGCCCTTGCCCCCTCAGCCATAGCCGGCAGCCACTGACCAACGCCAAACCCACACCAGCATCACCGAGACCACCTGAAATAGGAATGTCTTTCCTGCCTCGGCTGGACCATTTTTCCATTCACCTGGACAGCATGGGCTGTAACTCACACGATGCCTCCAGTGAGCATCACCAACGTGGGCTGAAGCCGAAATCCTCTGATGCCAGCGGGACTCAGCACAGCGAAGTCCAGAGGAGCTGCATCGGGCTGGGCTGGGAGCGGAGGCTGGTGCCCATCTGAGACAGCCCCACTGAACCACCTGAGCATCTTGAATCCTGACCCTCCTGGAGTGGGGAAGGGAAATTAGCAAAAACAAATCAAGGACTAATTCCAAGTGTCAAAGCCACTTGAGAAAATTGCTTTGCTTCTGGGAGACCCGCAGGCAGAAAATCTCGTCTGAATAAATGAGTCTCTCGTCCGTCTGTTGCAGAAACTTCCACGACTCACTCATGTACTGTCACTGCTGCCCCAGAGACTTGTCCCCATCCTCACCCCCCCTGCCCAGCACCCCTCGAGCCCTGCTCCCCCTCCTCTCACACCAGCAGAGGTCACGGCGGAGGAAAAGCCCAGCCCGATGCTCGGCGAGCCGGCTCGAGGGGTGGAGCGGTCCAAGCAGACTACTCCAGAGGAGCAGGGTCAGCGCCAACATCCGTGGGTGGGAAACAAGAGGTGATTTTAGCCCAGAGCCCCTCTGCGGGTGACAACGGCCCGTGAGCGCGCGGCAGCAGCTGTACAGTGCAGGCTGGTTTTGTTCTGGGGACAAAGGAGGGCTGAGCCGAAATTGCACTTGGGCAGCAGTTCAGCCGGGCTTTCTAGGCAGTAAGTGCCCGTCTGCAAACAAACCCTCCCCAGTGCCTCCGGCCATGTGGGAGGAGGCCCGGCAGGTTGTCCTCGCAAGGCTATCTGGTGACAGGAGCACGCTTTTGTCCCCACTCCTCCGGGGAAAGCAAGCACAGGGCGCCAGCGAAGCGGAGGGGAGGCATCTAAAGCGGGGAAAGTTTATCCCGTTGGCAGGTTTCTTTCCTCTCAGAGGAGACAAAGCTGTCTGTGCTTTCACAGCGCCTGTGTACCCGCATCTCCTGGGGAATGGGATCAAAGCAGCCCTGTGTCTCAGGTACTGTATTCCCACTGCACTTATTCCCCCGTTTTTAACCCCGTGTTTCTGGTCCTAGATGGCACCAGCACTCCCCGTGCACTCCCTGGTGCTTTGGCCGCTCAGAGGCTGGTGTTCAGTGCTTTTCCTCCCCAGCTGTGGTCATCCTTGTAGCAGTCAGGTGAACAGCCCGGAGGTGACTGCCCACCCCTAGGGTGGCCCTACGAGCTGGTATAGGAGCATCCCTCCCCTGGGTTTGCCTGGAGGAGCTCACACACCACGCGAGGACAGCTTGCTTTGCTGAAGAGCAATGCACAGTTTGGAAGAAAACATCTGACATGGGTTCAGTCCTTGCACCTARCATGCAAGTTATTTCCAAGCTGTCCTGTTCAGCAACCACATGATGGTAACCAGAAGTCTCACGCCAGGGGAGGCTAGCTTCAGCCAAGTGTCCACGGCCATCTCCACTGCAGTGGAAGGCACTTAGACTTGGACACAACAGACACAGATTTCTAACTTCCCACCAAAACAGCAAGAACAATAAGGTGTCAAAATGTCTTTACATCCCCTGAGATCTTCTGCAGCCATAGGAGAGGAAAACRTCTAACAAGCCCTACAGGAGAGAGCATTTTTCAGAGAGGAGGAGGAGGGACGTGATGGGGGGAATATCTGAGTGGGATGGTTTATTTGACCTTTGTGCATAAATCCTCATTGTCCTTTCTGACAGGCAGAATTCTTCCAGGCAGGACCCAGGGGACTCAGGGGAGGAAAGGGTTAAGAGCCCTCCAGGCCATGGGCTGACCCACAGACCTTCCCATATTGTCCCTTTTCTTATCCCCTGTCACTGGGGAGATTAGCAGCCAGCAGATTAACCTGGTCTATGCCCCGCRGGCACTTTGGAGATGAAGGGCAGAGGAGAGAGAGGTTGATCTTTGAATTCCAAAATGCTTGGATGTCCGTGTAGGAGGCAGAAAAGGGCTGGAGGGAGAATAGGTCCAGAGGGCTGGAAGGGGAAAGGATATGCAGGGACAGTGGAGAACATTAACCAGGTACATCAGCTTTCTGCTCTGAGGGAGAGAGGTCCAGCCCTTGGAGCTCGTGTGTTCCCAGAGGGCATCAGCAACTCAAGAGCAGAAAGTTCCCCACGAGGAGGTGCAGAAGTCTCCGGGATGGGACTTTCTGGACAAACCTAGAGCTGCACAAGCCAGGCGGCCAGCAAGGAGCTCGGCGGCAGGCTGAGGTAGGTGGAAAAGCTGCTGCTCACAGGTCAGGGAGGGCTCACGCAAAGTCTTGTGTGAGCTCTGGCCTTGCCCAGCAGACATGCGATGGGCTGAACCTGCTGTGCACTGGTTCCTGGGAGCCCTAATTAGCGCCCTCAGCAATGCATTAGCACGAGGGGTGCAGCTGAGCCACAGCCCTGACACGAGAGTAGGGCTCTACAGATAGTGGCTGCTTGGTTGAACTAAGAAATTGCAGAGGGAGAGCAGAAGGGAGATTTCAGAAATGATCTGATTTGGGATTTTCTTGCCTAAACCTGAAAACCTCCCAAGTCAAGTAAAAACAGCATGGCCAAGCAAAGCAGATGAGTTTCACAAAAGCAAAGGAGGGCGGATGGATGGCAGGACCTAGGTACATGCTGTTCACAAGGGCAACGATGAGAAAAGATTACCTTTTCATGATAGAAAGCTTCAATGTCCCAGGGGAAGCCTTGAGCATGATTCCCATCAATTCCTGAAGGGACTTAAACTCAGGTCACTCATGCTAGAGCTAAATCCTGACCTCAGGCTATTCTGGGACTCAGAGCTCTCCACTCCTGTGAAACCTCTTCCACTTGGCTGGGAACAATTCAATATCCAGACGGGGCTGCGTGTGATCATGACTTGAGTCCAGTGGTTAAGACATGTCCACTTCAGTCCTTATTCTTGTGAATTTTCAAGTGATTGATGCAAAACAAAGCAGATCTCTCAGGAAAGTGCATCACCATGACCTCCTGCAATGTAAGGAAGAATGTGGATTCAGGTCCCAGCAGGCAGCAGCTTCTGTTGGCTGAATGAGAACTTTTACCTGTCCCTGGTGGGAAGGGACCCACCTCTTTCTATTCAGTTTGGTGGTATTAGCTCCCAAAAGATGTTTCTTTCCTTTTATCCCAGCTGACACTATCCAGTTCCCTTTGCTCAAAGACACTGGAGGGTCTGCCTTGTAGCAAAGGGAATAAACCCTTCAGTTCATCCTGGCTGGAGCCAAACCTGGGAAAATACTCGAGCCCTCCCTCCATTATTAGCAGGTTTGTGGGAAGGCTGGAAGCTGCTTCTAGCACGCACCAGCACTTCCAGTTTTCCTTGAAGCCATGAGGTTACCAGGAAGACCAGCATTGCTTTAATGCACAGTGCCTGGCATGCCCAGAGATCCAGCACTGTGCATAAAGCAATTTAATGCGGGATGTAAGACTCATCCTTAAGGAAACTTCCCTGCTACAGTGGGAGCAAAACCAAATATCCAGACCCCAATGCTGACCAGACCAAAGCTCTGGTTTATGGTACCCACCTTGCACTGAGATCCTATAGCCCCAAACTAGCCAAGGAGAAGAGACGGGATCTGATTTTGCTGTTTAAACCTGATTTCCAGCCTGTAATTGAAATTTCTGTTGCTGAAAACCATTCAGGGCACCTCCTAAGTTGCCAGGAAATGGTTGTAAGGGCTCACAACTGTTGCGTGAATGATACGATGGGCTGAACAGCAAAGCTGCATGGACCTTTCAAAATAGAGCTTTAAATTCTGCATATTTCCATTCTTTAAGTGGAAATTCATAATAAATCATGTAACAAACAATCATACTTCATGCAACATCTTCCCAGTTCGACAAACTGAATGAAATTTGCAGTCACCTCCGAACAGGGGAAAAAAATTCCAGGTTGCCTTGCAATTTGGTTTTGCTTTCAAATCCAAGGAAAAATCTCCACGATATCTCCTAGCTCAGACAGCTCTTCCCCAAAACGCATCCAAAAAAGCACTGGTGTTACCGTGGACCTCATCCATTTCATTACAGGGTTCACCTACACTCAGCCAGGTTGGAGGGAACCAGAGACAGAAAAGGGAAATCGATGGACGTGGAGCTGAATGAGCTGATACTGATGGGAGAAGCTGTCAAGCTTCATATCTATCCATCAGTTCTGGGCATAGTCACCACAACACATAAGTGCTGCTGAGCTAGCACTAGCACAAGGCTTTCAGAGGTATTTAGGAGAATACCCGTCATTTGAATGCGGATAAAACACCCGAGCATCGCTAGCAGCCGGGGACTGTATCAGCTTGAGCAAAAGAAGGGGCACAGATCTGCTGATTGCCCCCTCCGTAGCAGAGCTGCTTTGGGGATAATTAATTGTTGTTACCCCAGAAGCTGCAGGAGCCACAAGGTAAGAGGAGAGCCATGCAAGGACAACGTCGAGGATTACCTCGCGCTACCCTTAGTCTGAGCTGTGAGTGTGAATTCAGCCATGCCTCACCGAGGAGAGAACCTTTTACCCCCAGATCCAGCTTCTCTTGTGCATCTCAATGTATTTAAGCTGAAACCTTGTTTCATTGATCAAGGCCTGAAATCGATGGGCATCAGAGTGCTAAGACACCATCCAAATAAAGATAATACCAACAGCAATAAAATAGCACCATTGATTTTAAAATTCCCCATCTAAGGCTTTATAAAGTATTCATTAAATGTCTATTAGGATAAATTGAAAGCATTAGGAACATGGGTAACTGGTTATGCAGATTTGCAAGTGTTTTTGGTTAATTTATAAATGCTACATCCACATAGATAGAGAAGTAGACGTTGATAATAATTATTCCAATCCGTTTTGTTATCCTCTGTATAACTCGAAGTTGTGAATATCATGCTATTAGAGACAGAAAGGGATCCATTTCCTTCTCTCCTGTATTTTTAGGAGGTCAATAAGCTAAGGAAGACGACTGAATTTTTCATCTGTTAAAAGGAACAAAGACACATTTAGTGAACACTTCATGGGGCTTGGGGAGAATGGCACCACTTCATTAGAAAGGTCCTGATGCTTGCTGATTACACGGTTGTTAATATGGTTGAGAGGGTCACAATTTTCAAGCACATGGTGAGTTGTATCATTTTCATCCCTTGCAAAGAGAAGCTGCTTTGGTAACAGTGGGGTGCGTGTCATGTATCTATAGGGCTATCAAGGAGGATGGCAACCCGCACTCATTTAATGGTTGTCAATCAACCACAGAGCGAGGACGGGGTTATTACTCAACAGCAGAGACTAGGGTACTGGAAAATGGGATCGTAAAACATACRTAAGGGTCTGCTCTCTGTCGGTGATGCAATTATTACTCACTGCAACTGAGAGCAAGGAGAAGCTGCCTGTGCTGCCTGTTGCGGAGTGAGAGGTGGGATTCACCTTTTGTAACGTCAGTGCCTAAGGCTAAGTCCAAACTCGCTGCCCGGGCTTTCTTTAGCTACGGAGAGAGATCGGAGCTGCCAGAGCAGGATTCACGCCTCGCCTGTGACAAATCCTCTCTCCAGCAGCCGTGGAGGGAGATCCAGCGATCGCCTCTGAGACGCGGGGCTTGCAGGCAGTTACAGGAGGTGAAATATCTCTGCCTCGAAGACCTCGCCAGCTACAGCGAGAAGCTGGTCCGTGAATGGGGTCATTAGTCACACTCTCCTGCACAAACAAACTGAAGCACAAAGAGACCATTAAGATGCCCAGCTCCAGGAGGCAGAGAGGGGATCTCCGTCATCTGGCCGTGTGTGTTCAGTGCTGAAGCCCTCGGCCTTACTTGAGGCTCAGACCACCTGTAATTAAGAATTACAGTTATTAAGTGCAAATATCCTATGTTGGTCTGTTACCAGGCCCTGCAAAGTATGTGCATGTATTTGCAGAGCATCATCTTCCTCACTGCAGCCTCCAGGGTGTTTGAAACATCTCAGAGGAGGGGAAAGGGAGGGCACGAATAAAAATCTCCCTCCTGCTTATGGACTGGTATCTTTTGCAGTGCAGGTTGTTCAGACAGCAGCCTCCTCTGTGCGGTGCCAGACCTCTGCCAGAGATGTTTTTCAGAGCGCCACGGTCTAAAACACCTGAGATGCAGCTGTGGGAGAGTGTGCCAGCAGTCCTGGTTGTCTTCTTAAGTCTGTTTTTGGGGGAGACTCAGCCTCCCTGTGACTCAGTTTCCCCGCTACAAATCACAGAGGAAATCCCCTCCCTAGTAGCTGGATGTTACGGAGATGAATAGTACTGATAAAGCCTTGGAAGAACAGCACCAAACAGCCCATAATGCTTCATCTCTCCTTTTAGCCCCTTCCCTCAACGTTCTTGCGTTTGCTTGCCTCCCCTCTCCCCGGCTTCTCCTCTCATTGAATGCTCTGAAAATACCTGGTTCTGTTGCTTTGTGAATTATTAGAGGCATTTACCATAGGCCCTCTCATTAATTATTCACAGCTGTTTTGTTCTGGGGCTCAGATGTAATTAATGGCTCAATTAATATTTAAATATTAACTATTTTTAAAAACCCAAGACATCTCTGTTAAGCTTGTCCATTGAGAAATAAAATGCAGGGCAAGCGAGACTCGGGCAGGGAAGCTGAACAGCGCAGCGTGGAGTGGACAACTCAGTCCTTCTGCAAGCACAGGTCCACGTGGAAAGCGAGCCTTGGAGCAGGAGTCGGAGGGTGGGAGAGGACAGCTGGGTGGTGATGGAGCCTACGAGCCCCACCAGGCTCCCCTGGAAGGCAGGGAGAGAAGAGCAGGAGATCTATTTTTGTTAGATCCTTGGGGAACCACCATTGGTTAAGGGTGGGCATTTCTCCATAGACTTGATGATTTAGAGACTCCTGATCTCCCTGGGATTTTGGATCTCCAGCAGCACTTAAAATCTTGCAAAGCCAGGTATGCTGCTGGTGTTTCCATCTTCTGCTCCACATCCCAGCCTCCCATGGAAAGAGAGATGGAGGAAACCGGAAAGTGAAAGACGCATCGATCAGGCCCAAAGCTTGGACGGCGTAAACTGGGAAGCGATGAGATGTTATTCCACCGGTGGGGCTGCCAGACACCCCACTCCTGCGCAGAGGTCTGGTGCTTTCTTATGTCTTTGCTACTTGGGACAGCTAATTCTGCAGGTGCATTGGTGAGAAACATAAAGCCATGCAGGAACTTGAATTTCTGTTTAATGGAAAAGGCTAAGATTGGGTTCTCCTGTAAAAGATGGTATTTGGAGAAAGGGAGAGGGGGAGACAGGCTTGTCATTTGGGTTGAATGGGATATTCCAATTTGATAGCACTATAATGCATATGTTTTTACTAGGCTTAAAAAAAAGGAAGAAAAATTTAAAAGCAAAGTAAGTTTAATGAATTAGAACAAAGCCGATGTGGAAACAAAATAAAAATATCATATTCTAACTGTAATAAAACAGAACTTCATTGCCATCAACTCTGCTCATTTTTATTTGTCTGTTTGTTTCCAAACTGAAATTTCATCCAAACAGATTTATCCCGCCAACCCCAAATTCAGTTTCAGTGTCAACAAAACAACATTTCCCCACAAAAGACACAACCCAGGGGGAATTTCTTCCCCGGGGAACAGTGCAGAAATATTTCCTTTCGCTCTGTCCTGAGCGTTTCTCATTCACTAAACGTCTCCGCGTCCTCGATGCTGACAGCCAGGAGACGTGAATGATGCCCTGAACAAAGAGCCACGGCCAAGAGCCTGTTCGCTGCTCCCTCCTCCCAGCTCTCCCGGACCCAGAGCCTCTTGAGGCTGAGGTTTATCCCACTGATCGGCTTTTTGCCCCCGTCTACCCAGCAGTCTGGGAGGTCAGACCCATCTCCCATGGTCTGACCCGGTGAGAGGTTCCCCACGTTTCAGCGGCACGCGCGGGAAGGTGCTGGTCTCGCCCACCCGTCCTTCTGACGGGAATTCGTGGGACGGGTTTTGCTCGCGCTATATAAAGCATTACTGGAGCCAGGTACCTCCGGGTGGTTTCCGCCAGCCTTCTGTTTGCATCCTGATAATTCACGGCGGGTGATTTACAGCATCATCCCCCCGCACAGGCATTTAGAGGCCCACCTTGCCCGAGCAGGCGCAAGGCCGGGTCAGCTCAGCTCCGCACGCCAACATTCAGCRCACAGCGGCTGAATAATAGATGGCTGGTGCTTTGTGAAGGTCCTGTAACCTGATCTCCATCGCAGGGACACATGGACAGGAATGGAGCGGGGAAGCCGCCCGATAATGCGAGCCGCGGCCACCCGATAYGCATCCCTCGAGCACGATCTGGTGCCCGGCCAATAGATGTCTATTGGGGAGGAAATGAGAGYCCCGTTTCTTAGGGACCGGCTGACGCTCGCCTCCCCCGCCGGCTCTGAAAGCGCAGTAGGCGATGGGCAGATGCTGCAGCAATGATCCGCTCGCACCCTGCCCTTCCCGGCCCCCCCCAGGCACGGTGCCCACGCTCTCCAGCTGGAGGGCAGTGGGCTTCCTCAGGGCACATCCCGCTGTCCTCAGCGTCCCGCTGGGGAATTGGGCACCCAAACCTCCACAGAGGGGCTGTGACCACGTCCAGAGTGACCGCCCCGTCTTGCTCCTGCTGAAGCGTTGCACTGGCCTTCGCCTGTTTGGCATCGCTGTGTCCAGTCTCTTCCAAGGAGAGCGCATGTAGGGGTTTGCTACAAAAAACCAGCTCCTTCCCAAAGCTTGCAGAAAGCCAGCTATATCATTTCGGCTTTGCGCTGCCTAATAAAACCAGGTATAGCTCCTCTGCAGCCAGCTCTGAGCAGCAAGGAATTCACTGGTCCTGCTTTCCTCTTTTAATAGACCTCAAACTCCCAAGCAAGCCCTTCTCCCTCCTCTCCCCCACAGACAGAAGCAGACACGTGTGGGACACAGCACTCTCCATGCTACCGCAAACCCACTGCCTGCACCCTGCAGCTTTCCTCTGTGCTGCAGGGCACGAGGGCTTATGCTCCCCTGGGAGGAAGGATGAGATGTTCAGAAAAGGCTTGTTCCCAAGAACTGCAGTTGCAGAAGGTCCCTGCCCCTGTCCGCAGGTGCTCAGGCACTGCCAAAAGTTGCAGATAGCTGGGAAAAGCCAAGGATCATCAGATCCTCAGCAAGCTGAGTCTCATGGCTGCCAGCGGGTGAAAGAGCCCAGCTGAGCATCCAGGGGAAGGGGCGACATGTCCCAGCCCTACTGGTACCTGCTACCCCATGAGCTCCTCAGGTCATGGGGCCAAACATCCCTTTCCCACCCCACCACAGCCTGTTCACAGCCACCAGCTGCGCAACGGGAAGAGAAACCGCTTGCAGGAGCAGCCCTGCGTAACCCATATGGGACTCTGCCAGGCTGCAGATCCCAGGAGGGGAAAAAAGCCTTGAAGTTTCCATTTCTCTGGGAATCTCACCCTCCATACAGACACCTCCTGGTACTTTCAGCTCTCCCTTTGCCTTTCCCCTTGTTGCAGATGTCTTGTTTCCCCTGTGGTTCTGCACCACCACTGCATGGTCATGGTGTGACTCCAGGTGGGCTCCGGGCATYGCACCCTCTGCAAAATGCATCATGCACTGCAAGGGGTCCATGCAAGACCGGGATGCGGTCAAACATAACAGCGATGGGAGTTATATCAGCAGAGCAAGGACAGATGGAGCAACCTGCCAAGGTGTGGGCTGCTGTCCTGTCCCGGCTGCAGCAGTGACCCTGCCTGCAGGCAGCGGTGTGACGGGGCGGCGGGTGGCCGTGCACGTCCATGCCTCGCGCTGCATGCTGCTCACAGCCGGCAGCTGCTGCAAGAGCGGCTCCCGGAGCAGGAGACGCTCACCTTCAAACCCAGAGGGAGGGTGGTTCAGTGAGATTGGAATAAAAATCAGTGCGGGTGGCTGGGAGGGTAAGAGAGGGGTCGTCTCTCCCGGGAGATGGGGGGAGAGCTGGGGAAGGGGTTCAACGACAGCGGTCACTGCTCCCACCTGTGGTTGCTCTCACTAAATCCCAACCCAGCCCCAAATCCTCCCTGCCAGCACTTTAACCCAGGAGCCCGTTGCAAGCCCATTGCAAGGAAAGCTAGGGCTGGACCCGACACGCGCTGGAAGCTGCTGCACTCCTGCCCACTTCAACCGCACGGATTTCCATCTGCCGCCTTGCTCGGGGGCTGTACCGCTACCTGCCAAGCTCACCATATTGCTGGCAATTTCCAGCTCGGGGTAATCACCGTGTAGAGCTATTCTCCCATCCCCAAGCCTGACAGCCGGCAGCTTGTGCACCTCAGCCCAGGCTTGAAAAGCCTTGGCGGGGCAGGTTTGCTGCAGGCAGTGGCGGGCGCCGCTCCCAGCACACATGCAACACCCAGCCCGGCCCGGCCCCGGCTGCAGGCAACGCGGTCCAGCACCAGACGCGGGGCAGGATGCAGCGTGGGGGCCACCGCCGCGGCGCGGGGGCCCGTGGGGTCACCGGAGCCGGCGTCAGCTGTCAAGCAGAGCCGCCCGCCACAATTACCCACCCTGGCTGCTTGTGGCCGGAGGGCACACGCAGACGGCGGGGATGAAACGGGGCCGGGGGAATGYGAGGGGGTGAAAGCCTAGCTGGAGGTCAGGTTTTTCGGTGGGGTGCTGTGGCGGGGAGGCATCGCCCAGCTCATGCGCACGCTGAAAATGCAGCTCCTGCCCCAGCCTGTGCGAACAGGTATAGCGAAACCCACTGAGTCACATCGGGAAAAAATTCAATTTGGATACATAGGAAGGCTGGATTTTTTTTCCCCCACCTGGAGAAAAAAAAGCTGTTCCTATGAAAAAGATGCCTTACCCTATTTCTGAACAAAACATTGTATTTCATTTGGCAGTTATTTGGACTTCAGCTTTAGCCTGTTTTCAGCTTGTCGTTTCCCAGTTTAGGACTATTTAAGAACCAGATCACCATTTTGAAGCAGAAAACCCCCCCAACTCCCCCCTAAATCAATGCTGTTTAACATTTTCTAATAATTTCCCCACTTTTTCTTCTCTTTGATCTTGACTTGGGTTTCATGAACGGGTTTCAGTTCTGTTCAGGTGAACATGTTCATGAAATCCAAGTCAAGTGAAAGCTTTGSATGACACAGGCTTGGAGAGGAAAAAGAAAGAAAAATATGGTTTGAAGCATGGTTCACTGTGTTTTATTCCAATAAAAAGTCCCACAATATCCTGTAAAAGAAGTAGATCTGTTYGGTTTTGCAGTTTTATCAAAAGGCTCATTAGAGCTGATTATTTCTTGAGTTGAAGTAGGAGATTTCTTATGGACCTTATATTTCATGCTCAGAAAGATAACCCCCCAAACCTCCCTACTCTTTGTGGCTGTGGAGTAAAATCTTGAAAGTTGAATCTAGGGAATCTAAGGGATTAAAGATCTCTGTTCTTCCATCTCTGTTTACCATCTGAACAGCCCGTCCTCAGGCAGGTGGCAGCTAAGAGGTGAGGTGAGAAAGAGAATACAGAGAGAGTGGCATCCCGGGGACCACCCTGGTGGTGTTGGTGACATTGCGGGGAGATTTTCCCGGGGGGTCTCAGATGCCACCGGGGCTCTCACATGGGGTGACACTGTGGCTTCGGTCCTCCTCATTGCCTCACAGCCACCTCTCCAGAAAAATCCCAGTGACCCAACAGGTTAATGCTGTTCCCACACTCGCCTGCCCTTTCCCACATGCTGCCCCTGACTGCCTGTACCTGTTTTCTGGTTCTTGACCATCAGCTTTGCAGGGCAGCGTCAGCCTTTTCATTGATTTACCTCTTTGGTCCCATCAGGCTTCATCCACTGTCACCAGGGTGGCTGGTCACACGGAGGGCTGGAAAGCGGGGTTCACCTATGAGCAACCAGGAGAGGTGGCAAAGAAGGGGTTAAAAAGAGGGGCTGTGCAGAGGGATGAGTAAACAGACATGGTTTATGGGGTGTCTGCCAGTTTGGGAACACAAAATCTGTACCGAAGGTACAATTTGGTGGTGGGGGAGGTCATGCCCTTGCAGAGGTCTGTGGGCTGCGTGGGGTGTGCCCTGGGTCCCCACCACAGAGAAGTGACGAGCAGAGCGCGAGCAAGTCCGCRGCCAGTTGTCCATCACTGGGAAAGAGGAGGAGGAAGAGGAGGAGGGGGGACGGGGCTGCGTCCTTGCACGGGGAGGATTCCCAGGACACCCCTCATTGTCCACACGCTGCTCCCAGCTGCTCCCCTGCCCGCCGCCGGCCCATCTCCATAACGTGAGCTGACACGGCTCCTGCAGGCAGACGTGGGATTGAAAAACCTCCCTTCAAACCCTCTAATTGGAGTTAACTTTTGCCCTGGGAGTGACTCCATTACCGGGGAACCCCGCGGAGGGGCAGGGGTAAATTGGGGTTTGATGGGTCCGGACAAAAGTCGTTTTCCAAGGCTCCCCCACCACTTCACACCAGACTTTCTCCTGTCCTTTCCCCTCCCACCACCCTCTTTCCTCCTCTCCTGATCAGCTGCTCTCTGACTGGTAAAATGTTTACACTTCATGCAGATCCACAAATCAATTAGAGACACATTTAGCTGACATATGGCTTCTCCAAGTCCATCGCCTTGACTGATACAGCCAGAGGGAATAAAAGACCTGGGCTGGAGCCCCTGTGTCCCACCCTTATGGACACCAACAGTTTTTAATGACCCTTTAAATCAGTTCTGCTCGAGGGGTATGGCCCAAAGCCATTATCCTCTGACATTTATGACCAGGACTCGCTGACTGCTCTGTCCCTACTGCTCCTGCAAGCCCGCTGGTTTTACCCATCAGGAAACTGGTAATTCTTCTCTTCCCCAAACATCAGCCACTGCAGCTGGGCTGGGACATCTCAGCCCACCCGGTCTGGAAAGAGCAGCAAAAGGCAGGGACCGCTGCAAGGGAAGGAGAGGGAGGGAATGATTTTCCCACTGCTTTGATGGATCCTTCTCCCTTTGCTTCACCTGCCTCCACTCCGTGTGGACAAGACCCAGCAGCCTCCAGAGCTGGCCCTTCTCCGTACAGATGGACAGACCACCATCGGAGCAGAAAGCTGCTCCAGCAAAGCTCCGGCTAAAGCGAGCCTTTGCCCAATAAGCAGATTGCTAGGAAAAGGTCCTTTAAACACTGAACTGATGCATCACAGAGGATCTTCTGCCTGCCCTGTGTCCATGTGATTTTGCTCTCCATTAATATATCAGCTAATGAAATGCCAAAAATAATTCTTAAAATGCTTCCACGGACTCCTYCGGAGCAGCTGATGCAAGAGGGTCAGTTGCTCAGCCGCTGTGAGAGCAGAGAGCGAGCGGTGAGCTGGGTGACACAGGGATGGTGGCCAGGCAGGGTGAGAAGGAAGGTGGGAGCAGGCAGATTGTGGGGACAGTGGCAGGAAAATGTGGAGACTGCCACGTTTGGGCCACCACGCTGCCCATAGGGTTTGATGCAAATCATAAGTTATGCAGCTTGTCCTAAATATGTACCTTGTATGCCACAAAATCCTGCAGCCTGCCTGGGTTTGGCTCCACGTAGATGAGGTACACTCCTGTCCCACCATCCTCTGGCGACGTTCCCCACATCCAGCTTTCTCAGGGTGAGGGGATATAACGAGCTTATGGTTATTCATTGCTCTGCATCCCTGTGCAGGATGCACAGGATGGAGATGCTACAATGATACAGAGAGAGGGGACAGTGGCTTGGCCTGAATTCAGGCTGGATGCAGTTTCCAGTGCTCCCATCTGAATTATTTTTTTTCTGGTTTCTCCCCCTGATGTTTGCTCCGAGTCCCCTGCAACCCTGTGTGAGACTCAGCCAAAGTCAAGCCCAGCTGCGATCCGGGTTGGGTCCTCCCTGTGTCACCCGGCTGTGGCCATGCATCCTGCTGCCACCGTCCCTGCGCAGCCGGAGACGCGAGGCAAACCCTGCCATCACACTCTGCCCCACCAACGCTGCTGTCTGACCGGTCCAGCTTTGCAGAAATGGCAAGATGCGGAACATTTCACTCCCCCTATCGCACAACTCGGCATTCACCATCCCGGCCACAGCCCCTCACTCTGCTGGGAAAGCTGGGCCTTCCCCAGAAATCTCCACTGATGAAGACTTCTTCCACTGGGCAAGCACAAACCCTGGGATGCAACAGACTGTCCCAAACCCACGCCCCATCGGTCCCCCCGTGAAGATTTGCCTCCGGAGATACAGAAACACAGAGAGCAAGAGTGCCCACGCCACCTCCAACCTCTGCAGCAAGCTGCTGCGTGCCCAGTGCTTCCCAGGGATGCTGCAGGGATTTTTGCAGCCAGCYGGCCCTTGCAAAAAGAGGCTGTGGGTCCGGGAACAGAGGTCTCCTTATTCTCCTGGGCTGAGCAAAGCCACCCCTTCGCTGTCTTTGGGACTGGGAAGGGGAAGCCGCCTCTTGGGCCACGGCTCGGGGGCTGCAGCTGCTGCTGCATCGCCCCATCTAGCGGCAAAGGGTGGCCAGAGGGATCTCTGCGGCCCCATTAATGCAGGAGAGATCAATGAACGGTTGCCCCTCGCTGAGTATTTTTAGTGTGCAAATGTTTCATGCTGTAATATATATCCCCTGGTTGAGGCTGAGCATGTCTCCATTTCCTTCCAGCATTACGAGGATGCCGCTGCAGCCAGACTGACGAGAGACTGGTTTCAATTATACCACGAGGAACCACATGTACGGGGCTGGTCCGTAATACGCTGCTGCGTGGAGAGCTGGGTGCTCTGGTAGTTCCAGTAAAGGTACAACGGTTTAAGTGGAAATGACTGGTATTGATCTTGGCAGGCAGATACCAGCAGAAGTAAAAATAAGCTGCTCTCAATTAACCTGCATTGATCTGAATTAAAAGAAAAATGGATCAGGCCTAAATAAAATACTAGCCTCTCAAGTCAGAGAGACTAGTGGTGGGTGGCTTTTTAGCAGAAACAGGTGTTTGACTCGAGAAAGGAAATGCCTGGTTTTAAAGTGCAGTTCTGGTTAGAAAAGCGGTGGTACAAGACTGGATGTTCCTCATATTTTTCCCCTCTGTGGATGACTTCCGTATCACGGGGCCCTTGGTTTGCAGGTAAAAAGCTGTTTTCGAGAAGCCAGTCTCCACGAGTCCACCAGGAACTTGTCCCACAGCAGTACCTAATGCAAGAGACTGGAAAATAGCCATGGATGAATAGATTGGAGTTACTCAGCCTTGGCAGCCTGCAGACCCTCTGCGTTGGTCAGCAGAGCAGGACCCAGAAAGAAGCTCCAGTAGAGGAGCAACGAACMTTCTTCCCCAAACACAAGGGAGTTTTTTTGAGTAAAAATGATGGAGAAACACTAGAAAAGACAAGCCCAAGTCCTGCCTCATTCTCTCAGGGCGATGCTTTGGCTGTCATGAGGCCAGTAAGTGGTCCAGCTCTCAAGCACTGTGCTAGATACTTCATCCTGTTCTCCTGAATCTCAGGCTCATTTGCATCAGTCTAATCAGAGAACTGGCTTGAAGACTCATGAGGAAGGCAGAGCTGACACATGAGTTATGAAAGACAGCATTATCTTCCCCCGTGGAATTTATAACACACAACACAACAATTCCTGGAGGGCTATGAGCTGCCAACAGACAGAGTCCCTGCTCTGTTCCAGGGCCACCAGGTACGGAGAAGGAGGGAGCAAGGATGGAGTCAAGACTTTGGACAGAGGGGAATTCTCCACCACATCTTCCTGCTCTGGGCTTGAGCTCATCTGCAATTTGAACCTTCCTGCTTTCCCTATGGAGAATTTGGTTGAGGAAGGAATAGGAAAAGCTGATCCAGGGAGCAGAGCACAGTGGGAAACGATGCAGAGTCCCTTTTCAGTTGAGATGGGCTGTTGTATCTGAACTAGCTCTAACTCGTCTGCTTGGGTACTAACAGACCACATCACCTGCCCAAGAAGTGGAGAAAGTGCTCAGCACTAATTCGCAAAAGGTTTCCCTTGGATGGCAAAAAGGAGAAGGGGTCCCTGTCCCACAGCTCACATTCAGTGTYTCCACATCTCTGACTGTCCAATGCTGTGACTTCTGCTGGAGCTTCTCTTTCATGTCCCTATTCTCTCTCATTTCTCAAAACTGAATTTAACTTCATCTCCTGACCCATAAGCTCCATCACAATAAGTCCTCATAGCAGTCACAGGGACATCAACCATGATAGCCCCTCCCTAGGCAGCATATAGCCTAATAAACTAAGATACTGACCTTCCCTCCCTTCTTGCTGTCTAGCTCTGCCTATAGCTGTCACTCAGCTGTCACCAGTCTTGATGAACCACCACCCTAGGACATAGAAACAGGATTGTCTCTAGTAAGAAGTATAAACTGGAGAAAGTCCAGAGATAAAGATAAAAGATCTAGAAAAAATGGCTAGGGCAAAAAAGACAAAACCAGAGAGGAGATGCATTAACATGGTTAAATATGCAAAGTGCTCCTGCAAGGAGAGAGGCAGCAGCCCTTGGTGGACAGGACAAGAAGTCATGGATTTAAACAGCAGCCAGGAGCACTGAGGTGAGACAGTTTCTGTTTTGCACAGGTTGGGAAACTGAGGCCCAGGGAAGGAGCTGCAGAGAAGGAAAGAGTGGAGAAGCCGGAACGTATTCCCCAGAGTTCACAGCTCCTTGTCTCACTCTGTGAGCCCTGGACCAGAGCTGTCTAATGTGCACTAATGAACCTACCGCCCAAGCAGCTCAGAGAGTGAACTGAGCTGCTCTCCTGGGAAAGCAGAAGAGGGATTTGTGGTGAGGAGAAAAGCTGGCATTGCCCCATGCAGATGGATTTGTGTGCCAAGCCTCCGCCTGGGGAAGTGCGAAGTGTCTGCTCTCCCGGCTCTCCCCGGCAGGATTTGTAAATGGAGAATAATGCAACCTCAGGTATTAAAGAGGGAGACACAGATGGGCTTCGAGATCCCTCAGTGGGCAGAGCACCCAGACTCTGGAAGGGTGAAACTTGGACATCCTGACTTTCCAAAATGATCTGTCTTTGCAGGGAAATTCACAGCTCCCTGAGGTTAAAATACTCTTCTTCCCCCTCCCCAAGCTCCATTGCTTCCCCATAACCTGCAATCTTACCTACCCATCTTCTACTGCCACCTCTTCTACTAACTTTGGCCACAGTAGGTTTCTCTCTCTTCTAATTTCATCTAATGATGCTGAATACAGCTTATGGAGAGATTCAGACCCAACTTCAGGTGAGCATCCACCCTGCCGAGCCTGGCTCTGAATGTGAGCTCTTCCCATGCTGAAGGAGGTTTAGTGGGGGCTGGTGCCTTCAGCAGACCTCTGGAGTGAGTTCAGGACAGCCCTTCAGGGGTGCCTTGTATATTGAGACAGTGTGAACAAGAGGGAAGCCAAGGGAGCAGATGACAGGGGAAGTTTTGAACCCCTGTCTTTCAGACAGGACAGGATAGGGAATCCCTCAGCAGCTGGAGCAGGAGACTCGTGGGCTGCTCTGCAGGTGAGTGGCAGTGCTGAGCTCTGTCTGCCCTCCCGCAGACCACCATGCATGGTCTCAGGCATGAAACTGTGAGCGGCAGTCCTAGTAATCTCCAAGCAGTGGAGCTGGTCCAAGTGATGCAAATCAGCATTGCCCCACTGGCTCCCCCTCGTCTCTGCACTGGAAAGCACTCAGTGCCTTCCTGCTGGTTGGGTTTTCCTTGCCTGTACTATTCTGCTCTCTCTTCTTATTCCTTTGCTTTTCCTTGCTCTTCCCAAAATATCCTCACACTTGACTTATCTGCCATGTAATCTTTCCAGTCCCACTACAGACAACGTCCCCGGCACAGTGATTATGCCAAAAACTGAACCAGGAGGACTGATTCCTAGTTGCTACAGACGGCTGGAGCTCCCCAGATATTGGATGAGGATCTAGCCTCAGGAATGCCCAGACGGCTATGAGAAAGGAGAGCAGACATCTGGTTCCCACATCTGGTTCTCTGGTTCTGGAGACCACAAAACCTTTCAGAGTATGTGTAATCTCCAATAAATGTATGAGACCACCAACTGATCAGGACAGCAGGTTGAAGGATATAGCTCAGTGGGTGCATGACCTCAAATAGATCACTTTCAGCTTCTACAGCTCACCAAAACAACTTCTGCTCGTGTCTGTTAGTGGGGATGGATGGAAACGTATGGAACAAGCAGCCTGAAGGGATGACCAAGCAGGTCTTCCCTACAAGCCCTTTGGAAGAGCAGTGGTTGAAGCCCAGCAAGCCTTGGAGGAGCCATGCTGGGAGRTGGGAGAACACAGAGCTTGCAGAAGGACTAGGAGGCAGCAGTTTCCYAGGGGACTCACTGAAGACCAGGGCAGGCTGTAATGCCTGCCTGACCTCAGCCTCCCGTGCCATTCCCACCAGGACCGTGCTGCCTTGTGAGAGAGGAGGGCAAGGAGAGGAGACATCGCCAGGGAGTGAAAGTACCATGGGAGATAAATACCTTCTGCAAGGGAAACCCAATGAGTGCAATGAGTCTGAGGCGTCTCACTGAGGCCATGGGCCACTGTGCTGCACATGTGTGGCCAAAGCACTCTTAAGCAATAAGTCTGCATTAGACTGATTGCTTTTCCTCAAGTACAGAGACATAAGAAATATTCTGATAGCTCTCCAGAGCACTGGAAAGGTAGGTTGGCAACAGCAGGTGATGGCATATGTGCAAATCCACTTCTTGGCATTGACTTGCTAAAGAGGGATTGAAGCAGAAACAAGGACAATGGGGTTTATTTGGAGGAAAAAATAGTATGTTGAAATGGAATGGAAACCAAGTGAGAGAATTCTCTGGATATCTCGTGACCTGACTGCAAAACAAGAAGAGCCTCGAGCTTCTTTCTTAAGCCTGAGCATCAGCACTACTTAACCAACGCCAACAACAGCTGCAGTGCAGCGCACAGCTGGGCTCCGGCTGTCTTCCCAGCCCTGCAGCTAAAGGCAGCACATACCAGTACCCAACACATCCCACCGATCAGCCAGGTCAGGTCTTAAAGATGCTCCATCCCATGGCYCAGCCAGGGGCTCACCAAATGAGACAAACCATTAACTCCCTTTTTAAGACACCATGAAGAGAGAAATCTCCCCTGTGCAGATCACATTTCTTGGTGAAAGATCTGACATTGCTGAATAAATCTCCCTGGGAGCAGAGGGCTGTTGCAGAGCTCCCACCCTCCACTCCCAAGGCAAGCTGAACCACGGTGCCATTCCCCAGCACACACCAGCACGGCCAACCAAACCGAACCCCCACCTCGGAACACATGTACATCCCTGCACTCCCCCACCCCATCACTCGTGGAGAAGGCAAGAGCGGACAAACCATCCCTAACCTCCACGAGGTAGAGTCTCAAGGCTTTTCTGTTGACACAGGCAGTTTAAGGACCTACTGAGAACAGCACAAAACTGCTGGTCCGCACTCAACTCGGTTTCCAGGCAGTGCCTATGTGAAGTTATAGTATCTACTAGTTGCAAAGAGACACAGAGTCTAACTTGCATCTTGGCACCTTACTCTCATTGATTTCAGATAGGAGTTAGGTGCCAGAACAGGAGCAAGAAGTGAGCCGAACCACCTGACTTAGGGCTGAAATACTACCGCTTCCCCAAATCATTGCTGCTACACCATCTAGTCTGCATCTATTTCAGGCACTAACTGTGTTCCCAGATGTACACTAAATGCTGGGAAAAGAGTGACCCAACAGCCTGGATGTAAGACTGGGGCTCGAAAGACCTGGCTTCTCATTCTTGTGTGCAGAGAAGAGATGGAGAGCAAGGCTATGAGCAAGTCTCTTTGGAGCTGAGTTTCCTTTTGTCAGTAAAACAGGGAGACGAATTTCCCAACCAAATCTACCTGCTGTGCACCCAAACTCTTGTGTAAATTTGCGTTTTATCCCTGTGTAGCTAAGTCTCCTAGCAGAGGAAGGGAGCAGGTACAAATGTTACTTCCCACAACTGCCAGCTGCAAACGCTGCTCCGTCCACGGCTCAGACAGCAGGACTGCCCCCCAGGCTCCAGAGTGCTGCCTTTCTCCCACGTTGGCTGCTTCGATTTGGGTTCCTGGGCTGGGTTTGGAGCCTTTTTTTTTTGGAGAGCACATTTATTAGGGAAGCCCTTTAATTTTTCCRTTTTGGAAGAACCCCAAATGGGCTTCCCGGCAAAACTAATGTGCAGGCGCTCGGCATTAAGCACTGAGTAATCCTGGAAGTACAGACCTGATGTCTCTACAGGCAGCAATAAACTTTTCAGCACAATATTGTAACCTCAACTCTTCCTCCTTTAATGGCTTTTCTCCATGCCATTAGCATTGCTGCAGAACTTTCCGTGCATGGCATGCGCGCACGGACACACGCAGGCGCACTCAGAAGCAGGCAGGGCCTTGGGAGTCAGGGCTCAGGTGCAGCCATTTCTCCAGCCTCCTTGGGTCGGGAATGCAGCCTGCAGGGTAAAACACATACAGAAATCCTGGCCAGGGTTTGGATGTTTCTTGCCTTTGTTCTTTGCAGGATGCAATGGCTTTGTGCTAGTCTGGGAGCGGAGAAAGAGGATGGCGTAATCCTCCACAGTCCTCTGCTTCAGTGCCACCAGGGTCACATCTGGAACAAGAAATGGTTGCTCACCCTGGGATAGGTTGGCATATGGCTCAAGCACCAAGTGCACAGAAATCAGACTGGATGAGGCAGGTCACACAGAGAATGCAATTTGAATGCACAAGACCCAGGCTGTGTTGTGGCATCTGCCACCATGTCCTTGGTCTTGACCCCAGTACAAGAATCTCTCACATACATCTCCTCTGGGCAGTGGGACCACCTCAGCTCCCCAGAGCAGGGGCTGGGGGAGAGCAGGAAAAGGGTCCACAAGCTAAACCAAGGATTGAGGATCACAGGTGAGCTCCCTGGCTCCTGGGGGTCTTGAGGGCTGGGTGCATGGCAGGTCCCTGCACCAACATCTCCTGGATTCTGTGGGCAGCTGTCCCTGGCCAGGGACAAGTTTGGGGCCAGAGACAGATGTGGAGGGTCAATGTAAGTTCAGGAATACTAAAAGATCTGGCTCAGCTGACGGTAGGAGGTTGTCCTGGGCTGACCACAGCTCCCTGTCGAAGTGCAGTATACCGGGAAGGAGTATGACGTCTGGGAATAGTAACTGGTTGCCTTGTGACACCTCTCACAGCAGCACTGGGGAAGGGGGCCTCCCTTCCAGTTAGAGGGATGAAGATATGGGCTGGAAAACCAGTTTCCAACCACAGAGGTATGGGAGCATTCACAGAGAAGAGCCAGCTCAATTCCCCATCTTGGTTTCCTGCTGCTCTACCTACTGGTGGCTGAGAAGGCTACGGAGGGAAAAGACTCGGGCTCTGGAGAGCCCTTCATCAGCTCTGCTGGCTCCCTCCAGTCAATTAAAAAGCACTACCGGTTGGCTTGGAGGAAGAGCCAGCAACAGAACCAAATGCAAATTAATGCATGGAGGAAGGAGAGTTTTCTGCCACTCAGCAGCCTGAGCAGCCCCAACATGAAGCAACCTCAGCTGGGAAGAGCATGGGGCTGGGACCAGCTCTGCTTTTCTCTAATTGCATTACGTTACATGAGACTGGGGGATACTGCCGTCAGATGGGCAGCGTTAGCAGGGGGCCAGAGGGAGGTCCAGACCCCCAGACTTCCTGAGCAAATTGGCATGTGTGACCTTGCAAGAAGGAAGATTTTGAGTGACACTGGGGCACTGTATCAGTGGTAGAAGCCTGGGAACCTGCATCAGCAAGTTTCAGCTCTCAGCTCTTTTTCTTCTTCACAAAATTAAAGATGTAACACTTTCCTCTGAAAGCAGACAGAGTTTTCCATCTTCCATCTTCAAAAAAATAATTCTAAATTTAAAAAAAAAAAGCAATTTTTCTCCTGGAACCGATTTCCAAGCCCAACTGGCGATGTTCACGGTTGTGTGAGACTTCTAGAAGATACTTTCAGACACTTCAGAAAAAGGCCAGCAAGCTAAATATCACAAACAAGTATCCATCTAGTTTCACCAAGGGCATCAGGGCTGTCATCTGGGTCTTTGGGCCAAGAATTGAGATATGCCCTGGCTCCTCCATCCTGTGCAGGATGCGCCCCTGCATCTGGTTCTTAGATGCCTTGTCCTCGGGTCTGGTAGCTGTAGCAAAGCCCAAGAGCCCAAGAGGAGATGGCTCAAAACTATTGACTCCCAAAAGCTAGAGAGCCTCCCTTCTTCCTCCTGCTGCCTGCAGGTGACTTTAGATGACACAATGGGTACATCTAAATTAACCAAGAATAGCCAGCACTACCCAACTGCTGCACAACTCCGAATGCTCCCAGGTCTCTCTTCCCAGCCTGATTTGGGCTAAAGCAAAACCTCACTTGAAGTCTTTGAATTCCAGCTTTTCCCCAAAGTTTCAGATTCAGAATTAAGGAAGACCCTCCCTGGGACTTCCAGCTCAGAAGGCTTCGGGGAGACCTTATTGCAGCCTATCAGTACTTAAAGGGGGCTTATAAAAAAGATGGTGGCAAACTTTTTAGCAGGGCCTGTTGCGACAGGACCAGGGGTAATGGTTTTAAACTAAAAGAGAGCAGATTCAGACTAGATATAAGGAAGAAATTTTTTACAATGAGGGTGGTGAAACACTGGAAGAGGTTGCCCAGAGAGGTGGTAGATGCCCCATCCCTGGACACATTCAAGGTCAGGTTGGACRGGGCTCTGAGCAACCTGATCTGGTTGAAGATGTCCCTGCCCACGGCAGGGGGGTTGGACTAGATGACTTTTAAAGGTCCCTTCCAACTCAAAATATTCTATGAGTCTATGATTCTATGATACCCAGCAGTGAGGTCTTCCAGCCCCCCAGCAGTGGCACTGATGGGGTTGCCACCTCCGGTTACAATGATCTCTGCACTGGGACATGGACAGCAGCTTCCCATGAGCTTCCTAGGAGGCTTGAGGACAACAGTCCCTCGTGACATACCCTTGGTTTTGTGTCATACTGAAGCTCAGAGCATCAAAGTGTAACCCAGGTGGATTGCACCAAGGTGATGGACAGAGCGTGGTTCCCTGGGCTCGAAGGGAACCTAGCAAGAGAGAAGGACATGGTCGAAGAGGATGTGGGCTGACACGCTCACACGCACACAGCACTAAGTGCATGAGTCTTATCTCTAGCAAAGTAGGTCACATCAACAAGAGGCTGGCTGAGCGAAATGGGACGCTCTGGTGTTACATTAACATTAGCGTTAACGTTAACATTAACATTACGAGTCGCTCGCTCCTCCCCTAGGGTCCCCCTGGACCTAGCTGCTCCTTCCTCTCACTGACAAAGCCCTGAAGAAGGAGAAAAGGCCCTGGGAAGAGATGCAGAGAGTCCGACCCTCGTGATGTGTGGAGAGGGGGAATTTCCTGGAGATAGAGCCTGCTGACTGCAAGAGGGGACGGGGCTTCGCTACCTTCAGCTGTGGGAGGCACGAGGAGGAGGAGGAGGTGCCAGAGTCCTAGAGGAGGGCTCCCAAACCCCAGGAGAGCGGGGCTAGGGGGTACCCCCTCCCCTGGGCCAGGCAGTGGCTGGGTACCCCAGCTGGTGGGCAGGCACAGGCAGGGAGAGAGGAGGCTGATGGACCAACTCTGCTGCACCGGCAGTGCGTAGCATTTATAGTGCCATCTTACAGGCACCAAATATAAACTTCAAATGTCTAGCTGTGTTTTGGGGCCATCACCTGGGCTCTCAGGCAGCTCTCCACAGCGCTCACCTCCCAGCCCAGGTGCCCAGGAGGAAGGAGCTTGTTTTCCTGCAGCCACCTTCCACTGCAGGAGCTCTCCCTTCCTCTTCCTCTCCGCTCGTCGCTTCAGCCTTTCTCAGCTGTCAGCCAGGGAGGGGAGGGATCCAGATTCTACTTCTGTCAGCCCACCACAACCTGAAGTCACTGCCCTGGAGAAGGCTCCTGTGTAGATGGACCTGGAGACCTGTGACTGCCCGTGACGGTGGCAGGGAGGGAGGGCACATTTCTCCAGTCTGGAGCAAGTAAATGAATAAATAAATAAGTCATCCCCAGAGCTCCCCAAAGGTGCCATTAAGGAGCAGAGAGTTAGTGATTAGTGGCAACAGGAAAGGGGGGAAAAAATTATAAACAAAGAAGTCATCGTCGTGTCCATGGGGAGAGCACTTCTAAAAATCCTTTAACAGGGTTCATTAAATATACATGGCCTCAGTGGCTGGCTATACATCCTGATTAGCCCATGACTTCAGCTCCTGGAGTCCAGGGTGTTTCTGCTCCTCACCAAGGAAATAAAAGCAGGTGGTCCATCGCAGCGGGCAGCATGGCCAGCCAGGGCCCCGCGCATTGGCACGGAGAGATCAGGACCCCATGGAGCCCTGCGGACCTTCCTGCTGCTAAGTGTGGCACAGTGGGCGCAGGCAGGAGCTGATGCCTTGCTGCAGGGTGCAAAACGGGTCCAACCCATTCATTCTGGGTGAGAAACAGATTGAGAGAGAAGGAGGAGAAATCAGCAGTGACCAAAAAGGCCCCAAAGACCCGCTTTCAGGTGTTTCCTTCCACCTCTGACAGCCACAGTCTTGACGTGTGGCTCAGGGAAGGGGAACCTTTGCAAAACATCACCCTGTTTTATCCAGGTCTGCTGGAGCACAGCCACGTGGCACAGCGGGTGAGACGCTGCAGGATGCTTGCGAGTCTTTGCTGCAGTCACACTCACGAGGACCGGGTGACTGGGTTAAAATGTGTGTGCACCCTCTACCCTCCATCCTCCCTTGCTCTTCTGTGGGAGAACATGCAGCTCACCCACTCATTCAATCAGAGGAGCAGTCCAAGGACTCTTTCTTTCCCCCCTTCCTTTAATGATATTAATATTTTATTAGTTTTCATTGGAAGAAACATGCAAATGAATGTGTGTGGGAAGGCCCTGGAGTCTTCCAATGTTAACAAAACAAGTAAACAAGGATTGTCCTCCTTATGAACGATGTTAACACAATATACAAGTGTTGTTCTACAATCGATAACCTCATAGGAAACTCGGGTGGCTGGAGGCTCTGTTACTACATTAACTCAGATTGTCATTAAAAGGTTTCTGCTTTGCTGATCAGATTTTTTTTTCCCAAGCAATATGAGAATTTCTTTCAAACATTACAGTAGGATCAGAGAAACACAAGGCTGCACAGGACCTCATGGCTTGACTGGACCAATTCCTAGCATCTCAGGAGCTGTCCTAGAACCCCAACTGCTCCTGAGGGGGTAGGGACATTTTCAGCCCTACAACTGTTCGGCACCAAGGCTATAGAGTCAAGAAGCCAAGCTGACTATAGCTTCACCACCTTAGATAGTCTTAGCGTAGCAAGGAAACAAGCAGCAGAAGGGCTTGAAACCATCAGGAAAAATGTCCTGACATCTCTTGTTGGGAAGGGAGATGAAACCAGGAGTCTCTGCATCTGTTCACATGGTCTTCTACTGCCTGAGCTAAAGGAGTTTACAGCTCTCTAAAGCTCTTACCCAGTTCGGCTGCTAGCAGGAGACAGATGCTCAAATGGGAGATCTGGAAAGACAYAAGATGCAGATTAAGATTTCATTGTAAAGCATCCAACCCAAAACACCTGGGTGAGAAGGAGTGTGAGATTTATYGCTGTCAATTTTTAGCCGCTGATCTCAAGATGGAGCCTAATTGAAACCAGAAGTCTCATGCAATACAAACCTTCCCAATTTAGGTAAGTCAAAGTCCTACAAACAYCATATTTGCCAAAAGTCTTGATAATTGTTATATTGTCTTTATGGGGTCCATGATGGTTTTGCATAAAAGTACAGAAAAATAGGAGCGTGACATCAGAAAAGAGAAGAAAACAAAGATAGCACCTGCTTGCAGTAAATCAAGTAAAACATTACTGAAAGCAGGAGATGTAGGTGCAAAATAGCTTGTAAGATTGGGTCCTTCAAGAAAGTTTTCTGGGTTCAATTTCTTTGGCTGTTCCAGGTGTGTAAGCAAAGGTCTGAGGTCCTGCTGCACTAACCAGTGTAACACAACGTTGTCAACTTTCTTCTGTTTTTCTTCTGTTTTTCAAATTCCTTCTGGTTTCAGCCATCACTCGCTGAACCTTGTGCATGAAAGGTGGAAATATTGAATGGGAAATCCTGCTTATGTGGCTCTGTCTAAGAAGCAACAGCTGCACAGAGCAAATGGGACGCTCAGGTCCAGCACAGCAGTCGTGGCTCCCCATGACCAAGCCAGTCTCTTCCCAGGTCCGAGTCCCACGACTCACTCAATCACTTCCATAAACATCTCCCTTTGAAACAGCAGCCTGTTTTTCTCACTGCTCAGCCTGGCCTGGGCCAGTGGGTAGAGTAATTATGTTAATTCTGCCATCAAAATGATTAGCCATTCCATTTCAGCCAAGAAAATGCTGGAAATCGGCTCATGATTTATTCTGCGCTCTTATTTCATCTCATCCTTTCAACACGGCACTTGGGTCTCCCTGCAGCTCACTGGCCAATTAGTCAAATCAAAGGAGGCACATAGAAATGCAGGCCTTAAACGCAGCCCAGGTCCACACATTGGCAGGATCTGGATGGATCCGTTCCCCGGGGGTTGGGGAAGTGACATCTCCCTTTCCCTGGGGATTCTCCACCAGGCTGGACTTTCTCTCCTTCACGTTCAAGAAACCACCTCCATGGGGGACGGGCACCTCTTAAGTCCATGAGTTTCTCTGTGAAGTGGAGAATCTCTGAGCTCAGTCCAAAGATGAAAGAGACTGGTCTTTCACAACCTAAAATAGCAATAAAACTACTGAAATAGAAACCCCACTCCTGGCTGGAGGCAACCAGTATTGACTGAGGCTGGAAGGGGCCAAGCTCCTTCACTCACCCCTGCTCCCGGCCATGCTGGATGCCTCACCGTGACCAGACCGTTTTTCTCTAATCTCTTTTCCAGTGTCCCCCATGGGACCTCCAGTGCTTCCCTGGGTAATCTTCCATGGCCTGACACATCTCTCTGTCAAGAGGTTTCCCTGGGCATTTCATTTTAAATTAAAAGCCCCATTCTTCTTCGTTGCATTCCCTTTATGCCTTGACATGTCCTCTCCCTCCCTGCATGCCCATTTTGCTGAGAAACAATTGACGTATCATCTGTTCGGAGCACTGCACACCTGGCCCTTTCACCCTGCCTGTCATCTTTCCCTGGTCTGTCTTGATTTTTATGCTGATGCATTAAAACTTTAGACACTTCCCATATCTTGAAGCCTGAGAGCTCCATGAAGTGTCCAGAGGGCATGTYGAGAGGGTCTTCACGGAGCTGAGCAGAGCCAGGCCATCTTCTACCTTCCATGCCCTTAGCAAACCCCTCCAAAGCTGCCCTGCTATGTCACCACATGTCACAGCTCACAYGTGTGTGGTCTCCTGTTCATGACACATCTCCGTCCCCACTCTTGTGACCCATGGTACCGTCCCCAAGCACACGCTCTGCCCCTCCGGCACAGCACCACAGGGCTGCTTGGGCTCATGTGTCTGCCTGCGAGGACACCCCGAGTCCCTTCCCTGCCTGCACAGCCAGGTTACRGGGTGGGACAGCTTCGCCCTTCCAGGAGGAGCCGAGCCGCGACCACCATGGAGGGATTTGTCTCCCGCTGACCCGTCTCAGGCCGGCTCCTGCAAGCTGCTAAATGGAAGTGACTTCCAAGTTCTCCTGGGGCCACCTCCCCATTTATCTCAATGAGACCGGTGACATCCCGGACTGTGATGCATGAGGCATGCCACCTTCCTCCGCACCGTGACATCTCCGGGTTTTCTGCTTTGTTGCCTCTCAGCCACACTCTCCCACGAGACACCCGTCACTGCTGGGGGTGACGGCTTCAGCGCTCAGTCCGGCAGGCAGCAAWACTTCCTAGGAGAAAACACATTATTTGYACTTTCCTTTAAAAAAAARAARAAAAAAAAAAAAAAATACCCACGGACATGTCTGAAGTGCCAATGGCTGCTTTTGAACTTTCTGGTTTGCCCCTCTCTGGGCTGCCTGGACTAACTCCATAGCCACTGGTGCTCCCCAGCCCCCAAAATGGTCTGGGGGGAGGAGGAAGAGTTACCACAACTCCAGCTGTCCTGAGGCACAGAGCAGCCCCACCGAAGGTAGCGCAACTCCCCATGTGTCACAGCGGTGGCACTCGGGGACGGGTCACCTCACGCAGGAAATCTGGGATGGGCACAGGGCGGAGGCCAGATGTCCCAAGCCCCAGGCCAGTGCTTTATCCATAAAACTAAGAGAAATACTATCCTATGCCTCAGCAAAAGGTCCTGATGATATTTGGTGCCTCTTCCCCACCCTTGCACTGGGCAAATTATCCAAACAACACCAAAAAACAGGGTCAGGTTTTCCAGAAGACCCCTGGGCGGCAGCGCAGCAGTCCTGGGCTCTGAAAGAGGGGCAGAGTAAAGCTGTTTTCCTTAATATCTGCTTTTCTGTGGGAGATGTCCCCGCTCTCAGATTGGAGACCCACCAGTAAACCAGCAACAGCCTCTCGCTCTCGGTGGGTCATCCAGCCTGAGCCTCCAAAGGAGCACCCCGGCAGCCTGAAACGAGATTCAGACACCATTCAGAGGAATCGGGAGCAGATTTAATTCAAGCCTTTCCCCGCTGTCAAAGCAAGCAGAGTCCCTGCAGCAAGCTGCAACCATGCAGATTCAAATGACTGCTAAATTACTCTTGCAAACCCTTTCAGCAGGACGGTTTCCTCTGAATAGTGTGAGCGATGGGAATTTGGGGGCTGATCTGAATGGCAGTGCCTTTCTCAAATTAAAATACTACAGGAAGGAGGAAAGGTGGAGAGAGCAACATCCCCCCGTGCCGCAGCCCTGAACTCCTCCGCCCGGCTGCTCCGGAGCCAAGGGCTATAAATTACCAGGAAGTGACTTTTCTCGTAAATGGTTTTAATTTTTGTTTTTATGTTCGGAGGGGGAACTGCGTGATCTATAGCACAACAGATTGCTGCTGGTTCTCCCACAGAGCTCTGAGGCTTCTCTCAACCCTTTTTTTTTCCTGCTTTCCCATTAATGGGCAGCCCTAAAGCAAAGCTGAGGAGGCTCGTTGTCGGTCAAGATCATTCCCAGGCCCAAGCCGGAGACGGACAGATGCAGTTGGTGCCCAATAATTGCCTCTTCCACGTCATCGTTTCTCACTGGCAGGAGGAAGGAGGTAGTGAAGTCTTAAAGGGAGATGCTGCTGYGTCTGCTGGGGCATCCCCAGTTTATCGGGGCTGCTGTGCTCCAACACCTCCTCCGGGCTCAGCCCCTCCTTGCAGAGGTGTTTTGTGCTCAGGCATGCATGGACAGCATCCCTGCAGAGATGGCTTTCGAGCAGAGATGGTTGTATTGCACCCTTCTGAGGCAAGAAAAGGCTGGTCAGTCTCTGGGGAGAGGAAGGACAGAAAGCCATAAGGCTGCAGGTGGGGAGGGTTTTTTGGGATATGGGAGCAAGGGTCCCTCCAGCATGGTATTTACTGCATTCCCAGCTGCAGTGCCATGGCTTCTGCACCCTTGTGGGACAGTGATGGAGAAGATCATCCCAAATCATCTGGTACAGATAGAGCCACCGATTTGCACTGCCTGTGCGGGATGCAGAACCGGGCAGGCAGGGGACATGGGTCAGAGACACACTAGCTGGTGGGTCACAAGCCTGCGGGGATCCAGGTGCAGTCTAACGGCACGAATCTAGTTTGAGTTAGCCAAGGCAAGGCTGGATTTGATCAGATTGGCAGCCTGAGAGCAGCACTGGTTTGAGGATGGTGGCACCACTCCATGGTGCCTTTCAGTGCAAACACACCCCTTACTAGCAAGCCACTGGCTTTTTTGCTCTCATAAACTTCTTGGGTCCCAGTGAGATGAAGGCTGAGGTCATTAAACACAAAACACCATTACCAGCCCAAACATCACAGGCGCTGCCAAAACCATGCCATGAAATCAGAGGAACCTGAAACACGGCTGCTAGAAAGCAGGAAAGGTGTGATCTCCTGCAGAGCAGCACACGTATGATCTCCAACACTGCCAAACCCCAGCTGCAAATTAACAGTCCAGGACTTCCCCAGTCCAGGGGAAGATGTGTCCAAAGGAGGCACCAGCCCTCACATCTGCATCCAAGAGCAGATGGGAGTCAGTTCTCAGGGAGTACAAAAATCAGCTTCAAGCCTTTGCTCTGGATGTTCATTGCACACTTCCATGCATCCCTACCACAAACAGCATCATACACCACGACAGACTTGCCAGTCTGGCCAGGCATCCCCAGCAGGGCTAACCATGCCACCAGACCCCAGCCCATGTCCCTACCAGTGCCTCCACCACTCCTGCAAGCTGAGCTGCCTCTGCTGCCTGCACACCACTGTCCTGCTCATCGCTCCGAGCAGCCCAAGGTCCCAGCGCTGAGCGGAGCAGTAGCGGGTGAGCACACCAGCCCCTTCTCCATTAACACCGTGGAGGTGGCGTACATAGAAAAGAAGAGAGGCTGCAAAAAGCTTCATGGTGTCTGGGATGCTGCTTCCTGGGCTCCCCTGGAGCTCAGCCACCCTCAAAGTCAGCCCTGCTGAACAAAACCAGCCCTTTGGGAGGAACACCCCAGGGGGGATACAGGTTTCTGTATCCATGAAAGGTTTCTGTATCCATGAAAGAGCCCACCTCATCCCTTGCCAGAAATCAGTCATCTCATTTCTAACAGCAACATGTTGAGCTTCAGCCCCTTGGTGTTGGACCAAGGAGGCTAGTTCCTCCTGTTCCGCTGTCCTAGCTCATGACTGTTACCATTACCACTACCATTACCATTTTTACCATTTTCATTACCACTGGCAATGCATTTCCTCCTAATCCTGTCCTTTTGCAAGGTCTGCACCCAGCCTCTACCTCTCTAATTCCTCTGCACTTTCTCTCCTCATGTTCCTACTCACCGGCTGTCATCGGGGCACCCAAGTCTCCTGCCAGCACACCAGCTAGCACAGGGCATGCCTTGGCTATTACCCTCGCTCATGGGCTCTGGCCACGTGCCACTTTGTCTCAACACAAGCCCAAACTGCTCCCAGAAATACCAGTTGCCCCAATTGTTCATTTATCCCTCCCTCTCTCCTTCTCCTGAGGCTATTGGCGTTTGCAGGGCCATCGAGAAAGTCGGGGGGATGAAGCCAATGGTATACAAGGAGATGCTGAGGAAAGAGGGTTTCTTACCCTGGAGAAAAGTCCAGAGGGGGAATCTAACGGCTGCCTTCAGCTGCCTAATGGGGCATCACAGATAGGATGGAGCCAGACTCCCAAAGGTGTGCTCCAAAAGGTCAGTGGCCAAAAGCTGCTGCGAAGAAAATTCCAGCTGAATAAGGGAAAGCAAGAGGGTGGCCCTCAGGCTTGCAGAGCTCCCGTCCTACACAGATTTTTCAGTGGTTTCTACAATATGGTGAGAGAGATCAGGAACTGGATCTAGTTAACACTGACCCAACAAAAATACAGTTTGCTGCTGGATCATGCCCCTTCACCAGCTCATTGCCTGAGCAATGGGACATGGAGCTCTCTGATGGACTTGGTGACGGAGAGGCCGAGCTAGGAGCAGCCTCGACGTTAATTCCCATTATCGTTCCCGACAATTTTGCTGCATTTGCAGGTTGGGTCACAAGATGGAGCAATTGCCCTATTTGTCATTCCTGGCTGGAAACCACCGGGCTGTCCTCGGGCCCTGTCTTTGGGGAGCGGCGGGGATATTTTGGAGCCTGGAGCAGTGGGTTTTTCTTTGCGCATGTCCCAGGTCCCTACCCCAGCAGGTACCCGCGTCTGGACAAACCTGCTCCTCAAATTCACCCTGCGGCACCACATTCCCTGCACAAGCAACCAGCACAGCATGCCCAGCAAAAGGCCCATTCGGACCATCCACACCGGCTGCCTTCCTGCGCCCACATCCCACCTCTGCCCCATGGTCTGTCCCACCACTGGGCTTTCTGCATCTAGGAGGCAGGTGCTGCCTCAGAGCAGCACCCAGAAATGTCTCTATCCCCGGATTTCAGGTCTCTTCAAGGCTACTGGGGATGAACATACCTTTGACAGCGCAGCATGGGTTTAGATCTTCACACCCAAGTGCCCTCAGGCTTCATCAGGCAGCTGAGATCCCATCTGGGATGCAGAACTCCCCTTGGGAACCACACAGGTCACAGCCTGCTATTTTGGGATGTGGCTGCACCTCATAATTCTCCAGGAGCATCGGGGACAGAGGAAGAGCTGCCCCACAGCTCAGGGGATGGCAGGACTGTTTGATGGACTGCCTGCAAGCGCCGTGGCAGGGAGGAGACAGCCAGCCCAGGAAAGGTTGAGAGGGAGAAAATAGCCAGGGAGGGATGCGGGATGCTGACATCTGCCTGTGGGAAAGGTGGAGGTGGAGGAGCGATGGAGGAGGTGAGCAAGGAGATGGTCTCTTGGAGGAGGTATCTGGGAAAAGAAATAAAATGGGGCAAGGTGCCCCTTTTTTGGCCGACATGGCACATCTGGAGAGGTGGAGCAGTGAGATCGCAGAGTGTGCCCGGGAGGCATTGCACCGTTGATCTGGCCATGAAGAAGAGGCTCAGTGTGGCTGTTCCTAGGGACTCACTGTGACTCGTGCCAGCCAGGAGCCTCCCAAGCAAACCACTTTCATTAGGAAATGATGGTTCACTTGAACTGGAGCTGCTCCACCCCTCCAGATCTCTCCTCATTAAAAAAGTGTTTGGAAGTAGTTGAAACGTCCCGTTTTTCCACAGACACATTTTTATTAGGACAGCTTTTCCGTCCTGAAACTCGCTCTGAAGTTGATTGACACAACAAAATGGCCTCTTTGGAATGAGCAGCTCCAAAACAGTAATTTGGCCTCTCGCTTCCCGAAAGCTTTCATCACGATGGGAAAACTGCGAGAGCTCGGGAAGAAATCCTTTCTCAGCAACTTCGACCATCAGAGACCAGGCCAGCTACTTTCCTCACTCCCCATCCAAGCCGGCAGCACAAGGCATGGTTGCACGGACCCTTTGCCCCACATGCCAAATATTTTGTGGAAGTTCAGGGCCACCCAGCACAAAGCAAACAGCGTGAAGCCACAGCTGTAAAAATATGTGGGGCTGCTGGCCATAACCCTTCCTCCRGGATCCCTGGGACTTCTCAGCATGTGTGCAGCAACCGAGGGAGAAATACTTGAGCCTCACCCCCATCCCCAGTGGGCTTCAGAGAGGGAACAGCTCCAGCTTCTCTCCCATGGAGTTGCAGCTGGGGTGCAGCAAAGGTCTTGGTTTTTCAAGCAACCCATGTGTTCATCCCTCCACACATCTCTGAGCCATCAACCTGCTGCCAACAGCTCCAGCCTTTCCACAAGGAGAGATAATTGAGGTCTGACCACCACAGGGTAGATGGGTGGAGAAGGTGCCAGGTGATCTCATGAGCAGCATAGACACCACAGATGTGCAAGGTGAGTCCTGTGAGGCTGGAGACATGGGAAGGAGGCCCTGGGCTGGATCCATGTGAGACAGCAAGGTGCTGGCCCCACAGGGCTTGCGGGCTCTGGAAGAGAGAGAGCCTGTGACCACTTCGCTTGAGCCCACCAATGTTTGTGGGTCAAACCCCTCAGTCCCAGCCTGCTGAGACCTGTGTCGATGGCTGATGGGGCTTGGACAGAGACAGGGGGAACAAAATGTGCGTATTACTTCTCAGGATCCCATGGCACCTGCATAGGATTGACTAGGTCCAGAGCAGCAATGGGTTTCTCCAGCAGAGACCAGACAACAGTCGCAAGCAGCAGCAGGGCAGCACACGGTCTCTCATCCTCTTCCTCCATGAGAGCCCCTGCTTGGGATGAGAGAAGAGCTGAATTTTCCCAAGCTGCCCTCACCTGTTGGGTAGCAAATGAGGCCGAATTTCAGCTGTGCAAAGAGCAGCGCCAACAAGCCCCATTAACAGCCCACACAAAAAGTCCAAGAGTCCCATCTCCCTGGCTGGTCCTTCCCCTGTCCCCGCCAGCTGCCCCGGCTGGCCCGGCTGCTCATTCCAGGCGTGTTTCTCATGGTCGTCGGAGGAATGTAAAGCCCTGGGGTGTTCACGGAGACCAGCACCAGATCTCTTCTGAAAAGGGACAGCGGGGTGATGTCAGCGGAAACATATTTTTAACCCGCATTCGAATGAAAAGGAAACGACCCAGAGGAAACGCATTAAAAAAAAAAAAAAAAAAAAAAAAAAGAGCCTCCTGACAATGAAGAGTCCAGCTTTGCTTTCAAGTTTTACTTTTCCCAGGACACTGACTCCCTCCTGCCCTTGGCCAAGAGGGAAAAGAGTGAGCGAGGGAGCGAGAAGCCTCCCCGCACACCCCACAAACAGGAAGCATCGGCTATTTAAAGATCGGGGCTGCGTCAGGAGGCAGAGGGGCAGGACATGGGACGTGCCAGGGCCCTGTGACATCCACCTGGACCACCGGCCCACCTGAAGACAGGCACGCTGGCTGGGCCAGCCTGCGCAGAGCAGGGCGGCTCTGACGCCGTCCGACCTTCTCTCCTATGACCGTGCAGCCGGAGTAAGCCAGCCAGCAGAAAGATGCATGCTTGCATCCTCATCCACAGCGAGATAAACCCCAGGGAAATGAAATGAAGGGGCTGCTTCTGCAAGGAAGAGCCTTCAAACATTTTCTTTTCCACAATACAGTGGACAGAGCCTGCTGGGTCGGGCAGCGGGCAGGGTTGCAGCTCCAAGCCATAGCTCAGCAGACAAAAATGCCTGCAGCAAAACCTGGGGAGGGGGGGGTGCGGGCAGTAGGGGTTTTCTAGAGCCTCAGCACCCCAATGGCTATCGAGCACCCTTCACCCCAACAGGATCTGGATCATCATCCCAGCAGGACCCAAATTTCACTCCTAGGGAAAGCCATTAACTTCAGATCCACTGCTGGCCCCAGCCAAGGATGTCATTTTGATGGGGAGGAAGCAATGGGAGAACTTCCTCCCACTCTGTGTCCTGGAACACGGAGTGACCTGGTGGCTTGGGCACCCCTGTGCAGCAGAGGAGCTCCAGCAGCTGGCAGGAGGGGAGGGATGGGGCCAAGGTGGTGGGGACAGGAGGAGCAGCCCCCACCCCAGAGCTGGGCTGTCACCGGGGGATTAATGCTCTGACCATCTCCACTGGCCTGACAGCTGATTGATGAGCAGAGGAAGGAGGTTCATCAGCCCCAGACGTGTCCCCTTGCCTTCCCCTCCCCTGAACCCATCCGTTCCCATCCAGCAACCTGTGGAAGAGCCATTTGTTGAAACCTCTGCCAGAGAGGCTCATTAACACCATTTAATACCCCATTTCCTGGAAGGCATGAGGTTCCTGGGGACAGAGAAAGATGGAGGGAAGGGGGAGGTGGTACCCCCATGCAGGGCATGCCTGGCCCCACGTGGCACCATGTGCTGTGAGCTAGCGCAGAGAGTGAATCCCAAAAAAAACCTCATCACCCCATTAGATTGCAAGTGGATCTGCTTCCTGGACCCGCTCCCCATCCCTCTGCAGATACCCAAATGGATCACACGGGCACCCAAAGGCAGGGCTGAGACCCAGCAGCTGAGGCTGAGGAGGGCAGGAGTGCCCCGTGAGGTCCCATGGGGCACAGGTGGCTCCAGGACGTTTCCAGGGGTGGATCCCCTCTACCAACCTGAAGATCCCGCTGTCCTGTGTCCAGCTGTGGTCTGTAAGGGGCTGAGCCCTGGGCAGCTCGGTTGGGCATGACTTCCCAACCCCGCACAGCCCGCTCTGTACATGGAGGCTGCACGCTGACGGGGCCAGCATCTCCAAAGCCCTGGGGCACTCCATCCCTGGGTGAGAAGGTAACATTTGCCCTCAAAGGCTGGAGCAGCGCAGCTCCACAGCTCCAAGCCCCAGCACACCGCGGGTCAGCTTGTCCAGGGGGCACTGACTGCCTCTTCTTTATTTCATTTTTCTTCCAGGGCTGAACTCCAGCCCAGAAGCTCTTCCCCAGACCTGCACAGGGGACTTATTTTTAGACATCACAGGCAGGAGGCAGGGGCCAAGAAGAGCTTGGACCCGGCTGCAGGAAAGCGGAGCTTAGCAAGGCAGGAAGGAGCCGGCGGGTGGATAYGAGGAGCACTCCCTGCCTGCAGCCACCGCGGCTCCTTCCTCTGTCACACACCACCGGCTTCCCAGAAATGACCGCCCAAGGGAAAGACACTCGCTTGCCCGCCTGTGCACGCAAGGACCGCGGAGGGGCCCTGCGCCAAGCTGGGGGCAGGACAGGAGAGGGCAGAGGTGGCGGTGGGAGGAAAGGAGCTTCCAAGAGCATCCCGTGAGACCCCAGCCTGCGGGGATGTCCCCCACAGAGGCCACACCAGTCACTGGTTTTTGCCCCCATCCACTGCTGGTGGGAGCAGCGGGAGGATGGGGCTGCGGAGGGAGGCAGATTGGCTTGGCAAGGGGCTGCGATGCTGCGGGACACAGGGAAGGGTGCTGCAAGGAGAGGATTAGGGGACCCTGAGAGCTGCACTGCTGCAACTGAGCAAGCAGGCATGAGTTAGATGCCCTTAAGTATGCCCTTATGGGTATATCAGCAGGTTAGAAAGGGTTTGGACCCAGGTGCAGAGGGCAGGAGATGCTCCCTCCCCAGGGCTGGAGGGAGCCCTGAGGTTTCCATCCTCCCTGTGTGCCTGCAGCCCTGAAACTGCTGCCCCAGCAGCACCCCGGTGCCTCTGGGGTGCCTGGCAAGGGCTGCTGACCCAAGCTGCCAGGTCCTCTGCGGGCTCACGGGAGAGGATTGAGGGCTTTCTGCTCTGCTGGTGCCTGGCTGGCATCAGTATGATGCTGGAGGACAGCTTCTTCACCTGGGAAACATGATAGACGAGGAGTAAAAAGAAAAAGAACAGCTTGAAGCGGCAGTTCCCAGACTTTAAGGCAAACCCTCAAATCAAGGGACTGTTTGATCTCAGCATGTCACCTGCACCCCCATTTGCCTTATGCCAGTGCGATGATGCCCCCCACTCAGGGCGGCAGCAAGAAGAGACATGGCAGAGCCTCAGCCTCCTTGCTTGCAAAAATGTGGGCAGCACATTCCCTCATCAGTCAGTCTCTATGCACATAAGGCAGATGTGATAATTAGGGGCAAACCTGCTGGTGTGTATTTCCTAAAGTGTTCTGCACCTGCCTGCCCAGTAATACCTGTCCGATAGGTTTTGTGTGTATTTGAGGAGGGTTTCTTCTTTCTTGCCTCATATTTTTGGGAAAGCCTATTTGCCTCAGTGGTCTGTCTGCCTCCAAAATTATGTGCCTGCCTTTGCTGTGTATCTGACATTTCTGGGACTTTGAGGTAGATTTACTTCTGGTTTAGGCAAGAAGACCTGGTAGACCAATCTTTATCTGCAGACCAGATTTTTCTCTGAAATAGCTTTCTAGTCCCCATGCGTTACCCAAGCAAATGCAAAGTCTTGCTGCTGGGAAATTGTTTCCAGGCTTGCACCAGTGAGTTCCTCAGGTCTGATGGGCCCAGGAAAGCGCAGCTTATCTGTGGGAGAATAGGGAAAAGGGGAAAGCAGCAGGGCCAGAAGTTTGCTTTGCTGTCCCTCCGCTCAGCTCCCTGAGACAGTCCCTATCTCCCAGCCTGCAAACTGCCCGCAGGTATTCCCACAGTCCCCCCCAGCTTTGATGGACAACTTCCTTCATGCTGAATGACACTTGGGGACCCACCAGGGTGTGTGAGGGGTTTCGAGGACGGCTGACCCGGTCTCCACCCTGCAAAAGTGACAAGAATGAGCCCTTGCCCCCTCCTTAATCCACCTTCGCCCCATCACTGAGAGGAGCCCGTGAACCCTGTCCCCTGACCTGAGAAACGTGAAAGGGAGGAGGCAGCGAGGCGGGGGGAAGCCAGGACCCRCCAAGGCTGGCCGGCACCGGGCATCCCCTGCGGTTTCGGGCCACCCCCAGCACTCGCCGCCCCGCATTGTGCACCGCGAGCGGGGAGGAAGGGGCGCTGGGGACGACCCCATCCCGCCAGCACTGTGAAAGCCGCCTTTGTTGCGGGGCTGTCACCCGGGCCGAGGCATCCTGGCCTCTGGTTTCCAGGACGACGGGAGGAGGAGGAGGAGGAGGAGGATGGGTTGATGGGGAGGAAGGTGAGAGACGGCAGCAGAAAGGTTTGGACAGTGCGGGCAAAAGTGAGTCCCAAAAAGTGGCTCGGTGGTTTCTTCAAGGCACCCTCTTGCTGGAAGGGGAGATGCCGAAGCTGAGCCCTGAACTGCAGCCAAGCCCACGCTGGGTGCGGGGTGGGCGAGGGGGTCAGGATGCGGCCCATGGGCCTGGCTTGGCTGTATCCCACATCGAGCAYGGTGGGGTCCCTTCTGCTCACATCTCTTGGTCTCAAATCAAACCTTCCCCAGCTCCCTCCTGCTCACAGAGGGCGTCACCATTTGAGCTTGCAATGGGACCGGTCAGTCCCAATGGCTACTTGCCCGCTCTAACGGCTAGCTTATGCCGCCCCAGCCTCCCCCACCCATCCCACCTAGCAGGCAGAGCTCAGGCATATTTTTAGCCAAATATTTATGGTTTTTCCCTTTGTAGCTCTCCAGTTCCATCAGATTTCAGGGGAGTTCAAAGGTGTTTTCCTGCCTCCTACAAGCTCTGGGCTATTTATAGCTGTCAGATGTTGGCAGTCCAGCTTTCATGGACAACTGTGTGGTGACGATGTGCGCGTGGAAATGGCTCATTGCTTGTGAGTAACTCCAGGGCCAGCCACAAGCCTGAGGAGTGACGGGGTATTGCTTACAGTCCTGTATATGAGAGAGTCAGAAAGGGTGGGTGGTGAAGAGCAAAGAGACACTCCTTTAGGCTGGATATGAGAAAAAAGAAAAATATCAAATTCGCCAGGGAGATCTCTTAACGCTTGGGATGCTCCTCGGGGGAAACGATGCTAATCCTGCCCCATGGGCTATTTCAAGCGAGGGTGGCCTAGTTGCCGTAGCTGTTCTCGCTCGTTCTAGCTCTGAGGATGCTCTTACTCTTCCTTAGGTGCTCAGGAGAGRACAAATACCATATTGGCACAACATCGTTGCTGATCTCAAGGCCCTGCTTGTTCTGAACTGGATGCTTCCACAACATGCAGTGCCACAAGCCCCTCAGATGCCCATATCCAGCTCCCAAGCTGCAAAAAGGCTTCCCCTGGCTGGGACTTGGGGAAATAGTATCCAAAAGGGTCAATTCTTACATACCCACTGGCATGCAGCTGGGCTGACCTTTCCCAAAGATGCCAACAGCCCCGATGGTGACCAGCTGAGCTACCAACCCCAGGCAAGCTCTGACCCACCATCACGGTGGAGGGAGAGAGCGTGGTCTCCTGCGCTCGGCCATCTGGCAGTGAAGTCTGGCCAGGCTGTAGGGAGAAACCAAAGGCTTTGTCTTTCCATGTTGACCATCATGTCCAGGGACACTGAAGAAGACTTAGCATTTGGGTCTTTTGGGATTACGTTGCTTCATGGAAAAGGAGAGGTGAATCAGGACTCTTGCTTGCATTTCTGGTGTGTTGTTTTTCTTTTTCTCTGCAGARGGTGCATATCCCACATCATTGGGACAATACAGCAGGGTAAAGCAGGCATTTCAAATTTTGAGAGACCGGGGCTCTTGCATCCCTATAAAACTCCACACTTACTTACAAAGCTGCCAGGAATGACTAAGCACCGGTGATCTCTGGGTGCTACGAGGGCTTCACAAGTGCGGGCTTTGTGGATCTGTGCAGCCGGCCATGAGGATGAGCACCGGCCCATTCCAGACCTGACTTAACGCTGTGGTGTTTTCCACTCCTGCTAAAAACAAGCTCTCTGCCCGCAACGCGCCTCCACTGCCGAAGGGACCGCTATCTTCTGCATCTCTTTAAGTGCTTCCCTGCTCCGACCGAGGGCAGGAAGGGGAGAAGAATACCACATCCATCTGCCAGCACACAGGAACTCGTAGAGAGCTGGAAAAGAACTATCCGAGCTGGACGGCRTCCAGGGCAGCAGGGACACACACCCCTCTGCTCAGGAAAAGAGCCAGAGAGACTTTCATCACCACAGCTGCCCTGGCTCTCCATTTTACATCCCATCTGAACAAAAACACTTCACCTTCCTTTTTTTGCGCTCGCGCACACCTCTCCCTTCAAGCATCAGCTGCCGGCATATGGGAGTGGGGTGGACTATTTAAGGAAAACACCCAATAACATTACAATTACTTACCATAAAAGCCTCATGTTTCCAATAACAGCCTAATGTTCCAGGCACCTGTCCAACAAACTCAGAGTTTTCTTACCTGCCCACTGCAGGATTCATATCCATCACACTTCCCAACAGACATCTAGATGTGCCATTGCAAAACTGCAAGGCTCTGGAAGACCTCAAAATAGCTGCCACCTCTGTCGGCAGTGGGGCCAGCAGCTAGCAGGACCTTTCATCCCTACTGGCAGTCACCTGCTGGGATCTGCAGTGGGTTGCAAGCAACAACTGGTGTGCGAGAGGCAACGTCAAAACCAGCAATTCACCTGCAACCAAAGCAGTCTGTCTCTGGCTGGCAGCATCTGCCCGGCTTTGACTACTACTGCGTGGTCCCCGGATGGCCACAGCTTCTCCTGCCGATGGCAGATGACAACGAAGGGGCCCAATGAGACCAGATGCCACTCTCACCTCCTAACACGGTCACCCTGATGCTGGAATGAGGCGGAAACGGACAAATGGAGCAAAAACAAAAGGGCTCATAAATGTTTTTCTTGGTCAGATCCCATGAGCCCAATCAGCAATATCCGCAATGGCTTTTACAGACCAGGCTGGGCAGCGTGATTTTGTTCAAGTGTTCCCAGGGAACAAAAAAATGTCATGAACATGTGTCTTGCTGAAAACAGCCTCTCCGATATGAAACCATGATTGTTCACCAGCAAAGTTACTTGTGGGCTTGGGAAACAGTTCACGAGCAGAGGAGATGGTGCAACAGGATGTGGGCATCTAATCTCCCCATACCAGTAGACAGTCATAATCACTGGCACTTACCCAGCAGTCAGCTACAATTTGTTTGCACACAGGGTTTGCTGGAAAATTGCATCCAGCCGTCCGGTTAATAAAAATCATCCTCACACAGCTCACCAGCAGTGTTTGCTGAATGAGAGATGGATGCTAAATTATTCACTCTGCACCATCGGAGTCTCAGCGGTGGAAGAGAGGGGAGGAAGATTTCACTGCTGCTAGTCATGTCATGCTGTCAATTATGGAGCACTTCATTCTCAGGGCTGTAAGGCTACCATCTGGTACTAAATTCACCAAGAAAAATGGAAAAAAGGAAGGCAGCATTTTTAAGCATTGACTGTTCGTCATACAGCAGTTCTAGAACACATTTTCTAACATTCATGAGAAGTGCAGATCCAGGGGGTAAGTGCAGAGTGGAAGGGATAATATGCCATTTAGAGTATTCCACCTGTGGAGATGTAGAAGAAACATATGAGGGCACAAAATCCCATTCTGCCTATCCTGTACCTGTCTGGTACACCTGAGAGGTCAGTGGAGAGGGTAGACRTAGGACAACCTTCTAGATGCGTCACTGGGCTTCACAGCCAGGCACTTTCCCGTTCCTCCAGGTATTCGGCTGTTCTCTTTGGCTGCTGAGCTACCTCTCAGCCCACTCGAATTTTGAAGGGTTTTAACCCTGACAACCAGGGAAATGAAAATATTTGTAAGGTGATCAGCATTATGGGAGGTCCTTGTTCTCAGTATGCAACTAGAAATGCTCAGAGAGGAAATTTTGAGAAATTGCTGTTGGACATTCACGGCCAGGTGCTTTGGTGTCCGTGGTGGAAACGTTTTGGTGGAACTGCATGGTGACAAGACTCTGGATGCATAATCTGTGTTTGGAAGCACACCCAGCCCTGCTGCATACCACACCGAGCAATTCATTTTATCAGGAACCAAACAGAGGAGACACATTAAATAGCAGAGTGGAGCGTGTCCCCGCAGGCAGAGCTGAGGAAGAAGATAGAGCACCTTGGCTGGATATGAAAGGCTCCGGGAGAACAAAAGAAGAGAAGGAGGCAACAAAAATCAGACGGGAAAACAAGCTCACTAATTTGTTCAAAGAGCCACAGACTCTCAGCACCGAACACTAGAGATTTTGGGGGGCTTTAGTAAAGAAGGAGATGAGGGCACCATGTGATTCGTTAATCTCTTACATGGCCCAGACAGGAGAGAGGGGCAAAGATGCAGTACTGCCATGTGGCTTCCCACAGAGCATCGCAATGCTGGGAAGAACTGGAACAACCACAGGATGCCCTGGGTAAGTCCATTAACTGAGAGGCTTCTTCCTTTTTATGCTTTTTTCCTCCAGGCCATGTACCTCTCACCCTCAGTACGACTCTGGAGATCATAGAGGCTGGCATGGCATGCGGAGATGATGAGGGAGCTTGAAAATCAGGTTTAAGATCTTCAACCTGCTGTGGCTTGGACTTCAAGCATCCACAACACAGGAAGACCAAACTTGAGCTGTCTGCTGCCTTCCCAGCCCTGCCTGCTCCCAGCCCATCCAGACTGCGTGGAGCTTGGGCTGCCATAACATGCTGAATGTACTCTGAGTATGTCCCTCCCCAGAGCTCCCAGCATGGGGCTGAGGGCTCCAGTGAAGGCTATGGTGAGTCTGGTCTGGAAGACAAATGTAGACTCATAATAGGCAACACAGATTTGCCTGGTAAGGTCCTGTGATAGCTGCAGAAAGTCCTACAACCTCACCCATCCTTTCTTTTTTTGGTCCTTTACTGAGTCATTGCTTCGGAGAGGAGATTCATCCTTCCTGCTGATGGGCCATACAGCTACGTATCGGTGAGATCCCTCGCATGAGGTCTGTACTGCCAGTGGAGCTGCCCAGAGAGATGGCAGATCCTACAAAGTCCCCCTGCTCCTGTGCAAGGTCTGAAACACGCTTGGAAAGAGGCACCAATGAACTCTAAACCAGCCTCCACCCAGCACAGAAATGCTCCGTAGATCCCTTGTCCTTTATTGGATTTCTGAGTGTCTCCCATTCCTCTGAGACCAAACAGCTAGTCTCTATCAGTGACTCCTTTAGCATGTGTCTGGGGCTGGGGACCCGTGTCCCACCAAACACTGCAAAGAGTCAGCAGAGGCAAGGGCATGAAAACCAGAAAACACTATGATGGAAAAGGAAAGTGACTGGGACACACACCCTCTCCTTCTCTCAGGAGTCTGTCCCTCTTTGGGGACCTGAAGGAAGAGCCAGGCTGGACGTTTCTGCTTCAAAGGTAGCTCAGGAGTTGACATTTGCAATGCATTGTAAGGTGAGAAGAAAAGCAACCAGCTGATTCTAAGAAGAGACCCTCAATGTGGTACCAAAGCCACAGCCTTCACTAGGACGTAACCCAGACACAGCATCCCATGAGCATTATAGCTGAAGCTGTTGATTTACTTACCACAAGGGTCACTTTTGCAGCACATTTCATGCCTGGTGCCCCCTAACACAAGAGGCACCCACTGATGGAAGGGGGCAGAACCTGGTTCTCTCTCCTCAGCACCTCCTTACATGCCCCTTGCCATATACTCTGCCCATTGGCTTGACCCTTTGGACAAAGTGGTTCATAGTAGAGGAAGAAAAGTCCGACATAAGCTTGAATTCCCAGTCCTCTTTGGACTCTTCCACCTCTGCCATCTCTTCCTGCTCTGGAGCAGGGACTGCTGAAGCTGCTGTTTTCTTCTCATCCCAGTCACCTTCCCAGGTAAGAAGTGATGCTCCTGCACAGCCAGAGGTGCTGGATGCTCTGTTTACTTTCTAGCTCTCTCTCTCCCTTTCTTTCTGAAGTTGTTTTTTCTGTCCTTGAGGAGCTGAGGGACATTCAAAAGGAAGGCAAAAACGCAGAAAGTACCCGGTGGTAAAGTCCATAGGCGCACTCTCCAGGTAAGGCACCCTTGCACTCATCCCTAGGTACAAGCAAGGGCATTTTCCCCGTTAGTTATTCTCCAGCATGTCAGACTCATCCAGCCCATTTCTTTCCCTCCCAAACACAGTGGGCTTTTAGCCCGAGCATTGGGGGGGGTGTTTGATTTTTAATGCTTACTTATTTATTTTTGACATTGCACAGGCCATTCCAGCACCCGCTTTATCTCCAGTGATCTCTGACCCCTGCGTGTCAGGAGTTCAATCTGGTACGTTCCACTCTTTGCCCCCACTTAATTCTTTTTTAGCTGCTCAGCCTTTGAAACCTGGTGCCATATGCCAGCCCAAAAGAGTCCTGATCAATACCGGGGGACCACGTCTCTGTGACCTTGCAACCTGCACCATAAAGGGCAGAGGGCAGAGCAGAGCGTTGGCCATGTTTTCATTACGAGATTTCAGCTGCATTTGTTGGAGGGGGAGGGAGAGCCTTTCTTTCTTGCTTTCTTTCTTGCTTTCTTTTCAAGAAATTTAGTCCAGCTGGGACGCCAGAGCTCCTGGCTGCCTGTCGGCTCCTCTGCCTCATTTAATGAAAGTGAGCAAGAGAACCGCTAAAAATCGGGATGCCTGAAAAGGTAAAATAGAAAGATCAGCAGCACATCTCGGTATAAGAAAGGAATTGTTCATGCCTGTCCCTTTCAGACAGCCAGTGTGCTTTGGGGGTGCAAAGTCTCAGTCTCCCTTGTAATGGAGGGACCCGTTAAAAATCGCTCAGTCTGCACAGAAGAGCCCTGGCAGCAACACTGCTGCTTTGCGAGGGGGGGCACCTGATTTCTCTCCCCCAAAGCTCAACCTCTTGCACGGCCGAGCCTCTGTCCCAGCGAAAGAGTCCCTAGGAAGGTGCTGCGGATCCACAGCTGGGGTGCACATCCCTGCCTTGCACCCCACGTCGCAGGCGCAGTGGTGGGGATCCCTCAGCCCGCCCCGCTGAGGGGCTGCGTGAACCATGCCCTCTCAGGGCGCAACAGTCAAGGGCCACTGCATTTGAAAGCCACTCTTTTTTCAGGCACAGACCTGCCTCTTGGTCATTTATTTTTGTTTTTTTCTCCTCTTCTCTGTGCAAAAGGTACAGGCACCTGCTTTCTGCCCTGGTTGCTTTCATTTTTAGAACAAGGAGAAGAACAGATGAAAAGGGAAAAGCTTGCGGTGTCTCCTCGGGACAGCAGGGCTTTGCTGGTACTGCTTCCAAAGGGAGATTTAACCCAGCTTCGCTTCATCAGGCAGGAAAACCCAGCAGTTACGTCTAAGCCAAAACTGTTCACCCAGGAATGGCCAGCTACCAAGTATCTTCAGGATCTTCTCCTTTTGCTGCTGTGGGTCCCGTCCCCATGTCGTTTGGTGCTGCGTCCTGGCAGAGCAAGGCTGCCAGGGACCACGTGGCAGGGCCAGGCTGATGGTGCTATCGCCCCGTTGGCAACACATCAACACGCTGTTTCCCTTGGGCAGAGGCTGTTTCCCTTGGGCAGAGGTCATGCCCAGTGCCATATCCATAGCCGGGAAAAAGCTACTCCCCAGCACAAGCACCAGACCTCCAAGGGGTGCAGGACAGAGCATGGCCATGCCATCGGCCACCACTGTGCAAGCCGTGTATTGCCTGGGCCACTGGGCTCTGAATTTGGCAGCCAAATCCTGTTAAACCTCCTGGTTCCCCAAAGTGCTGAGCACCTCCCGTTCCCCAGCTGTCTGCAGAGGGAAGATGTGACCAGCCCACACCCTCGATAAGCAATGGAAAGGGCCAGTGGGGTGATTTGATTGGTGTGGTTTTGGCTGCTGGTTGAAGAGTTTAATTCCCGGTGTTAGCACGACTGCCCAAACCAGTCCCACTCAGACTTTCCCTTCTCCTCACCTTTGCTTCCACCTCTCTGCAGAGTCCATGCCAGGCTCTGCAGGACAAAAGCTATGTCCCATCAGGAATAAAAGCACTTTTGAACGATCCTTGCAGACTACCTGTTTGGGGTCAGTGGCTTGTATATGACCCTCTTAGAGGACTTTTGGGGGCATTTTTGAGCTTAGATGAGTTGATGACTCCCCCCTTACCCTAATTACCCAAAGCCCCATGGGGTGAAAGCACCACATCYCGGCTCTCCCCAGGGTGTCTGGATTTCTCTCTGAGGCTGGAGAGCCAGGAAAGCCCCCACTTGCATTGGTCTGCGACCCAAGTGTTCGCCCAAGGACGAGAATGATGGGGCATCTTATACTCAGTGCGCGGTACCCATTGGTGGCAAGGGGGGCCGATACCCCAGGCAGAGGGCACTGATGTGCACCATCTAATTAACCCTTCTGACAGCTTCGATTAAAAATAAAGGGGCCTTCAGGTCCCTGCTGGAGTGGCCTATTTTACGTGTGCATCTCCTTGGTTTTGCCTCAGCATATGATGTTCAGGAGGCAGTTATTTCAGGAAAGGTACGCTATAGATAACTGATCTGCCAGCCAGGTGTCATGTTCCTTCATTTATTTTCAATTACTTTGTCTCTTTAGCTCCAGTGAGAATTGCCTGGTGTCAATTCATTTGGTCACCTCCGTGCCTGCCGCACCTCTCCGGAGGCACTTCTCCGGTGTGGTGTGATCTCTCCCCAGGGGCAGGCTGTTACAAAACAGCTCTGCTTCTCTTCCAGCTTCATCTTGTTCTTGTCTTCCGGGCCACCCCCAACTTTGTGCCCCTTGTCAGGGACACACAGAGTTTCTGGGAGCAGCAATGGTGTGAGCAGGCAGAGGAGAAAAGGCGAGAAACCCAATCTTTGGGGTGGGAGCCTCCCCTCTGCGCCTCAGGATGCTCATGGCAGCGATAAGCATGGGCAGCGGCAGTGCCTGGCACACTCAGCTGCAAAGGTTTCCTGCAAACCTCCTTCCCAAGTGCATCTGGCTGTCATTATTTACTAGGTGGCAAGTGCAAGGCCCCTGGACCTCCTCTGTCCCTTGGCTCATTGCTCTGAAGCTCATTTGCCCTCTCAGCTGCTGAACATTGGGCCAGTTCGGGTGTCTACGTGTGCAGACGGTGAACTGGACCAGGGGGCTTGTCTGGCCGGGAGGGGTGTTCTCTCCGTTTGTGGGGAACTCTCTCAGGCAGAGCAGTCAGGATGAGAGTAGGAATCCAGAACCTCCTGGACCCTCATTTCAGTTTCCCTGTGCTATGTGCGGACATACACACGCAGAGATGCCCCACTCCCCTAGTGCAGAACCTGCCTCTCCTGGTCAAGACCCGTGGTCACCCTTTCATCTGGGACAGCATTGTCCCCTTGGAGGTGCGCCCATAGGTCTAGGCCAGCAACCCCCTGAAGTTGTCAGAGCACAGGAGTCGGGCACTGTCCTGACAAGCATCAGGGCAAGGTGGTTTCGCTGGCAGTCTCAGGGCTCATCTCATTCCCTCTGTGGACTCTGCTTTTATCCTTTTTCTCCCTCCCACCAATACCAGTACCAGCACCCTGCTGTGGCCCTCCAGCAGCTCCTCCCCACCGCCCAGCCCCTGCTCCCTCCGCAGCCCAGCCAGAGCTGTCTGCTGGCTCCCTGCCCATCCACCCATGCCCACCCCGACCCCGGCTCCCTGTAACAGCGTGGGGACAACTGCTGAGGCAGACGGCACCATGCAGAGCAATGGGGACGCTCCTGACAGGAGGAGACACCAATGTCACCAGATGTGTCTGGGAGAGACAATCCAGCCCTCCTGCCTCTTGCCAGAGAATCCCACACAGTGCTTTGTGATTAAAGACGGGCTCAACCCTTCAAATCCCAATTCCCCTATGCCTAGGGGAAGTCCAGACCTGCAGTTTAAGTCTAGGCTCTCCTCTAGCTGAACCCTCTTATGGTGGACCACCTTTAGGATGAAGTATCTTCATGCTTGCTTACACTTCTGGGCACCTTTTTACCTGCCTRAGCTGCTCTCCAAGCGCGATCTCAGCCATTCCTGGCATGTCCCCACTCCCGCTGGCACCGCTGAGCTGGCAGGGCTAGCGACATGGGCTTGCTCGTCTGCCTGCTCACTGTCAGCAGCACGGCCAGCTCAGTGCTGATGGTGATAACAGCAGGGACCAAGAAGGGCATGATGTAATTTTCAGATCCGTCGGGAAGTTTTCAGCAGCGATGGCTGGAAAAAACCAGCATTTTCCTGTGAAAAAGGGCACATTTGCTCTGGTTTCAATGAGAAAGAAATAAATAGAAAGCCTGGTAGTGACTGTCCTTAATTGATTAGTCATTTCTGCAGATGATAATTGCACATCAAAAGGCTGAGATCCTACTCTTTCATGCAAAAGTCCTTACGAATTACAGCAAGGCACAGGGGAAGTGGATACAGGAAATAAAGCCTTTAGAAGCTACCCAGGAGAATTTGGAGCTTGAGTTTCATTTCAGGAAAACAATTTTGCTCTGAACGTGCCTGGAAGAAATATCCTCAACCTCAGCCACTTCCCGAGCACCAGGAACATGGAGAGGGAGGATGGAACGGGAGCACCCGGGTGAGGAGCTCTCCAGCCAGGGGAAAGCGTTGCTTCTTCAGACACCAGTTAAAATGCACTTGGGTGCAGAGCCAGGGGCTGAGACGTTGCAGGTCGTGCTTGTAGGGGTATGGTAGTAACCCCAGGAAGACCAGCAGCCCTGCAGCTTGGTGCATCAGCACTCAGCAGCTGCCAAGGACAAAGCCTGGGGAAGGAGTGAGGTGTCCAGAGGAAAGAGCATGTCAGTGACTGGACTAAAATTGGAAGATGGACCTCCTGTCCCTCCTGCTTTTTGTGCATCATCCCCAGTTTAAGATCCTTTCTGCACATTGCAGTTTTCTGCGCTCTCTGACATGTGTCTGGGTTGTCCAGTCTGACTCCTGATCCCCAGGCTGCGACGTCTGGGGCACTGGTTGAACCGCCGGCTCCTGGGCTCACATGAGAATCTCCGTGCTCATTTAATTATTTCAGGGAAGCTGCTAGCCCTGGTGTCTGGCAAACGAGGCTTGTGAGCATGACTCAGTCAGCCTCCAAAAGCAGCAACGAAAAACAAGAATCTGCTGTGAGCTGCATCTTGATTTTTAAGCCAATCTCGTGATGTTTTGCAGGGCCAAAGCATGGGTCTGTAATATCAGGACAGCACCATAAACTGCAGGCGTTTCTGGGTGCTTATAAGCAAACTGTCCATTTTGCAAAAGGACCGTGGCACCTTGTCATCATTGGGGTCACGGAGACCCTCTTGCCTGGAGGGAGCAAGGCCCCCCTGCATCCCCTGGGCTGCAGTCACAGCATGGGTCAACCTTTTGCAGATGTCATTTCTTGTTTGGGCTATTTCGAAGGCTCCTAGCCGCCCTCACGCCTGCCCCCTCGCTGGTCCGGGTGAATCCCAAACCCATGATCCCCCCATTTCCCAAATGTCACYGAGCAGCTCTGAACAGTGGTAGGCAAGGCAGACCCAGGGAGCAAGATCAGACTGTGCTCTCGTATCTGCCCAGACCAGAGCAGCATTAGSTTCTTCAGGCCAGAGCAGTGGTCAGAGGTCTGCAGAGCAATAAGCTGCCCTCAGCCCGACGTGGGGGATGACTATGGTCAAGTGAGGAAGTGTTTATGGTTGTGGAGAAGCCATTCTGCAAATCCCTCCAGCCTAAACTCCTGCTCCATGGTCCCTACAACCGATGGTGACAGCAGGGAACTAGAATTGACCTTCCACCCGGTCCTGTCCAACTCTGTATGCCCAGGTTCCTACATGCGTATCACCTTCAGCGTGAGTTAAAAACCAGCTGGCATTTAATTATTCCTTCGTCTCCTCATCACCGTCACTGATGAAGTCACTGATGAAGCAGTGCTTTGGATCCTCAGGGTACGCTGAATTCCCCTGCTGACCCGCTGAAACCGCCGCAGCAGCCAGGTTCAGAGCCATTACCTTCAGATGTCTTCGGCGTGGAGGGCTGTCGAGAGCTCCTTCCCTCTTTGTAGTCAGTGAAGAGAAATAGGCACTTTCAGGGCATGAGTCATCTGACCTATTTAGCCATCTTAGGAAGAGATGAATGAGTCCTTAAGAGGGCTTGTTTCTTTCCGCTGTCTAGACAGCCAACCTCTTGACTGCAAACACCTACCCTTGCTCTCCTGGAGCACGCCAGGCACCCTTCCCAGGCTGGTGAGGGATGCTGGCTTCTCGTGGGTTTCCAGCACAGGCAGAGGGTTGGATCACACCTGGACATCCTCAGAGGGATTTGAGCTTGGCCTAACTTTGCTTGTTCTGAAGGCAAGGGAAGATTTCAACACCAAAAGGGTGGAAATCCACTTCTGGAAAACCTTCTCTGCCTCTAAGGGAGGGTTTTGTGGAGCTGAGCTTGCTCTGGCCACGCTGGTCCTAGGACATCATGGTACAGGCCATTTCAGCTCTGAACAACATCTGGCTGTGTAAGCCAAGAAAAAGTGGCTTCTTACTCTAGGCTACACCAGCAAGAGTGACTCAACCATCCAGGTGGTACAGCTACGTGACTGTGACCCGGTGCTACCACCAGTTCACCCGGGGCCCTGTGCTCTACGGCGGGTGCCATGGTATGCTTGAGCCTGCGGAGTCTCTACCTGGTCTTCACACGGACACAAAACAAAAAGATTGTGCAGTTTAAAGAATCACCCTAATCTTAGGAGAAAGCCCAATTACTGTCACTTTTTGTGACTCCTGGGACCATAATGACTTTCTTTACACAGGAGAAGGAAAATGTCTAAGCAAGCAATTACCATCTTTTTCAGATCATCATGGTCCGTAGGCCTGTGCTTCTCTGCTAATCTCACATTACAGTTCAGCTCCTGAGCTCTCCTTCAGCCTTCCTTTACAGGACCACAGCTGATAAAGATCTGTAGATGCCAGTAAGATTTGGTGGCATGAACTGATGGGGACAGGGAAGGCTTGGGAAGGTGGTACTATATAAACCAAAAGGGCTCTAACATAATTAAAAGAAGGCTGCACATCTAGGAATGAAACTGGTTGGCTGTGTCCAAGAAAGAGGGACTTTGGCACTGAAAAGAGCCAATGGGTGACAAATGGCCTAAAGTCRTCTTTTGTTTTAAAAGCAGGGGAAGAGTGAGTCACAGCAGGGATTGGACTCACATCTGTACTCCACAACCCTGAGGCAGATCCTGAACGCTGTGGCTGAGGCATTGGAACATACTTTGGAAAGCGTGCTCTGATACCAGCGACGGTACAAACAGGACTCCAAAACCAGTAAAACAGCCTGAGAAAAGGCTTTATGGTGAGATACACGGAGAATGCATGTTCTTAATTAAGCACAAAGGTTGAGAGGGCTCTTGAGCACAGGTCTAGCCTAGCAAAACCATCCTACAAAAGGACTCTTGCAGCTAGAGGAAACAGGTTCAGCCAGAGTCAAGGGCTAGAAGCTGAAGCCAACAAATTCAAATGGGAATAAGGGAGGTGCCACTAACCATGGGGTTCATGAGCCACCGAATCTATGTGAAAAGACTTCATGCTCTGGAAGCGCTTGAATAAAGATCCACCGTCTTTGTGAGAGAAGAGCTTTAGGCGAACAGAAGACACCCTCGAGCCAAGAAGTGGCTGGGCTCTGTACACGCAGAAGTACATGAAATACTGGCCTGTAATATGCACGGGGAGGTCAAAGGCACCAGCCTGATCCGGCAGCTGCTGGTGCTATGGCCCAGATTCATCCTTTTGGGGCTAAACACATCACCGAGGTGCCTTCTGCAGCTGGTGGGAGGAGACAGCTGTGTCCAAACTGCAGCTCCTCCTGCAGATGTCCATTGCCCTGTGGCATCACCCCATCTCTTCTGGCAGTAGAAGAGGCTTTGGGAATGTGTTGGAATCTCTGTGGAGTGACTGAACCCCCCCGAATCTCAGGGTTTTCTTACCTCAGTCCCTCCCTATTTGCTCCTGCCCTTTGCTACAGGAGCCTGTCCTTCCTCAAGGGTCTGGGACAGTCGCAGCAGGGAAGCACACACTGAGATTTTTGAGGTTCTCTTAAAGCATCAGGAGAGGGCTACCAGGGGAGATCTCATGGAGTCATTTTTAACTCCACGGTGCAAGCCCAGCCACCCAGCACCCCGCAGCCAGTAAGAGCCCTGTCAAAGCAGGAGTCTGAGTCATGCCCCGGCCATCACGAAGACAAGAATGAGACCATGTTCAAAATTAATATATATTTTTATTGAATAGTTGCTCTAAGTGGGCTTGTGAAGCCACCCATAGAATTACTTCTTTCATCTCAGCAGTGGTTCAGTAACAGTTAYTAGCTTTGCAAGAGAAGAAAACCAAACAGAAGAGGGTGCATTAAAATAAATACGTTTTTTTTTTTTCTTATCTTTAAAATAAACTTTTCAAATAAATACTTTGGTTTTTTTTATTTTTTTCCCTTAAAAGGTACAAGAGTATTGTCAAAAAACAGCCATCAGGTTATAAACATATATTATACCTTATAGAAAGGAACCCAAATAAAGACAGCCGGGGGAGGGATCTCTTTATACACTGTACAGAATGCCTTTGTACCAATTAAACAGAGAATTAGAGGCTTCGGCTCTTGGTACGAGACTCTCCTTTGAAGCCAAGGGTGATCTGTCTTCTAAGGAGAACTTTGTGCTGAGGACACCCGGGGAGGCAGGAGGCTCGGCAGCCGCTGCCTGTCCGCAGAGCATCGCAAAGGCCTGAGGGAGCGGCTGGGAAAGGATGGGCAGAGGGGAAAGGGAGGGGAAGGGGGAAAGGGGCTCCGGCGGGGCAGAGCGGCAGCGCGGGCAAGGCGGGGACCGGCCGTGCCAGCTCCAGGATGACCACACACCTCTCGGCTGATGCTGCCATTGGGACAGAGGGTGTGAGAAACCTCCTCTCCCAATGCCCAGGCCAGCTCACCAGGGTGGGTTTGGTCCTGCTGATGCTGAAGCCCTTTGGGGTGCTGCAGGAAGGTGCAGCAGGAGAGAGACCCAGCGAGAGACCTCGCGCTGCTTCCCCTCGCCCGGCACTCGCACATTCACTCTGCCCCACAGAGGTGTATGATCTCTTCCCATCCATCCAACGTCCCTCCTGCCTGCAGTCCCCCTGCAAGGGGACCGTTCAGCCTCCCTGGCTTATGCCCTCAGGGGATTCTTCTGCATCGTCACCCCAAGCAGGACAACAGATCTCACCTGCGCAAGCTCCCAACCTGCACTCTGGGAGAAAGAGTTTGCAAGAGATCCCGGTGCTCACTGAGAAGTACCCCGAAGCAGGCTGAGCCCAAAGAGATCACAGCTCTGGTTTGGCCCACATGGACCAGATGCTGACCAGCAGCCTCCAGCTGCTGCAAGCATCCTGCAGGTCTGGGCTCCGCGGACTCCCTGAAGGAGACAAGCCTGAGCTGGATCCTACTAAAGACCAGGAATGGGCTTTGGGGTGGGGGTACATCCCTTATCTACTTTCCTGACATGCTGATCACAAAAAGTTAGACCTTCCAATATCTGAAGACCTCCCAGCTTCCTCCAGCCTCGAAACACCCAAGGGCCAGAGACAGAGAGCAAACTAACAAAGGGGGTGCTGGAAACAGCAAGCTTGGGGCATGGTGTGCTCCTTCCCTATGCAGTCCGGTCGTGCAAACCTTGCAGCAGCTCCTCTCACCCCTCCACTCATCCCTCTTTATTGCACTAAAGCAGCCGTTCACAAACGGTTATTCTGTGCTTTGGCATCTTTTGGTCGATGACGCTTGCCCGCCAGTCTTTGGGTTCACACATGGGGATGGGGAAGAGCAAACTCCATGGGATTTTATGGGAATCTGAGAGTAGAGCCCCAAAGAGCTTCCCCCCTATTCTTTGAGGTACTTGGCTGGCACCGCTGTTTCTCAGGGGTGGGTGGACAGCGGCCCAAGGACCACTTCTGCCCTTCCACCAGGAGGGTTGGGGAGCTGGGATGGGAGGGGGGCTCCACCTTGGTCCCCAGTGACCCCTCCTCACCAGTGCTGGGACGGATCACACGTAGGGAAGGAGGGGAGCGGGACCAAGGGAAGCCTTGGAGAAAGCAAGCACCAGCAGGAGCTCTTGCATGGATGGATCTTTGGAGGTCTGGCTGGGAAGAGGAGGCTCCTGCATGGGGAGCAGAGCAGGGGGAGCTCAGGTCCTGCTTAGTAGCTCCTGCCTCCTGCTCCTTTGGCACCTGAGTCTCTCTTTCCCTGCCTAAATCTGCCCTACAGCCCTGCACGCTTCCTGGCAAAGGAGCCCACAACCAGTAGAGACACACAACACGGAGAAATGTTCCCTCGCAAAGTGGATCCATCCTTGTCAAATCACAGGGGTGCAGGGAAAACAGAGGACTCAACATGTGACTCTCCCATAAGAAAACCAAAAAAGACACGTCGGGACAGAGAGAAACCCAAACTGCCAGGACAAGCAGCTGCAGACAAACATCTGGAGCAGATGTTATCTGACTCATTACAGGGTGGGGCAGGAAAGGGGCTCACAACCCCAACCAAAACTGGAGTCCTCTCTGCAGGGAAACCAAACGATCTGGCAGCTGGAGATGGGGAGGGAGAAGGATGGATCTGGTCTGAAGATGTTAGGAAAAGCTCAGGAAAAACATGATCAGAGGCTACCCACAGCCTTCCTGACACCAGATGAGCTCAGTGAACCAGACCTGGCCTCCTTGGAGAGCTTTTGGCAAATCCTGACCTGTCCTTTCTGCTGAGAGCAAGGAATGGGAGCTGGCTGAGGCCCCCCCAGATGGAGTGGGAAGCAGTACCCCACGTGAAGCCACCTGCCCCTACGAGCAGGGTAGGGGCCAACAGCTTTAAACTTCTCTAGCCCATGCAACTGCGAGTTGTGGCTTTGCATTTTGCCCTCAACACAGTCAAACCAAAGCCGGTCTGACAGCCCGCAGTGCCCATCTGGGGCTCCCCTCCTCTCCAATTCCCTTCTACGTGTCCCATATTTCATAAAATATATCTCGCAGGTTTGTCATCTCTTGGAGATGAGACATTCAAGAGACCTGGCCGGACTCCTCAGGCCTGCACCCAGGCTATGGCACGATTCCCTGGTAGAAATGGGACTTCCGCACTGACCCAGAAAAATCCCATTAGGCAGAAGGCTACTGGCAGGCGTCCTGGCCTCCTACCAATTACTGAAGGTAAATATGCTGCAATAGTAGTGCAGGGCTCCGCCTCGCCATGCTGGTGCCAAGCAAAACTGGCTCTGGGGAGCGGATATGTGGACAGCCATCTTCTCATCCTACAGCTCCAGCACCTGGGGGAGGTCACCCCGTGCTTGCATGACTTCGGAGGCCGTGAAAATGATGAAGCTTCACATGTTGAGTCATTCCACCATCAGGAGAGGAAGCAACGAATTGCAAAGATACAGAGGTGGTAACTAAATTTACAAGTAGGATCCATTTAAAAAGGAGGAGGAAAAAAAAATCAAAGTAGAGCAAGTTGGAAAATTCTGTTCATTAGTTTTCTTTAAAAAGTTTCAATGAACTATTTCACATTCTCATTCAAGTGAGACAGTTCCTCAAATCCTCAGTGAAAAAGGGACCTTTTTTCCCTAAAAAAGTTTTACATTTTTTAGGAAGAAGGAGTTTAATCAGCACCAACAGAAAAGTGAACGGAGCGTTCAAAAGGGAGGGTGCCTCTTGGTGGAAGTCTCTCCCCCAAACATCGCTTGGAAGGAGGGAGCCAAGCAATTATTGGCATACAGATAAATACGTTTGCGATATGTTTTATAACTGCTGCCACAGAGACATGGACTGATCTTACGGGGGTACACACACCTACAGGGCATCCTCTGAGAAGGTCATTGCCTTAAAACCCAAACGATTGCAGAGTCCAGGGCTGGCCTCAGAGGACGTGCAAACTGCACAGGCGTGGCCCTCTCCCTCCTTAATGCCAGGAGCTCCGCACTGTAACCCAGCGCATCGTCCTGAATTCCCCACAGCTTATGGAAGTGGGCTCTCCATCTTTGGCTAGAGGAAGCATCTTTCAACATCCCCCCTCAGGCTCCAGGTGAAATCAGAGTGAGGATTTCGGTCATGTCCGTAACATGCCCCAGGCACAAACTTCACACCAGGGATGGGATTCATCTCCCCCTCCACAGGGAACCGCGAGTTCAATGTTCGGGTCCCATTCGGGTCAAGGGAGACAGGCACCGCCAGAACATAATTTAATGAATAACGTTTTCAAGTGGGATGAATCACTCTCTGGAACCGCTTTTCTCTGCAACAGAGGGAGCTTGGATCAGCCRCAATTTTTAGATAGCAAATGTACGGAAAGAGGAATCCCATCGTGAGAGTCTACCTCCTGCCTCACCCCACAGCCAGCACTGAATCCTACCCTCTCTGCAAAGCAGACCCCCTCCAGGACAATCTGTAAACCTCCCTTTCCCTCTCTCCCGACTACCTAGGAACTAAAAGTCTAGGATTAGCAATAAACAGACTGGGAAATCGTCTTCCAGCATGTGCAAGTGTTACCAGGAAGCCAAACCTTGCATCTGGCACCATTCACAGCAGTATCATGAATATTATTAGTAATAGACCTAGCCATCCTAACGTTATATTTATATATACAAAAATAGATCCACAGAACTCTACGTAAAGAGGTGGCTGAGGGAAGGCGACGGATGAGCCCTGGATGGCAGGGTCTTGGAGGAAGCCAAGGGACATGTTGCATATATTTCTCCAGGGGAACCATTCGCTTCCCTCTGCACTCACACACCTCAGAGGAAGGACAGGCGGGCAGAGCCGAGCACTGGGACATCATCCCGGCTCCAATCTCCCCTGACCGATCAGCCGATGTCAGCGGGGTCACAACTGAGAGCTGGCACCACGCGTTTGCAAGCGGAGATGGGGCTGAGTCCAGGACCAGGAGGAGCTCCCCGCAACTGCAGCGACGGATTGGGCTTTATTATCATCACAGCAAGTAAACCACGAAGCACTGACCCCGATTCAGGTTTCCTTCTGGTCTGCAGATGGCCCAGCCCCAGGGCTTGGTTCAGACCCATCTCCAGTTTGCCGCAGGCAGCCGCCGTTGCAGAATACCCTCAGCAGTGCCAGCAGGGTTTGCCTGCTGGCGTGACACTGGTGTTGGTGTGACACTGGCGTTGGTGTGACACTGG
>JAYKAV010002781.1:598388-626867 GCA_035582835.1 Phoebastria nigripes
GGCCGTGCTCCGCGCCCCGCGGAGCGGGAGCGGGAGCGGGGCCGGGCCGGGCCGCCCGCGGGGGCAGCGAGGGAGAGCCCGGGAGGGCTGCCCGGCTCCGGTTTGTGAATGCAGGCTCGTCCCCGGCGCTCCTTGTGAATGGGGGCAGCGTGGAGGATGGGAGGGAGGGAGGGATTTATTGCTGCCCGTTAGCATCTCTCCCTCTCCCTCTCTCTGCCGCTTGCCTTCCCGGAGCTGGAGCTCTTAATGCTTACCTAAGTGGCGTCATCCAGCTGAAATTGAATCGGCCCATTAGCGGTCCCCATAGAGCCCTGTGCATCCGCTCCCCAGATAATGACTGCAACGGAGCCGAGGGCAGCGCCGAGGCTGCGGGATGCAGCAGGCACTATTTAAACATTTCCGTCTGCCTCGGGCTCCGCTTCCCCCCCTGCGCCCACCGGGACAGCCCGCCCCGGGGCCCCGCCGCCCCCCAGCCCATCGTCCCCCCCGGGGACGTCCGTGGTGGCCACGCTGCCGGCCCCGGCCGCAGGGTCCGTGCTGCCTCGGCGTCGCGGGTATCGTCCGATCCCGGCGGCGCAGGGTGGGTTTGGTTCAGTCTGACACCGCAGGCAGGTTGTGTCGGGAGCGCAGGGGTTTGGCTGCAAAGGGCCGGTATCAACTATCGGGCTCTGTCACCTTGGGCGAATYGCTTGGTCTGTAAAGCGCTGTGAAATGGGCGCAGTCACCTTCTCCCCTCTCACGTGCCTGGCCAGATCGCCTCTTCCTGCGCATCTCAGGAGGCATCGATAGGAGCCCAGGTGCCATCCAGCCCCAATACTACCAAAAAGTCTAAACTCATACCTGAATTAGCTCCTGTAATAGAAGCTCAGGGCAAAGGGGCTGGAAAGGGGTTTTTCTGTACCGAGATCCACAGAACCAGTCCACACACATCCCATTCTCCCAGAAACAAAAAACGTGGACTCAAGGTCCAAACAGGACCTGGACCTTCTGTCCCAGACATTTCCCCAAGTCGCTGYGCGCTCCCTCCTTGTGCTGCTTTCTCTAAGGCAACAACTGCTGCTCAGGAGCACCAAGGAGCCTTGTGATACCCCTCAGCCCCATTTATAAATAAATTGGACCTGGTCTGACAGTCCCAAAGACACAAGGCCTCTCCTTGACGGCACTGGACATTGGCTATGGACCCCACCAGAGCTCCCACCCTCACTTTATTCCCCTCAACACTTCCAGGTTGGTCACCCATCCTTTCTGGTAGTGTTTGCTGGATGAGCAAAGCAACATTACCAGCTCAGGGAGGGCTGCGAACCCGTCTCCAAGAAGTGAAGCTGAAGCCATCAAGCCCTCAACCATCCCAGCCAAGTCCCTAGCAGCATGGGAACCCGCTCCCCCGGGGCGGGCAGCTGCCGAGGCTCGGCCACGTGTTGCCTGTGTCCGCTGCCRATGGGCAGCGCAGGGTCTGGGTGCGTGGGAGCAGGCTGGGGGGGAAAGGGAAGAGAAGGAGCCTGAATAAGGGTGACAAAACCAGCTCTGCCACTTGTTGCCCTAACAGATGGGCATAAACCGGGATGATCCCACTGACCTCAGTGGCTCCCTCCCAGCTGATGCCAGCAGAAGCACTGGAGTCCTCCCCAGCAGGGGACAGTGACTCTACTCTCCCCGCACGGTACCCAGCTGAGCCTTTCCAGGCTCCTTTTTAGGCATTTCTAGGCTGAGCGTTTCTCCATCTCCATAGGATCCCACCAGAGATGCTCCTCCAGGAGGAGTTTCTCCAAGAGCAACGAGTCCCTGACAGCATCCCTCAGCCTCGGCCACAGCTCAGAGCTTAACGCTGCATCTCTCTGCGCTCCCACGAGCCCCTCCTCTTCTCCACATCGCTCTCAGCTCCGTCTTTAAAGGCGCAGAAAGGATCTGAGTTGCTCAGTTCCCAGAGACTGCCAGTCGCCTGTGAGCACCTGACTCCTAAAAGCACGTGTGATGTCCTCCCTTTCTCCCAGCCCAAATCTATCASTCCCACCTTGAGGTGCCGGTGATTCAGGCTTCCCTCCGCTGGCTCACAGCATCCCTAGCGCAGCCTGCRTCGTGCTCAGCCAGCGCTGCTTTATTCCTCACCCGCTGCCGAGGGAGGGCCAAAAAGGCATGAATGCAGAGATATGGAGACAAGTGGGAGGGTGGGAAGTGGAGGGAGAATAGCAGCCTCCTGGTGAGTTATTGACCGCAGCACCTCTGAAGAGGAGGGCTGGGAACCCGAATGCATTTGCAAAACAGAAAAGTTTAGAGCCGCTCCCAAAGGAAGGGTCTGGGACAGAGCCTCCGGCAGGTTTTTGGAGGGGTTTTGGCTGTTGGAAGAAGGATGTGGTCCCCTGACGGTGCACAGCCATGATATGAGCCGTGTCAGAGGAATCCGTTAGATTTCTGATAATCTCTCCCTGCGCGGGGTCTGTGGGAGCGAGCGGCTGCCCCCGAACAGAGGATTTCACATCCCCCCCGCAGCGCTGTGACAGCTCGCGCTGTGCCCCATGCACCGCTGCCTCTGCCCCTTCTCCGCCACTACCTGCAACTGATCCCAGCTCCTCTTAACTGGTCTTTTGAATTGGTTTCACTCCTCCTCCCAGTTTGAATCTGCCACCTTTTAACCCCTCGAACGCCCTTGGGGTCCTGTCCAAAGGGACGGGGAGAGTAGCAGCTCCCAGGAGTCCCATCCTCTGCCCTTATTTTAGAGGCTGTCAGCACATCTCCTGCCTGGGACAGCTGATAGCACCGAGATACGGGCATTGAGATGGCAGCAGCGCATCCCCGTGTTCCCRACTCCAGCCGAGCCTGCTGGGCAAGTCCTCAGTGCCTGTTGCGGATCTCTGCCTTGGGGGAACCCTCGTCCCTGGCAATCCCCGCAGGTCACCAGCAATTCCTCCCTGCTTTGCTCTTTCACTCCCCCTGCACAGCCCCAACACCGCAAAAAAGGTGGGGAGTTACTTGCCTTCCTTTTCCTCCTAAAAAAGTATTTCTATAGATACACACACATGTTCGCAAAACCAAAAGAGCTAAATCTGGAGCCTGAAGTACCTAGTTGCAATTTTAAAACAACCGGGAGAGCTCGGCACTGTTTTCTAGGCATGTTGTCCAGCCGCCTCCGAGCCTGACCACCTCTGGTCCTGCCTGTGCAGACAGCCGAACAATTAACTGCTGTGAATCAGTCCGGAAGCTGGCAGCGGAGAGGAGAATATCCCAGAGCAAGGCTGAAGATGTCTGATCTCTTCTGATGCTATTAGCCAAGCTTGGGCACAGGGGGAGGGCAAATTCATCTTCAGTTAAAGATGATGCTGGTGGGGGGGGGGGGAGAAAAAAAGGAGAGGATAAAGAGAACATGCGATTCCCCTGATTAAATCAGCCAGAAACAATGAGGTGCTGGTGCCCTCTAATTTTTAGATTCACAGATTTTAGGGCCAGAAGGGACCATGGTGTTCATCTAGCCTGACAGTCTGTATTATGTAAAAGGCACTTGAAGCCAGACAGTGCCACTAGCTTTTTAGAAGCAACAGCAAGCGCTGGGGAACTTATGAAAAGGCTGCRATTCTCCTAAGGTGGAGGGACATGTGGCTCCCAACACACACTTTGGCAAGGAGGAGGCCAGGTACATCCACCCCAACGGGCTCAWGCTGAATAGACAGCAGCGCTGGGGGAAAGAAAACATCATTTTCCTTCCATATCACGCAGTTCCTTTGCCCAGCAAAGAGGGATAAGCAAGCAAGGAAAAAAAAGCAACCCCTTCCTTGCATTTTTCTTTTGAACCTTCCCTAGTCCCTGAAAAGAAAACGCCCTACAGGGATCCTGGCCCCAAGACGTCCCTTGGCCGCTTTGGTGTAAAACCCCACCGTCTGCAGCGATGCGGCTTCATAGCAATCAGAACTGAGCCCGGCCCACCATGCGAGCCAGATCCTGAGCTCCTTACTCAGCCTGCAGCACCACGGAGGTGTAGTCATTGACTGCAATGTGAGTTTTTCTCTGAAGATGGAGCCAGGCAGCATAAAACATCAATAAAGAGCTCAGGATGCGTCCCTTTAATGAGCTGAGATTGTAACACGCTGACGGAGCTTGCCAGAAGCTGCCCATTCTGTCAGGAGGAGTAGATCCTGCTGGAGAAGTGTTAAGTGGGTCCTGCTGACTCATTGATGCAGATGGCTCTGTCCCCACGCGACGGCGGCGAGGCAGGAGGTGCCGTCTCGGGGGAGAGCATCCAGCACAGGGGCTGAGCGAGGCAGCGCCCGGGCTGAGGTGGTAACCCGGCATGTGAACCCAGCCGGAGGGTGAACATAAAAGCAAATGTATTTTTTTTCCTCTGTGTCCCATCGCGTATAGCGAGCGCCAAGCGTTGGGCAAAGCTCAGGGCGTCCCAGTGCATTGACGGGCTCCCTGTGCTTCCATGGCAGCTCTTCTTCTACAGAAAACATGTTTGTCCCCGCGAGGTCCCCTACCCAAATCCACATCACCCTCTCAGCAGAGAAACCAGAGCAAAGACGTGACTCAAGCAGCAAGTGTGGCTCCAAATGTGCGACACAGAGACCCCAGCCCTGAGCTCCTTGGGAACCTGAGCAGGGTGCGTGAAGCCGGACGGTGCATTTGTAATAGAGATATCGGGGAGCCTGTCAATACAAGTGTTTCCTCGCTGGGAAATTGTTAACTCCTCCTTCCAGCTCCCTGGAAGGACTGGCAGATGCCTGGGCACGCGTTCTGCCTGCAGTATAGGCAGCCAGCTCTGGAGCTGGATCCCTTGCACCGTATCAGCCGGCTGGCTGCGTGGGGTCCTTCCTTCGGCAGAGGAAGGGCGCAGAGCTGAAGGCTTCTCGTTCCCATCAGGAACAGGCTGTCTGTGGTGAGCTAAAGCTTGAGGTCTGTGTGGGGTGCCATGGGTGGGAGATGTATATTTCCCCACCCAAAACCCATTGCTACACCCACCGGGGAATCAAGTACCAAAGGGTTTGCACCCTCCGGACCCTGCATGTCCCCAAAAAGCCCATGGAGCACCGGTCCCTCTTGCCAGGCCTGACCCTGCATCCTCAGGACACAGGCTCTTCATCCAACCTGTGCCTGTATGGCACCTTCAACCCCTGGCTTGATGGGGATGTGATGCTCCCACGACTGTCCCTTCTGTCCCCAAGCCCTCAGGGCCATCTCTCCCCTTGGCTTCTATGACCCATGCTCCCTGTGACGCTTCTCCACCACCCTGATCTTTCCTAGGAGCAGTCACCACCCACTGTTTCACGTCTTCTTCAGGCTTTCCAGAGGTCCCAGACTGAGCTCCACCACGTGTATCAGGTATCCCTCCTGCAGACGCCCAGGTGTGCTCAGCTCTCCGCAGACCAGCTGGTCCATGCACCCAGCAGCAGATCTTCCACCTCTTGCTCCCCTCCAAACGCAGGTACCTGACCCGAGCACCCTCCCTTGCCTGGGTACCACCCTTCCCACTCCAGACCAAGCCCTCTCATGCCCCACTGAGCAAAACTCATTCCCCAGGGATGGAGGTGGTGGGCAGGGGGGAGGCAGCTCCCCCCAATTTCTTTGCCTTCAGCACTTTGAGTTCCCGTTTCAATGTCACTTTAACTTGAGCGCGCGCTGTGCAGGGGAGAAAGGCTTGGTATTAAATTGCCAATGTGGTCACATGTTGCCTGGGATTTGGCCGTAGCTAAGCAGCACCACCCCCGCATTCACTTTTTTGGCTGGTGACTCCTCTGCTCGGCGTAAGGCAGAGCCAGCGAAGAATAGGAGAAACCGGAGCGGGAAGGGGGAAAAAAAAAAAAAAAGTAAGGCGAGTCATTGTGAATGTCAGGAGCTCCTCGGCTGCGGGTGTGACAGCGATCCTCCCCCTCCAAACTCGCTCCGGGTGAGAGCCAAAGAGAGAGGATTTCATTAGGATCTGGTAGCAGGCTATTTTCAGAGCTGACATCCTACCCACGGCTAAAAATAGCTGCTCCCCTCCACGCAAACCAGGGTTTCTTTTCTGTTAAACTTTAATAAACCTCAGCAAGGCTCAGACCTCGCTTTCTCCCCACACTTTGCTCCCTTGCTTGCTCCACTCACTTCCATCATCCCTTGCTTTCCCCCTTCACCATCCCTCATTTCCCACTGCCCAGGTGTCCTCTCCCATCTGGTCCCGGCTTGCAGGGACCAGCGTGGAGATGTCGCCGCGGCTGGGCTGGGGGAGCAGAGGGCTGGGGTCATCTCCTACCCAAAAGCAGCATCCTGCACACAGAGCCAGGGGCTCTGGGAGGCCAAGCAGGCAGTGAGGGCTTAAGACCCCTGAGCTGCTGCCAGGCACAGGTAGGGAGCCTCAAGCATCCCTCCGGAGCCCAGCCCCGCTCCCAGAGGCTCGTCAGAGTGCCCCGAAAGGAGGGACCACCCGCTGCACCCCAGGAAAGTGCCAAAGCGCAGCTGGAGCAGGGGCAGAGCCAGCCCAGCTGCAGCCCCAGGGCATCATCTCCACCAAAGGAAGATGCTTTGCTTTGGCGCCCGATGCTCACGCGCGTGGGGAACCCAGGGCACGCGGCCGGGCCGGGCTCAGAGGGGTCACAGCACAAAGCTGTCCCACCTGTAGAGGCCGGCTCCAGCACTCGGCCGCAGTCACCTCTAAGAGGGCTCTCCTAAAAACACTGCCTAGCCTAAAAACCGCGTCCCTCCCCCGGGCCCTCGGAGCCACCGCTGCTGCTGGCCCTCCTCTCCGAGGGGCTGCTCACAATTCCCTCCCTTCATTAGCACTGCCACCTCGGAGGTATTTATAGCCAGCACATACCCCCTCCTCCTGGCTTTCTTAAAGACAACACAAATTTAACTCCTTCCCATGCTCCTCTTGACTCCAGCCCAACCTGGAAGCCCAAAATCCCATGGCTTGGAATAACCAACCTCTGCAGAGACCTTCCCCGCTTGGTGCATGCACCCTCCCTGTCCCAGCCCCAAATCTTCCACCTCTCTCTGGTCCCGGCACGGCCAAGCCTCAGCAGAGGCTGCAGCCAGTCTGGGCTCTGCTGCTCTTGGGATGGAGCAGAGGTTCATCAATAGATGCCTTCTCGGCTCACCCCAGCTGCCCAAAACAGCAGGGAATGGATCCACCCCTGCCACCTCGGAGCATCCCTTGCTCTGCATCTCCAGGCAGCCTTCTGCCCGGCACCCGAGGGGCACGGGCAGAGCTGATGGGGGACAGCCTGGCACACCATGAGGCCATCCAGGATGATAAGGACCAGTCTGATCGGCTCAGCTTGGTGCCCGCCGGCACGATGGGCTCCACTYGCCTTCTCCCTCCGCTCCGTGCCGGGTGTGCGCCGGCCCTTCGGAGGCCCTGGCCGCCGGCCAGCCAGCCATTTCCTGGTAATCTAATAGCTGCAGCAGATGAACTGAAAATGCATTTCCTGCCACCGTGCTGTAAAATTTTTATTAATGTAAGGAGAGAACGCAGCGCTGGCTCGCACCGGCCGGGGCTGCAGCGGGGCGGAGGGCAGCGGGGGCCTCGGCGGAGCAGTCAGGGCCAGGGGCCGCGGGGACGGCAGCGGTGCCCCAGTGATGCTGCGGGAAGGTGGAGGTACAGGGCTGCATCCCCCGCCAGCAGCATTGCAGTATGGGGAAACTGAGGCACAGGCAAGGGAAGTGCCTTGTGTGGAAGTAAAATTGGGCAGCAGTCCCCCAGCTGCCTCCCCAGGGCAAAGGACTGCCRCGGGTGGGTTTTGCAAGGTGGGCTCAGCCCACCCCGATTGCTCTCTCCAGCCACTGGAGAGCTGTGTCCTTGAAAGCCACCTGAGACAGGACCACTGATGYTGCGGGTCCTTCTCCCTTGTGCTCCTCTCCCAGGGGCACCCRCCTCCATGAGGATCCCGGCCAGCAAAGGTAGCACAGAGGGGACAGGGGCAGGGGGAGAGGAGCCGGCATGCCTTGGCCGATGGGCACYGCAGTGGGAGACCTGCCACGCATTCCTGCCTGCCCTCCGTACGGCATCTCATCCACCTCCTGCCTCCCTTCGTGGCCTGGGCTGACCCCTTCCCGGCTGGCGAAGGGACRTCCCAGTTAAAATCCCCCATTAAGGTGCTCTCGGGTAAGGAACAGCCTATAGCAACCAGTAAATAGTGACCACCAGCTGCTGAGTTTGCCCGGGGAGGGAGCAGAAATGCTTGCTAGGGAGGAGCGAGGTGCTGGAGCTGGGACACACGTGTCCTCACGTCTCTATTTCAGCAGCGCTCGCTGTGCCCGCGTACGACCCACAGCCCTCAAGGGCTTTGCAAAGGACCAGCAGCCAGCTCAGCATCCCCTCCACATCCCCTTCAACATCCCCCTCCCCACTCACCCTCAGCCCCAACATCCCACCCGGACCATGTCACCGCACCCAGGGCATCCGGCGGGTGACACCCCTGCGGCGAGGGGGAGCCGGCAGCCCTGGGGCCGCAGAGCCGGAGCTGTTTGTGCAGCCCTTTTCCCACTCGGAGCCTGCTCCTTGTGCCAAGGCAGAGCTAAATTGGAAAAACACACACAATGACCTCTTGTGGAATGTAGTATGAATATTTGATAGGTCTAATGTAATCATATCCAATCGATACAGGCAGGAATATCTCTCTCCCCCCCCCCCCGTGCTCTCACTCTGCCCTGTCCCTTCCTCTCTTTTCCTCTCTCTCCCTCACTCTCTCTTTCATTAATGCATTCTCCACTTTACATTATTTATTAACTTCCTTCCTTTTTTTTATTTAGAAAAAATAAATTAAATAACAGTGGTTATCTGGAGGCTTGGACCCTCCTGCCTAAGCGTTTTTGGACCAGGCAAAAACTTTGCTGACCTTCTCTCACTTCCTTGCCTTCCTCTGCTGAGACAGAGAGGCTCTGCCCCACTGCTGTGACCCCCCGACACCCCATCCCTCACCGTCCCCCAACACAGCCCATCTCCCGCCTCCCCGCGGGCCCCTGCTCTGGTGTGAGCCCCAAAAATCCCCTGGGCATGTCCACCCATTGCACACGGCAGAGCAGAAGATGCCCAAAGCCCRTGAGCAAGCCCCCGAGGTGCAGGCAACGCCTCGGAGGTTGAAGGTCTCCAAGAAGGGTGATCTGCTCCCACCTCCAGCACGTCAGGGCCCAGAGGATTTCCCCTCCTGCCCCCAAACTGAGCCCAGCTGGAGCCAGCAAAGCGGGGAKGGTGGTGGGCAGACCCATGGTGAGCTGATGCTCTGCTCCGGGGTCTCGCCAACCCAGCTCATCCGTCCCTCGCTGCGGTTCTCCGGAAAAGCATCTTCCAAGACAGGCTTCAGGGCCCCATCGGCAACAGGGGGGGTGACGCCAGTGTCCCCCAACTGCCCGCATCCCCCCAAAAACCACCCTTCAGCAGTGGCTGGAGCTTGTCCAGCTGCAGATCCTGGCCACTGGCACTTGATGTGGTGGGACCCACAACCAGGAGGAACGGGGAGCTGAGCATGCAACAAGGAGGGGTCTTCTCTCACACAGGCACCAACGCGGGGTGAACCCCAACACCATGCCTCAGCTCTGCCCCGCAGAACCGGTGATGGAGAGCAGCAGAGATGCTTAAAGCCCCTTAATGGGCTTGGAAAGGTGAGGAGGAGGTTGATGCTCCCTATATGGGGCTGGGCTCTCCCCCAGCTATTCCCAGTGCTTCCCAGGGCAGCCAGGCAGGTCCTGGCAGTCCAGGGATGCTCCCCAGGGGTGCTGCTGGTCCATGCTCTCCATGCAGGGGCTCTCCTGGATGGGGATGACCATGCTGTCTGCCTTTGTGCCAAGCGCCGCTGCTCTCCAAAAYGCCACGATCCAAAGCATCTTCGCTGGGGGTCATCACAGAGCAGCCTCAATGTTTGATGTAGCTTCTCCCCCACTGCCAGTGTCCCTGGGCAGGTCAGAGGGACGTGTAGGATTTCAGCTGGGAATGAGCTTGRGAAAATCATGGACTCCCTGGGTCAAGCACGTCCGGATCCACCTGGGTCTGTCTGGAGAGAGCAAAGGACTTTTCATCCCCCAAGCAGGGAGGGCTGAGGGTTTCCTGCTTCCCCATTGAAGGGTTTCCAGAAGGATCCCATGGAGGAGCTGCATTTCCCCACCACTGGATCTCATGAACCAGGGCTGCTCAGGGCACAGGGGAGGAAGAGCCACCCAGGCCCCCCAGAAAACTGGACACAGCGCTAGTGGGGACCTGGGGGACCATGACGACTCTCCCCAGCCAGCTCCCCCATCACCCTCACGCCCGGCTTGTGGATGCGACAGCACTGCCATCGCACGTGTCACCACTGCCCGGCCCCGGCTCGCACTCCCCTCACGGCTGGTTTTGCTGAACCAGGAAAATCGATAGCGGCTGTCTGCTGATGGCCAGACCGGGGCGGGGGGATCAGACGGAGGAGAGGCAGGGGCTGAGGCAAGGCAGGGAGACAGAGAAGGAGCAGAGGGACCCCAGGGGCTCGGGGAAAGGCAGCAGAGCCACGTGGCAGGAGAAGGTTTGAACAGAGGAGACCTGCAAGGATTTGTCTCCCATCCCCAGAGGGTCTGGAGGATTCACCCTGCTGATGCAGCCCCCTCCTCCCAGCCCCCYTGGCAGAGACCCGGCTGCCGTAGACACACGGGAACCAACAGAGACTCTGCTTTAATGCGAATCACTTATTGACCCTGTAGAGCTGAGGGCGGAGGAAGATTGAAAGGAGGAAGTGTAGGGAAAGAGCTCCAATTAGCAGCATCAAAGCTATATATTATCCTCTGGAATGAGTGCCCAGGCCAGCAGGCAGCAAGCCAGCACGGAGGCTGCTGCACCCCATGGTGCTGGGGGTGACCTGACCTTGCCCAGAGCCTGGGGACCCCCCAGAGCATCCCCACTCACTCCCCAGGAAAGACCCGCATGCCCAACGCCCTCCTCCACAGCGAGAGGCTGCACAGCTCAGGGTGGACACTTTGCCAAACGCAGGGGGTCAGGAGAAGGGAGCCAGAGCCGGGGAGCCTGCCAAGCGCCTGCTGGGACCGCGGAAGGGGCAGGGGACATTGTGCCGAAGGATGGGCAGAGAGAGACCTTCCTCCTCAGGCCCTCGCACTCCTCACTGGACCCAGATACCCACAGTGGTGCTCTGCATCATTTATTTGAGTGATTCCCTCTCACTTTCCCAAGGCACTGAGATGCTGGAACAGATGAGGAAATTTGCTGGGAGCCCTGGGAAAAACTGCTCCATGGCAGACGAGCAAGAGGTAGAAGAGCTGGGGTTTGGGGGCCAAGGCAGGAGGTTTGGGAGCCGCTTGCGTTGCCTTGGCTGGGAGAAGTTCAAGTCTCCTGCATGAGAACATCAGCAGGAGCTGGGTGGTGGGGAGGGACACCCATATTTCCTACTGTCCTCCCCTAAAGAGGGGACACCCAAAGCACCCAAAGGGTGTCTTCAGGGCCCCTCCACTGCTGCAARGAAAAGACCACTGAGAGCAAATGCTCCATTTCTAACAGAGACAACCCCCTGTTGCCTTCTTGCTCCAGCATTTTCCACCACACCTCTCCCACCAGTACCTCCAGCATCTTCATTTACCCTGCAGGGGTCCCAGGGACTCCTCTCCTGAGCCCACCCAAATATGCCTCCGACCCCAGGGATCCTGGGGGACGAGGCAGGGTCTCATCTCCCCCAGAGCCACCCCAACATCCCTGGGCAGATGCTCTTCCCAGGAGAGCTTCAGAAGTTTCCTGAGCTGATCAAGCCCCTGTTGCACATTCCCCTTTCCTTTGAATTGCATCCCTGCCCTTGACAGGGAGCAGGGAGCGAGAGGACCACAAAGCCTCCAGCTCCCCCACCCCTCACTCACCAATGGCACATACTCAATACCCCATAAATATTTGCCTCTTACAGGCCACGTTGAGCACATATTCCAGCTTGGAGGAAGGAGAGACATTCCAACCTAATGGCTTGCGTCAGGAGCCGCAGGATGAGTTCCTGACTGATTGCTCAGACCTGCGAGCACTCCCTCCTCCTCTGTCTGGGGTCTGTAGTGGCCTCAGACATCACTGGATGCCCGCGGTTGAGTGGGACCTGCCTGGATGAAGAGGGTGAAGGTCTGTGAGAAGATCACAGCTCACACCCCAGCCCAGATCCCTTCTGGGTTCTCCCCCTCCATGGTCCCACAACCAGGGGTGAACCACAGGTCCTGGCCGCACCATGGGTCAGGGGCTCAGAAGATGACACCAGGGCAGGGTGGAGGGAACCTGGATTGTGGGGAGATGCTCTCCTTGCAGACATCCCACCAAGAACGGTCCCATGAGCTGGTGACAAAGGCGCTGGCAGGCAGGCGCTGCCTGTCCGAGGGGGAGCGGAGGGAGCGAAGGCAGCTGGCAGCACGCGGCCCCCAGGCCAAGCTAATCGGAGAGAAACCGTGACGTAAGGCCGGGGGAAGCGGGGTCCCGGCCTTTCCCAGGCTCTGCCGTGCTCCATGCTCTGGTTCCCTGCCAGTTTATTGGCCACTGGAGCGTGACCAAGGGAACATCGGCCAGGACAGAACAAACAAACATCCGAGTTTGGGCTTCCTTCCTTCCTTCGAATAACCAAAAAAAAAAAAAGGGGGGGGGGGTGTAAATTAAATTTAAAAAAAAAATACTGAAACAAGTCAAATAAATAAGCATTTGTGTTTCCATGGGGACGTGATGCATTCTTGGGAGTGGGAGCTTGGCCTCAGGGAGAAGTAACGCTGGAGCAGCGAAGCCAGTGATGCCACGAGTGGCCCCGTGGGCAGCCCACCGCTGCGCCCAGAGGGACCCGGCATACGTCCCTCAGCTCCGATAGCCCTCGGATCAAGCAATGGGCAGGCGGCCACACACCGCAGTCAGGATCACAGCCGCATCAGGGGCTTTGCTTCAGGTTTTAGCTCGCTTTCTTAACACGGTTGCATGCTCCAGGTTTTCCTGCTGGGCTCTGTTCCCTCAACCCTCTTGAAATCACTGACCAGTATCACTGTAAGAGACAGATGTTTAGAGGTGACTTTAGTCCTAATAAGTGTCATGAAAGGAGAGAGTTAGGAGGAACAGAGAGTCTCAACCCCTTATTACACACTGGAAAATCCCCCTGGATGCTCAGGTCCCTAACACACAGCCACGTTTCACCAGTTCATAGCCTATTCAGATGGGAAGTCCTGGTGGGTAGAGGTTGTTTTGCTCTTTCTATTTCATTACAACAGCCTTGCAGCAGGGGTAGGTTAGGACCAGCCAGCAACCGGAGCTCCAGTCCATGGACCCTCCTCTCCTTGACCTTTCTAAAAGGTCCTCTGGATTTTCCTCTGATCTTGCTGTGCTGTGTCATCCACGGTGGGTTTTGTTGGGTTGTGTTGAGCTGGTCTGGGTTGCATCATTCATGTTGGGTTGGGTTGTGTCATTCTCATTGGGTTGTGTTATGTTGGATCATTTGTGTTGGGTTGGGTTGGGTTGGGTTGGGTCATTCGTGCTTGGTTGGGTTGGATTGTGTTGGGTCATTCGCGTTGGGTTGCGTTGGGTTGGGTCATTCGTGTTGGGCTGGGTTGAGGTGGGCTGGGCTGCATCATTCAGGTTGGGTTGTATTGAGTTGTGCTGTTTGGGTTGTCTTGGACTGAGTTGGGCTGGACGGTGACATTCAGGATGTGCATCAAAATGAAACACAGTTCCGACACCTACACTGACATTTTCCAGAATTTTTGTCCTACGAACCATTTCCAGGAATATCCCCTATCTGCTCGGCCACCCTTTGTTCTTGCTGCTCTTGTGGAAATTGCCACGTTTCCTGTAAAATGTGAATTCCCTGTCCTGACCTGCGGAAGTATCTCCCAATTTTTGCCAGCGCAGAAGCCACGTGTAGAGAGAAACCTGCGCGTGCCCTGCACGTCACAGAAAGCACCGCTTGACATCAGCACCRGCAACGTGACCTCCAAGAAATCCCGCGAGCAGGGAAGAGACCGATTTCTTGCACAACCCATCAGAGGGGAACGAGCAAGCCCAACGGAGGATGCATCTGTAGGATGCGGAGTCACTTTCCTCCGCGCGTGGCGATGCGCCGCTGACCTGAGCCCCAAGGCGCTGGAGCTGCCGGCAGGGACTGGCAGGGCCTTTCCCAGGCAGAGGGCTAATTCTGTATCCTCCGGGCCGGATGCGGTATCTCGTCACCAGCACCCGTTAGAGAAGGGAAGAGCATTGTGTGGGCTGTTGCTTTTTTTAAAACCGTTTGTGACCCCGGGACTAGCATGCCAGTGAGAGCCACTGCTGGAGGAAGGAGGGGAGAAGAGGGGGGGGACAGAAAATTCCCAGATCCCAACTCTCCCTGGGAAATCCCCAGAAAGCTCCCAGGCGCTTTCTTTCCCAGCGCACGACATCCCACATGCCGGGGCCAAGCAGCAGGTGCATGACCGAAGCGCTGGGCACCTGCGGGAGACGGCAGCCGGCCAGTGCACCTTCGAGGGGGGCCGGGGCTGCGGCACTGCCTGCCCCTGCCCAAGACCCAGCGGGTATGTGCCAGCAGCACGGGCTCAGCAATGCGGGGCAGAAGAGGGTCCGCAAACCCCGGTGAGCTCCAGAGACCACACTCCACACCCCGAAGGGTGGCTCGTCTAAGAAACGACCCCGCGAGCCACAAACCATGGGACRTCCTAATGCCACTGCACTGCCAGTCCCAAACACCACAGAGACACCTTGGGAGGGGGATCATCCCTCCCCAGAGCCCCCCAGACCCCTGACAGCAGCCCTTCAGCTGATTCACTATTTATTCATATTTGCTCGCGTCCATCGCTCACGTCAGGAACGCGCCTGGGTCCCGCAGACACCCGGGTGAGTCCCTGCTCGGCTCAGGGGCTGCGTCAGAGGTGCTGCGAGTGCCAGGGCACGGTGGGAGAGGGGCCTGGCCAGGACCACAGTGTGCGGGAGAAGGACCAAGGGACAGGCGATGGGGACTGCCTGAGGGTGAGGAGCACAGGGCCAGCCATCGCCTGCAGCCGCACAGCCACTGCCTCCTCCAGGGAGCCGGCACCAGGGCACGCTCGCACCCCGACAGCCCGGGAAGGGCCCGCGACAAATTCTCATGGAGGCCGAGATGCCTCTGCCGTGAGCTCACCAAGTGACTAACTTGTTTATCTCCCCTGGGAGCTGCAACGAGTTTTTGGGAAGCAGCAGATCCCCGCCAGCTCCTCTGCCTGTTCCAGGCGCCGCCCCCACCCCTTTCCTGAAAAACACTCTCGGCAAACAGAGTGCTGCGGTGACACACCACCACGTCCCCTCGCTGCAAAGGCAATCATGGCAAGCGGCTGTTCTGCCTCTTGCCAGACCAGCACACGCAGGTGTGCGACAGCAGGGAAACTGGAAGGACTCAAAAGGCCTGAATTTTGGAAAACTGAGCCGTGGAAACGACAGCACAGCACAGATACCRGAGTGGGGAAAAGCACACGGTGCTTTGCTGGGGTGGTTTGTCTACGCAGGGGAGGCACAACTGAGACCTCATCCTGCCCCATCTCCAGCACATGAGACAGGGCAGCTGCCCRCCAGGGATGTGGCCTCCCTCCCAGAGTGACCCAGACATGCAGCACCTCCGAGGATGCTGGGGCTCAGCACCGCTCAGGATGTGTCCGATGTGCTGGGCTGCAGCAGGGTTAGCCCGCTTTGGGAGGTTCCGCCGTCCCCGCTGCCGGCCGGCACCACTTGTCCCCAGCTGACAGGGACGTCCTGGGACACCCTCCAGGCCAGGCAGCCACCTCGGACCACCTGCAGGGAGGAACAGGGTCTGGGGTGGGCTTCTCCTCAGCACCACAGATGGGGCATGGACAACTGCTGATGGGATGAGCAGGGGTGCAGGGGGTGGAGTATCCACTCCTCTACAGAAACATCACAGTTAAGCATATGACTGATGGGTTAAAGCCACCTGCACATAACCAGACCTCAGAGCTCCAGTGCCACCATGTGTCTCGTATTCTCACCCCACGCTGCCAGCCCCGTGTCCCGAGTGCCACCTGCGTGCTCCCGCTTTCGGATCTGTGCCCAAAGGCACCTCGGTACCACGATCCCGCCCTGAAGATGCTTCGTGCTAGAGAAAAACCTGAAGCACCTGGGACCAGAGCTGCTGCCCCAAGGAACCCCGCGGTGTCCCCCCTGCTCAGGGCAGGGTGACCAGCAGATCCGGCTGGGAGAAGCCCCAGGGCACCTTCAGGRCTGGGAACCCGCCCAGGCGAGGCGGCGGGAGGGTGAAGCGGCCGGGGGGAGGCGGCAGCCGCCACCGCCGGGACGAGGCGGCCCTCCAGCGGGCGGTCCGCGGCCTGCCCGGCTCCGCCGCCGGGGTCCGCGCCTCCCCTCAGCCTCCCCCAAACACAAGCTGGCGTCCCGGTGCCTTCAGATGAAAATCAGCATTTTACACCCCAAAAGGCGGTGTCTGCCCCGCCCCCCCGGCCGCTGCCGGCAACTCCCGAAGGCTCGGCCCGGCCCGCTCCTCGGCACGYCTCGAGCCTCCCCGGGCGCAGGCCGCAGCCAGGCCGAGGGAAGCGGCGGACCAGGACCGGTCCCAGGGACAGGGCCGCTTCCCCCGAGCTGGGCCCGGCCCCAGTCCCAGCGCCGGGCCCGACCCCGCGGCCATCTGCAACATGGCGCCCGCCCCCGCCGGCCCGCGCCCCAGCGCAGTGCGCATGCGTCCCCCTCCCCGCGCGACTTTCTACGCTGCGGCGTGCCTCTCTATGGTCTCACCCCGGGCGCTCTACGGTTAAAGAAGCAAAGCGCCTCATCGCGCTCCCGGGAGCGGCGCTCATCGCACGCCCGCCTGCCCTATGGCGGGAGGCTCTGCGGAGACAGCCTCTACGCTCAGAGACTTTTCGCGGCTCCCGCCGTCTCTACGCTCGCAGGACACCCAGGTCTCGATGGTGTGTGCGGCGCTCTATCCGCCCGCCCAGGTCTCTATGGTGTGTGTGACGCTCTATACGACGGCCTCCCAGCTCCTTATAGCCGCCGGGGCCGCGCTTGGTTGCGTCTTCCGTTGCCACCCGGTGCGGGCCGTGCTTTGCCCCTCTCCTGCAGAGCGCGGCGCCGGCCCGGCTCCTGCCGCCCCCGTGCGCTCAGCATCCCGTACCGTCTCTATGGGTGCGGGCGCTCTACCCCGCGGGTCGCTCTCTATGGCAGGCGGCGCTCTAGCCGAGCCCGCCCGCGCTCGGTGGCGCGGCCCCGCCCCGGGGCGGCCCGCGGCGCCGCTTGACGCCGCCTGAGGCGGCCCCGGCCCCGCTGCCCGGCCCGGCCCCGGCGCAGCCCCGCGGGCTTGGGGCCCGGTAAGGCCGCTCAGGAAGAGCCGGGGCGGGCCCGAGCTCCGGGGGAGCTGCCGAGGTGGGTCGGGGCCCGAGGCGGGGGGTCCCGGGTCCCCGGGGCGGTTGGAGCGGTCTCGTACYGGGGCTGGCAGCTGCGGCCGGGCCTGGCACTCACCGGGCCCCGTCCTGCCCGCCCGGAGCCCGCCGTGCTGCTGCCGGGGAGGGAGCTGGCGGCGCGGGGGCTGCTGAGGGACCCAGGAGCTCAAAATGCGGTTTGTAACGCGGCTTTTTCTTTATTTTTTTCTCTTTCAAAGGTCAGCGAGACCCTGGGTTAAGAGCCTGTGGTTCCTCGGGCAGCGTCGGCTTCCTGACGTACGTGCAGCAGTAAATGTGTAAAAGCTTTCGAGCAGCGTTTTTGCCCTGGTAGGTGCAGGGACCGGGAGAAGGGAGCAGGGGAGAGCCGTGACCCTTTGTAGCTCCTTCCACGTCCTGAGCCCGTCTGAAGCCTCGCTCCATCTTTTCCCCCACCTCAGCCCCGTGCTCGCACGGTCCCAGGTAACATTACCTGACCCGGAGCTCAGACAGGGAATAAGACGTCGGATCCCATTAGTCTGCAGATGAAAGCTTGCAGCCAAGGGCAGCTCGTGGGCAGAGCTGTTTTCTCTCCTTCCCTGGTAAAAGGCAAACCCCTCCCTGTCGAGGGGAGCTGCCTGGCCCCTCTCTGCCAGGGCAGGACCCAGAGCGGGTGAATGAAGTGATTTAATAACAGGAGTCTACTGCAATAAGTATCCCTGCGGGGGATGTACCACAAGGGCTGGCTGCTTTGCTTGGAAAAAAAGAATTAGAGCTTGTTTCTGTTAAGCTGTGCAGCCTGAAAAGGCTTTGCTTGAGATAGATGAAGAAACTGCAGAGAGGAGACTGCAATGAGGTTATGGGAGGGGGGGTCTGGAGTCGGGCTTTTGTGTTAAACGTGGGGTGAGCAGGTAATTACCTTTACTTCTAGTAAAATGAAGTAGCTGTGAAGCTGGCAGTGTCTGGGATGTCTTTATTAGCTCCTTAATTTAATTGAAATCCCTTGCTGGGAAGGGCTGGAAGGGGAATCTGATTCCTGACAGCTGAGATCTAATATAGTTGTCTGCTGCAGCGGAGCAGTCTGGGGGGGCAGGAGCCTTTCTCAGCAGGGGACAGTCAATCTGCCTTTTGTTTCTTTTGTAATTAATAGGTAAGCTAGGTCAGCTYGGGCTGTTAAACCTTTAACTCTGTGTCTGTGTCTGAGCTGCCTGCCACGGGGGTCTGTCACCTGGGGTAATGTACTTCGCTCATCTGGTTCTGGCACAGCCCTCTCAAGGCAGCAGCTCTGTCTCGGCCTTTGCAGCGCTCCTCTTTTTATCCGTGTTCCCTTCGCTCAAGCTGTGGCACTGTGCGGTGTTTGGGTACATCTTCCAAAGCTGATAGAAATGTCAGATTAAATATGTGTAACCAAGAGGCCAGCAGGATGTGAGCCCTGTCTGAGACTTGCAGACAGAGCATTTCTCAGGCTGCCTTGAAAAACAATTTATTTTCTCTTTCTCTTCTTGAAGTGTAAGGCCTGTTGTGCTACTGAAATTTTCCTCTTTCTTATGGATCAGAAACCTTTGCTTTAGCCAGATGCTTCTAGCAATGAAAAAGGATGCGTGAGTGTAAGCAACTGAATGTTTGGAAATGCTTAATGAAAAACAGATAATTTTTTTCAGATGCCAAATGAGCTTGAGAAACAGGCTGGACGTGGTGTCACAGAGCGATGAAACAGGTCTGTTCACAGCACCGGCAGTTAGGGCGTCAGAGCAGCTTCCCTAATGCCAGCAAGCCGGCATCACCGTGTTCCTGGAAGGTTTTGGCTAAAAGCTGGCTAAAGACCACAGATTTGTGTGGTTTCTCCTTCCATATATGTTTTCATTGCTGAAACTATTTGGTTACTAATTTTTCCAGCTCAGTATTTCTCTTTGCTCAAAATGGGAACTGTGGCTTTTTATCAAAGAGCTTAAAAAACAGTATCGGCTACTTCAAATGCTTCTTGTGTCAGCAGTGAGACAAACTGCTGAAGGGCCAGGCGGGAAGTCTCCTGGACAGACCAGCCCCTCTTGAGGCCCACTCTTCCTTCCTCCTCCTCTCACAGATGTCTCTTTTCTCTCAAGAGACTTATGGTAATTCCTCAAATCACAATATATTTCAGTTTTCTGCCTTTCCCTCCAGTACCCACAGCTCTGTTCCTCCTGTTCACCCTGTCACTTCTAGTGTGGGTTCTGTGCATGCTCCTATTTTTCATCCACCACATGGTGGACTCTTGGATAGGATGAGCCACACAGAAGATGTTCACATATAATGTCTGCAGGGGATTTTGTCTTGCTTGAGTGGAGGGGCAGACTTGGTAATCGAACATCTCTCCCTTCTCAAAGTCCACTTGGCATTTACACGCAGCGTAGTTTAATGTCTTCTTCCTCCTGCCCTTTGTTCTTGAATTTCAAGGGAAATTTTGGCTTGAAATCTCTCAGCTGCTGCATTTCACTGCTGCCCAGGTGAGCTGCATGTGGTCTGGGCAATGTAAAGATGAGAAGCATAAAGATGAGGTAAACAGGAGGACTGGGGGAAAGCATTAGCTGTTCATATAACTAATTCCAGCCAGGAGAGAGCTGTTAGCTCTGATTAAACAAACACAAAGGCAAAATGTAAATCCTGTCTAATCAGGCAGATTTTTTTGTTTTGAACTCCTCTTATATTTAGTATCTCTTGGAAAGATTTAATTTAAGGCTTCTCCGTGAGCTGTTTGTGGTGTCTGCTTCCAGCAAGAACAGCAGAGAAGCAAGAGGTCTCATTGATTAGATTAAATATCTGGGTCACTTACCATTACCTGTGTTTATTCTCTGGTAAGTTTTGATATTGGAAGAGGACGAGATAAAAGGAACGTGTGCAGAAAGAGATAACTAYGGCTGGAGCTGCCCCAGGCAGAGGCCACTTTCTAAATGGATTTGTAGATGAGCTTTTCCTATCAGTTTTGGGTCCTGTGTGAGGAGATATCAGGCATGTGCAAACAAGCTTGCTTCTTTTTTTCCCCCCTCTGTTGGGTTAGTGGATATCCTTGATATCCAAAAGCCAAACTGGACAGAGGCTTCCCTCCTGTGTGTCTTTCTCAAAGACTAGTCTTAAGCTTTGTGAGCTGTAATGCTTGGTTCAGGAAGTTAAATCATTTCTTTAAGCTTTGTAAAGCCAATAAACATCATGGTCAACTCCTGGTTTTCTATAGCTGCAGATTTTCTTCACTTAGTAAGTTTGCATATCAAATTTGGCTAATTCTTTTTCCTATACTAAATTTTCAAAGCTGGGGTGGGGGTGGGTTGGAAAGCATTCTCCCAGAACTTAGCATTGGCAATTCTACAAAAACTGATGTTCTGGCTGGCTGGAGACCACCAAAAGGAAAAGTAGGTATTCTTGTGTGTCTTCAGATGCCCGGTAACTCTGGYTCAGGCTATGTAAGTTCTCCGGTGCCCCAGTTTCTCTGTCTGTAGTGAGAATGCTGGAGTCTTTCAGGATGTTGCAGCTCAGTCAGCATCTATAAAGAGTTTCATGGGCTTTGCAGCAGTGTTTGAAGTGCAAGGTCAGTTGTGTTAGCAGAGATCTGGGTTACTGCAGGTGTCAGCAAGCAAGGAGCTCCCAGTGCCTCCACTCCTGCTGTGTGGAGCAAAACATCAGCTTCTGATCTGAAACCAGCTGCTTTGCAGGACAACCTGATTCCCTGTGGCCTGTTGAGGAGTGGGTATTGCATTTTAGCAGCTGCAGAAATCGGAAACTTCTGAGTTGAAATCTTTCTGCAGTGCTAAAGCTGTCAGTGACTTGTATGCAGGCTGTGGCCAAGAACCTTGGACAACTCAATGGCTGAGAAGTGTGCATCTTCATCTCAAACCACATTCTCTTTATGAAAATGTTTCCACTTTTTTTTTTCCCCTAGGGCTGGCTGGCTGTATTTTATTTTTTTCCTACTTAGCAAGTTGTTGTCTGGGAATATGGCACCTCTCTTGATTTTATTGTTATTACCAACTTTTGAGATCTCTGCACGGAGTCARCTATGAAGTGGAGAAGCAGGTTGGACAGCCAAAGCACCAGTGCCTGTACTTTTCAGATATGAAAGTGAAGGAAAATCAGAAGTCTAGGATAAGAAATGGTTTCTGAGTCTGTGACTTATCCAGTGATACCGYGTTTCTATGCACTTCAGACTAAAGCGCTCTTAAAATCCTGCTGGGTTTAGACCTGACCTCCGGAACTTAATAAATATGACAGGGCGTTCAGACTGTGGCTTCATATCTTAAAACTTGTAAGGTTTTTGCCCTTGCTCTTTGTATTGAAGAGTTGTTACAAATCTCCCTCTGAGAAATCACCTTCTAATCTCTAGCCCAAGGTTAACCACGGTTGGTTTCTCTTCCATGCCAGCTGTGTCCTTCAGAGGAAATAGAGATTTTCTTCTTCCTCATTGTTTTGCATAGTTTTTCTAGAACTGACCTAATTACTGGATTCCTCTAGTTCTTGCTTCTCTAACCAAGGTCACTTTTCTCTACTTCCCTGATCCCTGTAGTTCTGTCCGGGAATGGTGAATTCAAACTGGGAAGGCCAGCRAGGGGACAAGACCTGCAGCAGATGAGGTTTGGCCAGTATTTTGCAGAAGAGCAGCTGTTTCTTCTGGAAGTGCTTTGCCTGATAAATCCTAGGATCTCATTTGTTTCTTCTCGGGACTATTTTCTGCTGTGGTTTATGGTGGTCAGAAAATAAGCAAGACACCCTTGTCTCTCCTCCTTCTGTTTCCAGCTGATGTGTGTGGATTGGATTAGCTTGTTTGTTTAAAAAATTCAGTGCCCCCCTAATGGTTAATTCCCTGTTGCTTCCATTACATGCAGTTTTTTCGAGGGCAGCCAGTTTTCACATGCAACTTCATGGTCTTCCTCTGGGGTGTTTGTGATGTCTGCAAAAGTATCTACTGCAGCTGGTCTAAACAAGGGTAAAGCACCCAATTTTGTGGAGATTGCTGCATCGTCTGTGTGTTGTTAACAATAAGCATGGATTGTAGGCACTGGAAAAAGCTTGGCAGCATGCCTGACTGCGTTGTCACTGGGAGAATGCAAAAGTGATGCTGGTACTCAGACTTGGCAGTGAAGGCATTTCATACGAGACTCTCCAAACTCTGTTTAGTTATTTTTTCATGTCCAAATGGTGCCTGGGAGGTAGGTGACTCTCTCCTCTGGCCAGGCTGCCAGTCATCATGCCTACTTCTTTTCTTCCTCCTCAGTGGACTAGTTCTCACTCGCCTCTTTTGTCAGTAAATTACAATTGTGCAGGATGATACCTGCTTTCCCAGAAGTGCTTACAGTGCCTGGCATAAGAGATCGAGACTGGGATGCGATGCAGTAGCACAGGCGAGTCACCTTGTTCTTTCCCCTCTCTCTCTCTCCTGGCTGCTCAGGATGTGGTGCAGGAGGCTGGCGTGTCTGTTCAAGGTGCCGTGCCAGCTGAGTGGAAGCACTCGACATCACTTGCTGTGGCTGCCCTGTGACAGAAGGACCGTCCTCGCTGCTGCAGCTCGCTGGCATCACACGGCCCCAGAGTCCCTCAAGTGTGCCTGGCAGTTACACGGTGACCATCTAGGTAGGTGTGTTGGGTGCACGTGTAGCTTTTGAGTCTGGGGAGAGGAGTGAGATTTTCCTGCCCTTGTTTCCCGGGAGTGATTTTTTTTTTAATTTTTTTTCTTCTCAAATGGCCTGCATTAGAGGGATGCACGCTGGAGTCTGTGTTTCATGTTCCCTTTGGGAATTCCCAAAGGCAGGATGGAGCAGGTTTGTCTGCTGGTGGCAAGACTTTTATGATAAATGAGGCAATGTTAAATCGGAAATCAAATCAAGGGATTCCTGAACAATAACCGCATCTGACCCTCGCCCTGTCAGTTGCTTATTTTCTGTGTAAAGCTCGGGGCTCTGACTGGCTGGAGGGATGGCTGGTTTGGTGTGTTTGCCCTGCTCTCTTGCCCCCCACTTGTGCAGGTTTTCCTTAAAACACTGGTTTGTGAAACGCGGTTGTTAGAGTGGGTTTGCAAGCAGCCTGTCTGTTTGTGTGGCTGGATGGCATGAGCAGCAGGAGGCAGGGGGGCATAAAAGCCTTTTGGATGCAAATCGTACTTCCCTGTGAGACTGCTTAAAGAAAAAGCAAGGAGAGCATGTCTTAATGTGAAGTAATGTGGCAAGCCAGTTATAAATGGCTTGACATTGACAATGGCTTGACATGGCCTGGTCGACAGCCGGCTGAATATGAGCCAGCAGTGTGCCCAGGCAGCCAAGAAGGCCAACGGCATCCTGGCCTGTATCAGAAATAGTGTGGCCAGCAGGAGTAGGGAAGTGATCATCCCCCTGTACTCGGCACTGGTGAGGCCGCACCTCGAATACTGTGTTCAGTTTTGGGCCCCTCACTACAAGAAGGACATTGAGGTGCTGGAGCGTGTCCAGAGAAGGGCAACGRAGCTGGTGAAGGGTCTGGAGAGCAAGTCTTACAAGGAGCGGCTGAGGGAACTGGGACTGTTTAGTCTGGAGAAGAGGAGGCTGAGAAGGCACCTTATCGCACTCTACAACTACCTGAAAGGAGGTTGCAGCGAGGTGGGGGTCGGTCTCTTCTGCCAAGCAACTAGTGATAGGACGAGAGGAGATGGCCTCAAGTTGCGCCAGGGGAGGTTTAGATTGGACATTAGGAAAAATTTCTTTACTGAAAGRGTGGTTAAGCATTGGAACAGGCTGCCCAGGGAAGTGGTTGAGTCACCATCCCTGGAAGTATTCAAAAGACGTGTAGATGAGGCGCTTAGGGACATGGTTTAGTGGACATGGTGGTGTTGGGTTGACGGTTGGACTTGATGATCTTAGAGGTCTTTTCCAACCTTAATGATTCTATGAAATGCTGTCTAATGCTGATTTTTGTCCTTTTGGTTTTGGAGGTGACTTGGCAACTGAGGCATATGTTTCCCCATGGCCTGTTTGGTTTGGTCCAGTGTCTATCTGCCTAGGTGATGTCTAATGAGGCTAGTTAGTCACTTGTAAGCAAAGGGAATTGCTCGGTATCTTATCCAACACAGTGGCCCCAAGAAAGGATATTGTTGTTTCCCCACTGCAGAGTGACCTCAGATGCTTGGATTTCAAAGCTGAGTAGGACTAGAGCAGGAAGGGCTCTCCTGTTGCCTCTGCTGGCTCTGACCCCCTTCTGAAGGTCTTTGTGTGTTCCTAAGCTGTCCCAGGATGGAACAAGAAGGAGAGGCTTTATCGTAATGCTAAATGGGTATCAAAGCTTTGCATCAAGGTCTTGATGTTGTCTGTAATGTTTGTATAGTTTGGATGTTGGCGTGATTATTTGGTTGACTCCTACCTGTATTCCTGTGCTGGGGTCTACAACTATGTTATGTACAGCAGCTGCTCTGAATTTACTACTTGTTGAAGAGAGATGATAGATGTAAGTATGTGACCAGCATGTTTGTTAGCCATCCTCCTTCCTGTTGCAGGATGAGATTGCTTGTAGACTTGGTAAAAAGGGAGACCATGGCGAGATCACTGACAGCCAGGCCTTCTATGAAGGTACTCTGCCTGGTCTTCATCATGTGACAAGCTAGCTTAATTTATGTAAAGAGGTGCTAAGTCTAACAGCCTCTGCATCCCCTAAAAGTGGGACCATAACTTGTGGGCTCTCGGCACCAATGCATCTTTTGAGCCTGTCCTTCTTTGCAGAGCTCAGGTATGCGAACACACTGATGCGCTTCGATTTTGTCTGGCTGCGGGACCACTGCCGCTCAGCTTCCTGCTACAATGCCAAGACAAACCAGCGCAGCTTGGACACAGCTAGTGTGGACCTGGGAATCAAACCCAAGGCTGTCCGAGTGGATGAGACCACGCTCTTCCTCACATGTAAGTAGCAAAATGACTGTACCCTGCGTGTTTTACGGACCACCAGCCCTGCTTGGAGGGAGCCTTGTTGATGCATCCCATCCTTAGGTTTGCTGGGAGAGGGCAGCCTTATCTCTAAATCAGTAGCTGTTTTGGGAAGAGATTTAGCTGTAAGCAGATTTCAAACACTGCTCCCTGAGCCAGTGCTGTTACTGTAAACACACCTCAGTCTTAAATTTGTGTCTTTTTCCTCCCCCTCCCCCCCAGCCCTTTTTGGGTAGAGAGGTGTTTATCTTCAGTGTCTGGGTATTTTATTGGATTGTTTGAACACAGCAGCAATGCAGATAGTGAACAGGTTGGTCAAGAAATGGTTGGTTTTCTTTTCCTTACCCTGTCCTATTTGAGCTGGTACCCCTGATCAGAATTCATGTTTTCTGTCCTTTCTCCTCAGCTTCCCAGCTGCTTTCTTCCTTTTGTTGTAGCTTACCTTTATTTATGGGCTTGTCTTCRGCACTTTACTTCTCCTTGGAGTCCTGTCAATAGAAAATAAAACCGCTGAAGTTGAAACACTTAGCTCTGAATTTGGAGTTGTTGCAGCAACAACAATGCTTTTAGGACTTGTGGCCTTAACCAGATAATATTTTGGATAGCATCAGAGTGCAATGAGTCTGTCACCAGACAAAACTAAAAGGGTGAGGACTGTCCTAGACTGATGGTTGCACTGACCACGATCTTGGGCTGTTCAGTGTGATTGCGGTGACTGTGACTCTTCTCCCTTGTCAAAGGGCCGGATGGGCACGTGACGCGGTATGGGCTGGAGTGGCTGGTGAAGAACAGCTATGAGGGGCAGAAGCAGCAGGTCATGCACCCACGGATTCTCTGGAACGCAGAAATCTACCGCCAAGCCCAGGTCCCATCCGTCGACTGCCGGAGTTTCCTGGAGACAGACGAGGGGCTGAAGGAATTCCTGCAAAACTTCTTATTATATGGGATTGCTTTTGTAGAGAATGTCACTCCCACCAAAGAGGACACAGAAATCTTAGCAGAAAGGATCAGCTTAATCAGGTAACTAGGGCTACCCTGGGAAGGCCACTGACAGCTTTGTAGAGGAGCCATGAAGGTTAGACTGTTACTTTCTTTTTGTTTGGAAAGGTGCTGCCTTCTTACTCTATATATTGTGCAGTGTGGCCTGGTTTGCAAACAAAAGGTCTGGGTCTYCTACAGCCTCTGGCCACTCCGCTTGAACTGAGATGGAGTATTGCACTGTGGGATCTGACCTCTTCTTAGGGGAGAGCCTGGAGTCACTAGGTTATGGAGCTGCCTTGGGAGCATATGATGACTTTTGTGATAGTGGGACTGCGCACAGAGAGGAGTGACTGAAGGAAGTAGCCTGTCTGGGAAGACTAGAGCTTTGCAAGGAGAGACATTTCCTGTTATGACTTGAAAGGTTAGGAGGGCAGCCCTGGCCCTGGGAGCCAGGGAGATCAAAAACAGCTTGTAGCTCTTGCTAAAGAAAAATACTGAGAAATGTTTCTTCTGTGTTTGTTTAAAACACACCAACAGCATGGCAAGCTGGGGTTTGAGTTTCAAGTTTTATCCAAGCTGCAGAAACAGTTTAACTTGCCTTGGGCCATTGGAAGAGGAGGGATTTCTTTTAATGAGTAGTCACTGCAAATAGAAATGAGGGGCTCCAAGGAATATCCAGCCAACTTGTTTTTTCCAGGTACCCTCACCCTGTAGCCCCTGAGTACTGTTTGTCCTTGCCTTCTGTCTGTTCCCTTCCACGCCTGTTGTAGGGGAGAGGTGGGTGAAAACGCAGGATCCTAAGAACAAGAAATGGGATTATTAGGTAACCCTGTGGTGGGTACAAGCAAGGGATAGCTGCCCTCTGGCAACTCCTCATGTCGCTCAGTGGCTTCCTTGATTTGACTGGGGCTGATGTTTGGTGTGGAAAGAAGATCTGTATTTGTGGAGGGGAAGCAAGACTTGTTGCCGTCAGTCTTTTTGGGAGGAAAGAGAGAAATTGAATACTAGAGGAGGTGTTAGAAGCACCATCTCTTGACAATGTGAATTTTGTTAAGTTGTTCTGTTTTAATTTACTCTGTACATAGGATGGAGGGGAGTAGCCTCAAATGCAAGAGAGGATCTGCTTTACCACCACGCTGATCCCCGCAGCGCTTTGTGATAACTGCCTGCCTCTTTTGCAGGGAGACCATTTACGGTAGAATGTGGTACTTTACCTCCGACTTCTCTCGGGGAGACACTGCCTACACCAAGCTGGCTCTGGATCGTCACACCGACACAACCTACTTCCAGGAGCCCTGCGGGTAAGTGCTTTTGCTGGTTCACAGACACACAGTGCTGAAGGCAGGAGCAGTTCACAGTTTCTAGCAGCACGGGCTTCGTTGTCTCCAGTGCTGCTGACGGGATGTACTTCTACTAGTCACACAGCAGTTCTGGGTCCTGTCTGATCCCTGTGGAGTGGGGTAGTCTGTAGATCAATTTTTCCTATGCTTGAAACTTCTAGGTCTTCCAGAAAGCAGGCAATGAAGGACTTGGCTGTTAGATAGCTGGCTGCTGCTTGGTATTGCTGTGTCTTTGTAGCCACAAAGGCGGCTCAGTGCTATAGTCATTTCTGTGCTACCCTGAAGCTTATCTGACAGTCTCTTCTGAAATCACCCTCCTCGGTCTCCGAAGTGACACACAGCAGTCAACCTCACAGAAATGAGCAGTTGATTTGATTTATCTTTTGGGTGCATCTGGCAAGGCTCAGCTCCTCCTGCAGCAAGTGCCCCTTATCAGCTGTTGTACAATTCGCTGCAAAAGTTTGCTTTGACTTAATCCTGCTGACCTGGGGCAAGCCTTCCTCACCCACATCAGCACTGTTTGTTTTGCTGGCTGAGCTCGGTTAGYGGTAGCCTGCGGGGAAGGAGGGAGAACAGCTCACCTTGGCACAGCCTGCAGTAACTGTCTCTGCCCTCCCAAGCAGTGAGTGGTAGCTGACATACGTGCTGTGCTCACGTATGCTCTGTGCAGTCGCTCTGCTTCAGTTCAAACAGGTTGGGGTTTGCATTTTGGCAGTGGTGCAGCTCTGTAGGTAGTCAGAAACCAGGCTTCCCCAGCCCTTCGAAGTTCACAACCGTCTGTGCTTTTAAAAGCAGTTGCTTTTAAAAGCAGTTTGTAGCTACAGCATTGTTTCCCAAATGCTGGTTTGCAAACTGCTTTTCTGATAAAGCCTCTGGGCTGTGAGTTTTATACGCAGCTGGAGAAAGAAAGGCAGCAGCCCTGATCATGGTTCACAATGAAGTGCAAGAGACTCAGGCTTAATTTCTAGCTTGAT
>JAYKAV010002781.1:626941-684672 GCA_035582835.1 Phoebastria nigripes
GGGGAAATGGCCTGGGGGAGAACCGATGGAAGTACTGTCATCTCTTATGGAACTAGGGCTACAAAGAGAAGTCATCCAGTCCACGCCTCCGGCCCTAGGGCAGGATTAGCTCTTCGCAGGCGAGGCTGTTAACTTGCTAAACATCTTAATGGGAARGGTCTGTGGTGCAGACCTGTAAAAGCAGAGGACTAAGGGGTGAGATTGTTGGCTGCATGTGGATTTCAGAGCAGCCCTTCAGACCAGGACAGGTRGCGTTACCCAGCACCCTGAGCACTGTTGTCTGTGCCCAACCAGGTGGGAAGCTTTCAGGTGGTAGTGTTCGTTCTAAAGCAGCTTGGTGTCAGGAGCAAAGTAAGTGGATTTTAGTGTGCTCTGTGGAGCTAGAAGTATATGCATAAAGCATAGGTCCTGCCACACACTTCAAGCCAGATCTAGTTGGCTTCCCTGTTCTTGGTGAACAGCTGACTGCAGAACCCATGTGCTTTTGTGACCTGCACAGTGTTACCTGCTTGGCTGACTTGTTTTAGGAGCTSACAAAATCTTCCCAAAATCAAATAAAAAAGTAATTAGTAATCAGAGCTTCAGCCTACGRAAGAGCTTTGATTAAACTGCTCAGTGCCAGAACTATAGCGCTCATTAGCTATTTTTATACCTTTCTTTTCCACTTGGAAGGGTTCCCTTCAGGTAGGTGTATTCTCATCTGCAGCCATCTGAAGTATATCAAGCAGTGACAGCATGGGCTAAATTAGTCGGGCTACCCATTAATGCTTGCAGTTCTGCAAAACCATAGTTGTGCAGGAAGAACATGAATTTCTGGCTTTCCTGAGCCCCCATCTCTGCCAGAAATCCCTTCTTCCCAGACTGTTTCAGACTTGCTTCCGAAACACTTGAAACATTCTAAAGGAAATGAGGTGTTTTTCAAGAAAGATGTGTTCATTTGAATGTCTGCTTTCCCCCACTGCTTTGGCTGAAATCAGCCAAATCTGACAAGTCTGAAGTTAAGTTATTGCAAAGGGTAGAGGATAGAAACTCTCCAAGCTATGGGAAAGACTGCAACCTTATCTCACTCATCAGGTACCAAAGAGCCTGCCCTCAGAAGAGGCTTTCTCAGCACTGCGAGCTGCAGGAGGATGTTGTTGCCTTTGGGGCACAGACTGTCCTTTGCTCCAGTGCTTGTGGACTGRCTTTGTAAAAGTATCCTGAAACTGTTGTGGGTATAAGGGTGGTTACAGTGCCCAGGTGAAAAGGTGCTGGTGAGGGTGGAGCTGGGAGGTCCTGCCACATCACTTGCTGTGGGACTGGGTTAAGAGGCCCCGAAGGGAGATCCGAAGCTAAAGACTTTCCCAGAAGGTCACAATTAATTTTCTGACAAGTGAAGTTGGTACACTGTGAAAATTGGGAGTAGGTGGCTCAAGGCAGCTCCTAGGCATTGTACTGTTAGGAACAAATACCCACCTTGCTTGGATGAAGGGAAAGAGAAGCTTCAGAGAAGTAATAGAAGGACAAAAGCTGAGTTGGATGGCTTCCCACTAGGGAGGGGATGTCCCTGTAGGTAGACTTCTCATTGGGGACTCCTCTGCTCCAGGCTTTCCAAAGGGTCTTTAATGTGCAGCCGTGAAGGGGTTCTCCTGACTGCCTCTGGGAGACCATGATGTACGTGCCTTTGAGTGAGAGTCACCCTGGACTCCCCTTGTAGTTCCTGGAGAACTCGGCAGTACAACCAGCATTTCTTTAACTGTCCTCTTGTTCTGAGATGTTCTAGGGAAGTTAGCTTTATGCTTTTGAACCTTTGCATCCTACTGCCTCGATGGACTTTGAGTGACACAGGCCTGATCCTACACCACTTGAAGTCTCCCAGGCTCATGGCACTTGATTTGGGAGGCAGTGTAGGCAGTAASCCTCTTCTTGGAAAGCGAAATGTGCGAGAGAGGGCCTGAAGAAACAGCAGGTACAGCCATTTCTTGCTGGTCTGTCTCCATTTCCTGATAGGTCTTAGCAAAATGAATTGTATTACAAATAGGTATGTTGCAACCATCAGAGAAGGGTGGTGCATCCATCTACATCTGTCTGGGTCTGTGGGGAGCACCTTCTCTCCACAGGACAGGCAGCCAAGGTCTTTTCTCTTGTGCTCTGGATTCTCTCACCCATGCAGCATCCAAGTGTTTCACTGCCTGAAGCACGAGGGCACGGGTGGGCGGACGCTGCTGGTGGATGGTTTCTATGCGGCAGAGCAGGTTCTCCAGCAAGCCCCTGATCAATTCGAGCTGCTCAGCAAGGTGCCGTTGAAGCACGAGTACATTGAGAACGTGGGAGACTGTCACAACCACATGATCGGAGTTGGGCCGGTCCTCAATGTCTATCCCTGGAACAACGAGCTTTATCTGATCAGGTAACATCAACGTGGGGCCTCTTGCTTATGGGGAGGAGAGGGGATTGTGGCAGACAGCAGTGGTTTTCCAGAAGATACTGTAAACTAAAAACTAATGTATGTTTGAGGGGCAGAGGTGAAACCACAGAAACACCCTGCATTTCCTCCTGGGCTGTACATTGCTGCTTTAGAGGAAGTGTCAGAACCACCAATACAAGGATGAGTGTCAGTGCTGAGCTTTGGTTTTTCACTCCTTTCATCCTCCCTTCAGCTCCATGCCCTCATCTCATTTCATTTGAGAGGACGTAGAATTCAGCCCTTCTCTGAAAGAGCCTCTAGAAACTAGCCTGGCATACAGGGAATGGGGAGAGCACGGACTGGTCCCCTTCCAAAGGAAATTTGGGATGCTTTCTGAAGCTCTGGCTTGGCTTAGTGCAGGAGGCTGTCCAGCACTGCTTCGCACTTTTATTCTGAACAGCCCTCAGTCTTGCCCGTTGTTGCGGCGCATCCTTCCATGGAAAACCAGCCAAGACAGTTTTACACCTGACAGTGAACTCTCCTTGCTCCCAGTGTTGTGTATTCTCCTGAAAGTCCTGCACTTGCAGCATAACCTCCCTAGTCATCTCTCTAGCCTCCCTTAAATACTGACTAATCCTACAGGCTCCTGAGCTTTCCTTTGGAAACACCTGGCTGTGCTCGTGGAGCCACATGGGCAGTCTCTTATCTCCTCTTTACTTTTAGATACAATAACTATGATCGTGCTGTCATCAACACCGTGCCTTACGATGTTGTGCATCGCTGGTACGCTGCTCACCGCACACTCACCGCAGAGCTCAGGAGACCGGAAAATGAACTGTGGGTCAAACTGAAGCCAGGCAAGGTAGGACTTGGAGTTGGGAGGCTCGTGTGTGTTTGGTACAGGGGAGGAGGCAGGGTGCTCCTTTGGACGTGCAGCCTTGTTGCAACTAAGGTAAATTCTTCAGGCAAGGTCCGTATGCTGCAGTTTTCCTCTTTACAGCAGTTTTAAGGTGCCCTGTATTACAGTACTGACATCTGTTGTGTGTGTGTGTTCCTACTGTCCTAAAAGAACACAAGCTTCCAGATAAGGCAGAAATGTTTAATTCAAACTCTGCCTCAGAGAAAAGTTAGTCCCAACTGAGGGAGAGGAGGAAGATCTTTCCAGTCACTGAAATGAGGACCCTCAGAAGCAGAGAGGCTGGGAACACTTAAGGTTCAGCTTCCAACTTCCTCCAGAAGAAAATTTTATTTTGATGGAAATATAAAGGTGTGGGAAGCTGAATTTACTTCTGTTCTGTGGTTATATTTGAACCCTTATGTTGCCAGCGAATCACAGGAGACCTAGGCTGTCTTCACTGTCCCAGAAATGGCTAAGGTGCCTTGGTGCACCTTGGTACTGAAAGGAAAAAGCTCTGCCCTGTGTTTGAAAGGCTGATGCTGGGTGCAGCTTTGGAAGAGCTTGAAGAGCTAGAGCCACAGTTGTAGACTTGAAGGTATTACAGTGCACGGCTTCTTACTTCAGCTGTGCCTGCTTGAAGGCGTTTTATTCCTRCAAGGTCTAGATTCAGCCTGAGCCCAGGGCCCCAAAAATTAAACAGTCCAGCAGGGAAAATGATCATATCAGAGCACCTACACCTCTCTGTTCCCAAGGATGCCTGGGGGGGAATTGACACCGTAGAGGCTGAAGATGGCTGGTTTCTGTTGCTGTTCTGTTTGGTGAACTACTGCGCAACCTCTCCAATAGAAAAGCAAAGAAACAGCCCAGAATGTATTTCTGTGCTTTGCTAGCTGTCATGATTTAACTTGTGGTTAGCAGCACAGCAAAACTGCTGGCTTCAGGTAAAACAGCTGCGCTAGATCATGTGAAACATCTGGCTATAGTCTCATGTGTTGTGTGACAGTGTTGAACAGGAAGGGTCATGCACACTGTGGCATACCCTTACTTGCTCTTCCAGTCTCTAGGGTTCTCCAGCTCCAGGACCTGTCCTGTCAGAAGGTCCTGGTCCTGGCTGTGGTGGTTGCCCTTCTTCTGACAGCCTTTTCTCTTCGCCTGCAGGCACTGTTCATAGATAACTGGCGCGTCCTGCATGGACGGGAAGCGTTCACAGGGTACCGCCAGCTCTGTGGCTGCTACCTGACGAGAGATGATGTGCTGAACACCGCGCGCTTACTGGGACTCCAAGCTTAGCCCAGACCACCCTCCGCGGAGAGGCAGTCAGACCTCCAGCACCACCATGCTGGTGCGTCACCACGACAAAGATGTTGCACATACCTCAGACACCTCCACCCTCTCAAAGCAGTTCTCTCGGTGCCTACTCAGGAGAGGGAGCAGGTGGAAGCCAAAGGTTATGGGAGCTTTATGGGACCATATTCTGCCTTTGAGCATGGTCAGCTCTTGCTGTCTGTGGACCCAGCCTGGTCGTTCCAGCCAGTCGGTCTGTCTCAGCTCTGCTGAGTGAGGGTTAATCACACCACGGGAAGTGCTCCCAGCACCTATTGATGTGAAGTGCTCCTCCAATCAAGTGCCTTCAGGATTTGAAATCTTTGCATTTTTCCCTGTGGTTCAGCCTTTTTGTCAGCTGGCAGTTCTAGTTTGTGTTTTGTTTTTTTTTTTAGCAGAGCAGAATGGAAATCTCTGGGGTCTTGTCTCACCCCAGGCTGGACTTTACCCCTTTTAGAGAAAATAAAAATCGATGGTCCCTATTTGATGAAAATGCCACTACTCAAACTGAGGGCTGTTGGCATACTTCAGTGACTTATATCTTCTTAAACATACTATGTACCCCMTAACAGTCACTGATAGAAGCCATACTGCTTGAGAGATGGCCTGAAAAGAGAACCTGGTATAGTTAGGGTATTTCTGAAAAGGTTTAGGTTAGAAGGAAAGGGGGAAGTAGCAAGATCTGCATGTTGGGAAGGAGAGATGACTGTGTTAGACGAGGGATGTATTTCTCACATTTCCTTGACTTCCAGTAACATCATGCTCGTGTTCTTTCTGCCTGTTGCACTGTGCTGTATCAAGGGCGAAGGCTCAGCAGCTACAGTATTTGCTGACAAATTTCCCACTGTGCCTGTTCTTTCATCTTTTCTGAAGAAGGAATTTGTGTTAGGTCATCGTTACACTGGCTGCTGGATGAGGCTGACTGGTTTTTTTTTTTTGTTTTTTTTCCACCGGATTCTCCTGCGTGTGAAGGTAACGAACACAGAGGTGCCTTTCAGCTCCTGGTAGCTGGGAGGATAAATTGGAGACTGGCACATTGAAGGGCCACAGTGTAAGGAACAAAAGCAAATCCTATCATTATTAGAAACATTGGAATTTTAGAACCAAGAGGGGATTTTAGGATTTGTTTATTTTTCATTCTTCCATGTCTTGGGGGTGTTCACTCTGTTCTGACTAGACCTTAAAACAGGGCCGGTCCCTTTCACTCCTGGCTTTCCTGTGCAAGCAAGATGCTCTTGTGTCCAAGGTACAAGTGCAGCGCAGATGCACATGTGCTTAAACTTACTGCCCTCATTTAATCTAAATACTGCATATATAGATCCTAGTGTTAAGAGGCACTCTTGAAAGCTTCTCTTCATGTGGACTGAGCTACCTGATGCTGTCTTTCGCAGTATTTCCCGTCTGCGGTGAGCCACTGCTGCAGTCATCAGGAGTTGAAAGGGGTTTCTGAGTGAAGGCTTGGCAGAAAGCTGTTGATCAGAGGATATGTGAGGAAGTGAAACATGAGCAATGGTGGTAGGTAATAGAGGCTTGAAGTGAGATGGTTTCTGTCAGGTACGTCTCCCAGGGCCTGTGAAGGGCAGGCAGGAACTTGAATTTTCCTCTAGGCTGAGCCAGTGAATTCCTTGAGCAGCCTGCAGCATATATTCTGTTACTTTCTTTATCRGGCATTTTGTTTATAGGTTGTCCTTAGGTGCCAGTTATGCCAGCACAACTTAGATGTAAAGTTTTACAAATCTTCGTTAATCATGTTGAAGTAGCAAACCACAGCGGTTATGTACGCTGTCCCTCATGCAGCCCAGCTCACATGCTCCGGGGTTGGTTTCACCCTGTGCTTCTGGGTGAAGCCGTGGCCTGGAGCATGGGGGAAGAGGTGGTGACAAAAAACAATCTCTGTGTTAGTTGACAAAGGAGGGGACAAAGATTCCTGATCAGTATTTGAAACCTCTCTCAAATTATTTGAGGGTGTCAAGGGTTCCTGAGCTCTTTTTGTCTCCCTGTGCCCCAGGATACAAGGGAAAGCGCTTGGGTAATGTGGAAACCCTCCCTTAGTCAATGAGATCAGCTTTACCTTCCCCTGCTCGGAGGACCTCCGACTTTATCAGCTGCAAGCTGAAAATCTGCCGCTACCCTGAGCTGGAGCGTGCAGGACTATGGCTAGCACAAGGGAGAACCGACCAAAGTGTATTGATGACCGATTGTCGTGACATAGGTGCCTTTCTGACAAGGAATGTGGTGACTGTAGCTCTGCCTCCCACTGCGGCTGCTGCCGCCAAGGGCTGTGGTCTTCAGACACCAGCCTCCTCTTACGAGCCAACTCCAAGCCAACACACTCCTCAAGGTGATTGGTAATCTGTTTTGGGGAAAATTGTTCACCGTGAATGTAGAAGAAACACATTTCCTCATAGGTATTACTCAAATTAATTTAGCCACCCCAACAATAAAATGTGGCATGGAGAGAGCTTTGTTTAAACCTTGTGCTTCACCTCTCCCCACTTMCCAAGAGGACTAAATTCTTCCTAAGCAGCTTCTGAGCATCAAAACTTTATTTGAAGGAACAGGACTTCTTGGCAGTTGCCACCTGTCTGATATGGGCGTTTGTTGTGCCATGTTACAGAACAGGTTCTGTTTGCTGTGATGATATCGGAGCAGTTTTTGTAATCAAGCTTTTTCAATTCTTTCAGCCAATAAATGATGAAATGCTTCCTTCTCCTTCCCACTACACTGGTGATCCAATGTATGTGTTTATAAATCATTTACTTGAGGATATGATTTCTTAAAGTGGTCAGTTTAACAAAATACATCTTTCAAGCAATCATGGACTTGAAAATGAGTCTGTATTACCCATCAAAGGTGGAATAAACGTGAGGAGCAGTAAACCAATGCATTTCCGTTGACTTCTCATCGTTCATTCTTTCACTGGCCACACGATGGCAGAAGATGCAAGAAGTTAGTATTAAAAAGTCACTGACAAGTCCCATCCCTACGTGGCTTTAGGGCTAGCAGTCATGCTGGTTCTGATTCTTCTGCTGTGCCATATCCATTTCTTTTGAGAACCCCAGGAATTGCTGTTCAAAAGCCTGTAGGACTGAACATTTTTAAAGAGCTGCAGGATGCGATGTCCATCATGCCAAAGAAGGGTGGAGAGGGGAATGGAGACGCACCTAACCTTGTGCACCCTGAACAGATTCCCCTACCCCCTATGCACCTTCAGTTGCCTCCACTTGCCCTCTGGTCTGCTCCAGACTGCCCCGTTTGCCCTCCAGTGCCCCCCACATGTCTCTATTTGGTGTCTTGTCTCCCCAGGATCCCCTTTCGTCCCCTTGGGACCACTCCCTTTCCTCTTGGGTGTGCAGTACAGCCCATCATTCAACTTTTGGTGCTCCCCAGAGTCCTCAGTCCTTCAGTGAAACCAGACACACACACACACCTCATTTACCTGCTGGTCGCATCAGGAACCCCTGTTTTCCCTCCGGTACGCCCCAGAGCTTTCTGTTTTCCTCCCAGTGTGCTCCAGAGCCCCCTGCTTACCCACAGGTCTCAGGATTGCTCTGATCTTCTGGTGCATCCCCCCTTTGCCCTTTGGTCCCCTCTGTTAGCCCTCCAGTGCAGCCAGGAGCCTTTCACTCCTCACAGGACTTGCATAAAAAAGAAATGAGCCGCTTTCAACCCAGCAAAGAATAGTTTGATAGAAAGAGAGGCTACCAAAATAGGAAAAAGAATGTATGTATCGTTCTTGCAACCATTTGATCCATGCTTCCCTCAATTATGATCTACATGCAATGATTAAAAGCCTTTTCTTATATTAAAAAAAATGTTTTAATTCTGCACTTGCTGTACTGAAATTATTCTTAGCTAAGCTGAAAAGTATTTACATTTTTAGCTTTACTCCTCATTTCTTTCCTCTTTGGCTACTGGAGAACATAGAAGCTATTTTAATAGGGTCCTTCAGCTAAGTTAACTAAAAATGTATTACATGAAGTTAATAATTAACTTAATTAAAAACCTTAGTTCAAACCTGAACTGTCAGGATCAGAGAGACACGAACAGTTTTGCTATGGAAATGGGGCAATATGAATTTACAGAAAAATGAGGAGGAAGCAAATCAATATGTGGCAAGTATCACAATTTCGAGGAAAGACAGATGGTGCAAGTGAATTTCTTTGTGATTAATCTCGGAGACACGCAGGAAGGGTGGACTGCTGTTGATAGCATGTGAAATATTAAAGGTAATGTGCAGACCACACCACAGACCTCACAGTAACAAACTCTCCTGGAAACTCCTCCTTGCACCTCCTGCTCTTCTTAAATTCTTAAATAATCCGCGGCCACACAGCCGTCTCTGGTTTGAGTTGACAGTTTTGAGTGGGGACGTGCGAGTACTCTCTCTCCCTTGCGCCGAACAATTGGTATCTGCTAATTTTACCCAGTGTCTCTTTTCTCCTCACCTTTTTCTGTTTGACCTTCAAAGACCTCCTTAGTCATTAGCCACAGAAATTACGTATTCGTTGGCAGATGTTGCTACACTGCTAACGGGAAGTACCCATTTCCACTTCATTGCTGTTCATTAACTGTATTGTCGTAGCACTTCGAGCCTCGGGAATGTAGCAGGGATAAATATATTAGATGAGGGAGGGAAGCAAATTATCACCTAGTCCCCCTTCAATAACTTCAATAGGTTTAAGGAAATAAAGGGAAAACCTTAACAAACTCATAGGAGCCTGGTGATTATAGCACCAGACTGAAATTTTCCAAGTGATTAATTATTCTGCTGTTATACCAGATACGTACAGTTGACTTCTGGTTAATTAATCCTTACAGCATCTCTAAAGGGTTTAGGGCTGGGCACAGCAGCAGTGGGGCTGGGGGAGACAGGGCTGGCAGAGCACCCTCTGCTCCGCACAGCCCACGGCTCCTGCTCCTCTGCCCTCCAGCCCAAAGAGGCAAAAAAGGGACAAAAAAGGGGGGTTTATGTAAAAACAGCCACTAGGGCTCACCATAAAACCTGTTGCTCAAAAGCAGTTTGATTTCTCAGAACAGCCAAACCTCAAAATGTTTTACAGGCAGGGAATTTTTTTATTTTACTGAAAAAAACTGAAGGCAAAACCAGCTTTGTGGTTCAGAAACTCCTGTTTGGACCCCTCTGGGGCAGATCAATCCCGTCTCTGCAGAGCTCGCAGCATCGCACCCTGGGGAAATAGCAGCAGGGAATTCTAACTAAGAAGATTTCGATGAAGAATTTGGGCTTGAAAACATGGGAAAGGAGGAAAGCAGAAGCTGTATGAGGCAGCAAGAGGTGAAAGGCTGCTACTAAGCAGAAGAGAAGATGGGAAATAAAGAGAGAATAAAGATTCCCAGAAGTCAGAGTTACATTCTGAGAAAATATTGCATGTTTAAAGAAGCAATCCCCGTCCAGCACCAGTTAAGGACGCTTTTAAATGCGCATACATAAGCCCTGGTGAAAGGTAACCAGTTTCACTATCGACATGTGCTGAGTCAGACTTCAGTGTTAAAAAAGAGGAAAAAAAAGACACTTGCGAAAGACACAGAGCACACGTAATCCAGCTGAACACAGGAAAAAGAGCATTAGCCCTTTCTCCTGCATCGAAAGCCTTCTGTTAAAACATTGGTTATGCAGAAACCTGATTTTTCAGGAGAAAGCATCTGTCAAGCAGCACGTTTGTTCTGGTACCTCCAGAAAGCAGAAAGAGGGGGGTGTCACACACGTGGCTGATGACTGCTCTCCATCTGCAAGCATTTATTCCATTTAGAGGTTTGTATTTTGCTGATGTGCATATTAATGTAAAATACGGGAGTCACAGATGGTGACGCTTTATGCTCAGTGACATGCAAGAAGGGGCAAAACTATTCCCTGCATAGGTTTAGGGAAGGAAGAAATGAATATATTTTGAATGACAAGAGTATATATATCCAAGCCCTTGAGGACTTGTAATTTAGCTCATCTGGAAAAGCTCACGTGCTCTACCGGGATGAGCTCTCCAAACACAGCCTGAASCCGCTCTGGGCATAGGGGCAACCCCTGTCAAGGCTTTGCATCAGCAAGTTTGCAGCAAATCACCTGGATGAAGGATGCACATAAGCCTTTTCCTCCAGTTTTCAGGTTTAATCTTGATTTCCACAAGATTTTCATTTTATTTTTATGTCCTTGCCACATTTTTGCAGCCATTGTGTGTATCTTTCTGGATATTGTAAACAAATACTTTTCCTTTAATGGGGCTCCAGGTGAAAAGGATTTGAAGGCAATTAGGTAATAAAAGGGCAGTCTTTCCCCACGAGTGTGTTGATGAATTGTGGTCCATAAAATCTTTCCCTGGGGAAGAGAAGCAAAGGGGCTTGTGGTGTTTTTCTGGGCATGAAATGAATGGAAAGTAAGTACAGGGGGGGAAGGTGTGTCTTTTTGGGAGTAGCAGTAACTAGCTGGGCTCTCTGATATGTAGTAGGGTGGGGGATTTTCCACTATTCCCAGAGCATTTTTGAGGAGGAAGCCAGAAGGAGACTGCTGCATCCCAAAGCTAGGTGATCCTCACTAGGAAAATGTACCGTTGTATTTCAAATATGCTGGCTGTTTCCAGGCTAAAAGTGAGGGGAAGGAACCTTACTCTTCCCAGCTCGTCCTCCCCCAAAACTGGAAAAACTGGGTGGTTTTGGTGATGTTCAGATGTGTTGTACATCTGGCGGAGATGCTTGCTTGAGTTGGAGATGCCCTAGCATGTACTCAGGGGATCGGTGCTACAGAAATCACGTTAAGTGTTGCTAATCAGAAAGGGGGGGGGCGTTTGTCATGCAGACTAATGTGGCTGTCAAATGTTAATGAATACAAATAAATTCTTTGTGGGTGTGACTTCTCAGAAGATGTACAGTAAGAGAGGAAAACGTGCTGTGGCCTGGGGTGATGTGTCTGGAGGCGCTGGCTGGTGCGTGCGCAGGGCTGGAGGCTCCTCCTGACCGGAGGAGGAGGGAGTCTTATGGCAATCCCAAAAATAACCTGGGAAAGACACATCTATGGGATCTCTTAAGGAGAGGCACTACCTGAGAGCACGTGATGCCAAACACACGGCACTTCTGCTGTGAAAACGAACTGTTTGGACTGAAATGCTGTTACTTTCCTGGTGTCTCTTGACTGATGGATGTGCCGCTCCCCATGGCGATGGGCTGGTGATGACATCTGTGGTCTGTAAAGCCCTTTCTGTGGGTACAAATATGTACAAATATGTTACAAATATGTAGCTGTAAAAGGGCCAGAAAAGGAAGAAGGGCTGAAAAAGGAAGAAGTTCTTCCCCAGCCAGTGTAATATGGCAGTTCTCCTTTATGGGGAAATTGTGCTTATCTGCTCAAATTCTGATTTTTGGGGCAAAGGAGAGGATCCCGAGTCCTGCCTGGTTTTGGACTGCACCTCTCTGACCCTCAGGGAGTGGGGCACCAGGTTGGTAACTCATCCCTGGGCTGCAGTTGCCTTTTGGAGACCTTCAGCTTCCCCTGTGCAGGGAAAATCCAATGGACCCATGGAGGTGTCAAGGGGTTGTTCTGCCCACCTTGCCCTGCTGTCCCCTGAGCTGTGAATCTCCATCCTGAGAGAGGAAAATACCCAGTGATGGCTCCCAGCTCCTTCCCATGCCCTGCGGAGGTCCATGACCAGCAGCTTCCATCCTCATGGTCATGACTTGGCCATGTCCCAGTGCCAGGAGACACGGGCACTTCCCCGTGGTGCTGGTTGCTCACCCCATCCTGCTCTTCCCAAGTAAGTCCAGGAGGGTCTGAGCCACAGGGCTGTGGGACCGAAGCTGGGCCAGGAGAAGGGGTGGTGCCCAGGATGGTGTCCAGGATGGCTCCGTTTGGAGGTGACCCTCTGCAGCACCTGTGACCTGTGGTTTGGGGTTTATTTCTGAGTGCTGGGGGTGTGAAAGGAGGCATCTCCAGCAGGGCTGTGGTAGGAAGAGACCTTTTCTGCTGTGCTTTCATGAAACCAAGGACCTAACTGGCATTTGTCTTTAGATATTAGAGAAACGGGTGGTTTCCCTGAGCTGCAGAAAAGATGTATTGAATTTGGCTGCACTGAGCTCTTCCCTGACAATGGGTCCCTGCTGCTGCTCACCGACAGCGTGGAGGGTACAGTGTCACCTTCAGATGGCAAACCCAAACCAGGCACGTCACCTAGCCCCATGCAGGTGTCTTCCCCCAGCGATGCAGGCGGAGGCAGTGGTAGTTGGGGTGACAATGGCCCTGGTCACACGGGCAGGAAGGAGGGGGTGGGAGCCAGGACGTGTCTTGCTCACCCATGGGTGATGGGCTCTGCTGTGAAGCCTGGCAGTTCGGGATGTCACGGAGGGTGCTGTAATGGTCATATTTTTAACATTTATGCACTTTTAATCCCTGTTTATTACCCCTGCAGATCCCTATTACAGCGTGGTTTCTCATGCTCTGCTGTAGATGGAGGAATTCTTAAATTCCTAATTTTTCACTTGCTGATTAGCCTTGCCCTGCCTTTGCTGCTGGTGCTCTGCAAGGTCCCCATCTTAGTGCGAGGTGGAGGCTTCCCGCACTTCAGACAGGTAATGCTGCTTTTGCAATGCTGAGCCCATTTTGCAGCCCTGGTAGTCTCACCTCCTGCCCTTGTGTYGCTCACAGGTCTAAAATAGCCTTTGCATGACAGTGTGCACATGGCGTGGGAGCCCCCAGACGAAAGCAAAGGTCCCACAGCTGCTGGGGCGTGCAGGCAGGTCGTGTGGAAATGGATGCTCAGGTATTTCTGCAGCAGGTGCTTAGTGGTGTTGGGCTACATCAATTCCTGAGTGCGCACACAGCTCTGGAAGCAAAAGAAGCCTCTAAAGAAAACACCTATACCATTATAACTATTTTTAGAAATAACTACAAAGCTGTGAAAGGTAGGCAGGATGTTTCTATGTCAACACCGGAAAAGTACCAAGGGGGGGACCTTCTGCCTCTTGGGGGGCTGCTGTGGGTGTCGGAGGGGAGGATGAGCCCATCTGCTGCAGTTGCAAACTCCATTTCTGAAAGACTTTTTAGATGAACATCGGTGACTGTGGCCAGCTGCGGAGGGCTGAGATCTGCCCCTAAATCCCAGCTGTTCTCCTCAAAGCTGACCCACAGAGGTGCCGTCACATGGCAAAGCAGAGCCACTCGAGCAGAGAAAGGCTTTTTGAAGTGTCTGAGGACTTCTGCAACACGGCTGTTACGTCCATCAGGCCAAAACAGGCTAGAGGTAACGGACGGCGTTGAGTGCTGTGCTCGGGACTGGGATGTCGCAAGGCTTTTGCAAAGCAAACCCGAATTTTGTGATGCCCCTCATGAGGATGGGGGACCTTTGAAAAGCAAGGGGATGCTTCAGTTCATGGAGGGAGAGACCCCTGCAAAGCTTCCACCTGCCCTTCATTTCATCCTTCAAAGCTCCTTGGGCTGGGTTTGTTGGCAAACTGAAGCCCTTATAGTCACAACACCTTATGCTCCTGCAGCTAAGGAGATCTCCAAGAAAACTTTGAGACAAAATCCACCTCAATTAAAGGCAAGTTCTGAAGTTTTCACAGGCTTCACAAAATGCTGCCTAACCCCTCTCCTCCAGTGCTGAGAGAGGGGAGTATCTGCGTGGATTACTTACTGTAACCACCAAATACTAATAGGTTTTTTTAATATAGAAAAACAAAAACCCGCAACTTTCAGAGCTACAGCTTATGAAAGAGGATCAGGACCATGAAGTAAGATGTGCTGTAATAACAAGAAATCACTCTGACACAGAGATGACTGTGTAATACCTTACTGACCGCTGGACTAAGGATGAGTTGGCTGCTGAGAATACATTTTTGAGTGTTGACACGTAAAGCAAAGAGTTCTAGCTCAAACCTTGACCTAATCAGGGGTATACAAACACGGGGTGCTTTGTGCCTGCATCTCTCCTGGGTTTATTCTCTGCGAACATTCAAGCTAATAAATCCCCTGTTTAGTAGTGATCCTAGCTGGGTGCGAATCCGTGAAGGTGACAGTCACTTCGCTAGACCTTAGAGGACAAATCCTCTTGAAAATCACGACAGCAAACAATTCTGAGCTATGTAATCACTTGCCTCCAAGATATTGTTACTGTAATGTCGGAAATGGTCAAACTTCCCAGATAACTGAAGAGGGATGCTGGGGAGCAGAGTCCTGCAAGGCTCTGCGCCTTACCAGGGATACCAGCTTGCCTAGGTAATGGTATCGGAAATACTGAATTTGGGTGTGGATGTAGCAGAACTGAGAGGAATGGAGTGAAAAGCAATTAAGGCTGGGTTGTTTATTTGGGAGGAGTCAAGGGGGAAGAACAAGCATGGCAAAGCAAAGAGGAGGGGGGATAAAAGGGAGAGTTCCCACCTGTTTTCTGTAGGAGTGTGCTCTCTAGTCTGTGCTCGTACCTGATCCCATAGCAAACCTGAAGCCAGGCTGGCTGGTGAATAGGACAGGGGGGCTGGGACCACATGGGAGAGGGACAGCAGGGCTGGGGCTGGGTGCAGGAGAGGGCACAGGTCTGGGCTAGCTGCTGGAGGGATGTTTGTGTGATGTGACAAGAGCAGGATCAGGCCCTTTGCATCCTTCGTGTCCCTGTGAGTGCTGCGTGTGGGTATGGGGGTGCTGGTAAAAGCGCTGCTCGCTGTCTGTGCCGATCTGCCGGCGGCTGGCTGTACGGAGAGTGCCTGCGTGTGCTGGGATATGTGCTCTGTCTCATTGCTGCCTGGCCTTGGGAATGGGACCCACTTTGGCTTTAGTGGACCAGGACCGCTCCCTGGGCTCACAAAACCCACCTGGTTCAGCTCCCCTTAACATAAATCTTGATTATTGAACACCAGTATGATTTATATTCACTTAAAAAGCAATGCCCTATACAAACATACATATTCAGATGGTGTTTCCCAGCTCTAAGCTCATTAAAAGAATGAGCAATAAGATCTGAAGGCTTCATCCAAGTTGCTTTTCCTTTTGTACATCTCAGCTCTGTGGTGATGGGGCAGGCTCTGGTTTAGATTTTGTGGGTGGGAGAGAAACCGGCTGGAGATACTGCAGCACCAACCCAGAGCCCGAGCTAACGCTGGGCTCGGGCACAGCTGGCAGAGGAGAGGGGAAAGGAGAGAGTGTGACAGAGYGTGGTTGGAGGGGACTGGGATGGGTGTCCTGTACCCGGGGCCATGGGGAGCAGACCAGAGGGTGTCTTGGGAAGGAGAGCAGCCTTGGGGAAAGAGGCAAAAACATCAAGTAAAATGCCATCCTCCCAAATTTTCCTTTGTTCCCAAATCCTTATAGACTTTTTCTGCCCTCCAGAAACCGCTGCTCTTCCCCTGACCATCACTATCCTCTGCGGCTCCTTCATTGACCTCCTGAAATGTCACTGCCCCCCATCCTGTTCACCCGCCTGCTTTGACACCAACCCTCCAGCCTTCCCGCTGGAGACTTCTCATGTACCCTCATCAGTCCAGCACCTCCCTGAGCCCTCCCCTGGGCTGGCTGCACCCCACCACCCTAGTCCTTGTGTGTCGTGACCGCAGGTATCATCCTTTTGAGCTGAAGAGAGATTGCAGAGGCACCGACGTGCAGCCAGACTTCACCAGGGCTGTCTCAAGTGGTTAAAAATCAATGGCCCAGAGCTGCTGGCTACTGACCTCCTACTTGAGATGTGTCTTTGTGCAAATTTTGAGGTCAGCACAGATGCTCATCTTCTCATGACTGTGCCTTTGCTGCACTTCCAAGGCAAGCAAGACATGGTCTCTCTTCAGGGATGCTGTACCCTCTGGTCCATGCTGATGCTCGTCAGTAAGTCTGGGATGGGGCAGGCAGAAAGCGGCTTGGGGGATGTAAAAGCTGGGACTGGGGTAATGGTGAGCTGTTATGATAAGGGGAAGGAGCTGGTGGTGACCATGGAGTGCTGTCCTGAACCACAGAAGGCTAGAAATTTTGGGGGAAGCATCACAATATGGTTCATATACTCACCACCAAGCATCTGCCAAAGCCACCCCAGGAGAGCAGTGTCCAGCTGGACCCAGCACAGCCGTGCACTGTGCTCCTGTTCACTGCTTCTACTGCCGTATCAGTGCTGTATTATTTACCACTGGTAATCTCTGGGCAGCCCATGAAGGGTGGTGACGGCAGGATGGCTGCAACTTCAGAAGATCTCTTCTGCTTTCATCTATGTGATGATAATATACAYGTGCAAAGGCTTTCTCTGGTTTTAGATGTGGGTTGGAAATCACAAATTTAACCCTGAGAGGGCATTCGCAACAGCTGGCCCAACCCCTGGCTGTGCCCATTYCTGCAAGGGAAGCAAAATTATCTCTCAGGTTGATTGACTGGTGTTTCTCTGCCCTGGAGAGGCAGAGCCCTTCACTGCCAGGGCTTTGCAAACCCTTTCGCCTGGGTGAGGACCACCAGCGAGCAGGGCAAGGGAGCAGAGCCAGCTGTTCCCTGGGACCCCACGGGCCAGGCTGGGCTGGTCTCCAGCCGGGACCCCCCCTTCCTGGGGTCCCACCCCTTGTAGCAGCCCACGAGCTGTGAATGCCGAGCACAGGAAGAAAGCCTGGGCTCACACGCTCGCAAATAAACCCTGCAGCACGCAGGGGACTGAGGAAGAGTCGCCAACTTCCTCCCCTGCTGAGGCGACAGCTCAGAGGTGCTCGCTGGCAGCCTCGGTGCAGAGCCTGGTGGGTCCGACCCCATGCCGGAGGTGTGGTGACCAGCCRGCCAGAGCTCCCGCTTCAGTTCCTCTGCTGTGGTCAGGGCTGGACCCCAGCACCCAGAGGAGATGTCCTCCGGCCGGTGCCGCTGGAGCCTCGGCTCCCTCCTGCTGCTCCTCGGTGAGTCTGGGCTGCGCGGGGGGTCCCGGGGGACGGGGTGCACGCCAGCAGCAGCCCAAGGGAGGGATGCCACGCAGGGTGATGGGGTGTAGCTCCTTGGCTGGGTGGCAGTGACAGCTCGCCGGTGGCCCCCAGGATTGTCGTCCCCATGACATGTGCCATCGGGGACCTGCGCTGGCATCAGTCCCAGGCAGGGTCATGGTGGCAGGGGCTGCTCCGTCCACYGGTAGATGAAGAGCAGGAGGGGGCTGTGCCTTTCCTTCTGCCCCGATAGGAAAGGGGGAGGCACTGAAATCTGCTTCACGTGTAGATGGCCAGAGAGGCAAACCTGGCCGTGAAACGGCGCAGTGTGCTGAAGTGCCAAGGGACAAATAACACTGAGGGTGTTGGATGTCTGGAGCCCATCTCTCAGCCCTCKCTGGGGCTGCTGCCTTGGCTCGCGGGCAGGCTCAGCCCACGCAGCTCCCTGCAAGCCCTGGAGAGGCAGAGCCCTTCACTGCCAGAGTTCAGGTCCTACATAATATCCACCCCCCAAAAAAAATACGGATGCAGCAGCTGCCCGTTGCTGAGAACCAGCTTCTGTGCGTGGAGCTGCAGCAAACGGGGTGGTGGGGCGAGGTGTGCTGCGAACACCCACACGAGGCTGCGCTTGAAGAGGGGAAGGGGCAGGGGGCCCAGCCCGCGCTCTCACGCCGCGGGGCGAAGTGCGTCGCTGATCTGCCTCTTCCCCTTCTCTGCAGGGGGAAGCCTGGGTGTCCTCGTTGAAATCCATCAGGATTCGATCAACGGCACCGTGGGTCAGTCTGTGCTCCTGCCCGTCTCCTACAGATTTGATGGTGCTCCTTGCTTCCCAGTGTCGATTCTCTGGACGTTCAGCCTGGACACGGTCATCACCGGCACGCTGCTGAACTGCTCCCTGGGCGCGGGGGGGGCTCCCAGCAACTGCTCTGCAAAATGTTTCTCCCACGCCACGTACCGTGGTCGTGCTGAGCTCTTCCCCCAGAACGGGTCCCTGCTGCTGTGGGACCTGAAGCTCAGCGACAGCGGGGTTTACAGYGTCGCCTTCAGACCGTCATCTCAAGCCTGGCATGTCACCCTGACCGTGCACGAGCAGCGTTTCACCCCTGACCGTGCAGGTGAATGTAAGTGTGAGGGTGCTCAGCACAGACATCTCCTGCCTGGTCCTGGCCACGGATGTGGGAAGGAGTGGGAGCTGGCAGAGTATTTGTCCCTCCTCTCGAAGGGACGAGCTGCTGCGGTGAAGAGAGGATTTCCAGGGATGTCTTTTATGGTGCTGTAGGTCTCATCTCTTCATGGCAGGAAACCCATCCTGTCCCGCACTGCCAGCTTTATCAAAGCGTAAGGGCTTCCTGTGCCGCCGGCTGTCTCTGTGAGCAATGCTCTTTTACCAGCCCTGCATTTACCCAGTGTGAATGGCTAGAGGTGAGAGAGACGGGCTGAGAGAACCTAAGCACTGCGTTTGGGTCCTGTACTGGAGGAAATCCAGTATTCACTGGGGAGAACAGGGCGCTCGGGGACAAATCGGTGGCTTCATGGGCTAAGGAAAATACACCAAGTGACTGTTATTTATGCCTGTGCAAGATGCGTATATCGTGGGGCAGGGGCAGTCAGTTAAGCTGGCAGCCTCGGCCCCTTTGGCAGGTTGGGCTCCTTTAACCCGCCTGAGCCTGSCGTGTTTATCCACGCTGCCGCGCAGTCCTGATGATGTGCCTCATGCCCATCTCTCTCTCTGTGTTTGTTTCTTGCTGTTCCCTGGCCTGGTTTATCACTCTCCACAGTGAACGTGGGGGTTTTGAAGACCTAACTTTGCCGTCAGTAAATTCCCAATTCCCTCCCTTCCTCTGCCGGATCTCTGCCCTCTCTCAAGGCACGAAACAGAGCACGCTTCCTTCCTACCAATGACTCTTCCACAACTCTGCTGCCTCCCCGTGTACAAAGTACATGAAATAATCTCTGTATCTGGCATGGTTCAGTACAAATCATCGTATGCAGCACCTGAACGTCTGTGCCTTCTGCGCCAGGACTGGCGAGCCCCTTCCCCATCCCCTCCGGCAGTGCCGTGAGACGTGCGCGTGGCTCGTACTCTCTCCAGGACAGAAACATCTCTGAGAATATTTTCTGTGCTGACATACGAATTCCAGCCTCTGGCCAGCACGGGGTGAAGCTGTCGGCCGTYTTCCTGGCAGTGCCGACAGGGAACCCTCCTGCACAGCCTCTGTACTTCGACGTGGCTTTGGGGGCTGGGGAAGATGCCCATCACAGACCCCAGGGACCGGTTAGGAGTCTGAGCCCTGCCTGGCTCCATGCTGAGCACCCGCAGCTCCCRGGTCCGGCACCTCCAAGGGCTGCGATGTCAGAGTGACGGCAACCCCCRCGGCACAGTGCGGGCAGCCCGCGGGGCTCACGCGGCGCAGGCAGATGTGCAGGCAGCACAGGAAAGGAAACTCGTTAATGCTTGAGCTGTAGATGTGGGTGGGTTTTTTGCACTGCAATATTTCCTTTGACGTGTGTCTGTGGTGCAGCGCTCTGATCCCAAGGAGAGTGCTGTAATCAGCAGGAATGCTCTAGAAAACGTGGTGAAACCACTGCAAATACTTGTTTAGAAAACACTTACACCACCTGTTTTCTTTCAAACAGCAGACACCGTGGAGCGAGACCACATCCGTTACTGCGTAATTGGAATTTGTTCTTCAATCTCCCTCCTTCTGCTATTCCTGCTCTTCTGCTGCATATGGCACCGGGGTGAGTGGATCTGCTCCTGCTTTTTACCCTTCCAGGTTGCATCCTCCAGCTCGCCCGGGTGTATTCTTGGGTATTAAAGGTAGCGGAGGGCTCAGGAGTTGTCTGGGTTCTGGTCTTCRCACCAAAATTATTCCTTCTGCAAGAGCACCTCTCAAATCTGCCACCTCCTTCCAGTCACAAGAGTTGCTGAATGCATTTCAAGTTCGTAATGCAGCTTAACGAAGCAGAAGCACAGCCCGGGTCTGTTGCAATGGTTTTCTGGAAAACTCATAACTTTTGGTGCTGAGACCAGAATCAAGATACTGCAACATATCTAGTCTGTAAGAGGTACAATTTCATGGACTCTGAAATGCATCTTCTAAGTGTGGCCATGACTATTCTGTTGTAGTTGCTTTAAAACTCCAGCTGGGGAGAATACCTTGGGGTGTTTCCCCTTTAAAATAAGCCAACAAGGTGCATATCTCCACAGCTTCCATCAGCGATGTCTTCAAAACCTTCATCCCTGAGGATGCCTTTGTCAGGAAACAAATTCATTTCTTTCCAAGGGGGAGATTTCGCTTGCACTTAGAGAAAGTAGTTACAGAAATCTCCATCTTAAAGGCAAAATCCACATCACCCCCCTGGTGACAGTGCTGATAGAGTAATCCTAGTTCTCCAGCGCTGGGAGAGAGGAAGGTGCAGACCATCAGTGTGTCTGCCGGATAATAAAACTCTCTTTTTCCTAGGTGCAGCTCAGCAGAAGAGGAAGAGAATCATTAAACAACAGCAGGTACAGGGGAAAATCTGAAAGCTCTTGGGCACAGGCAGCTGGGTAACTGCTAACCGCTGGCTTCAATAAGATGTACTGAGCTGCAAGAATTGGGTGTTGGATATAAAATTAAGACGTTAATTCATTATTGTAAGGGAAGGCTGCAAAGTGCCTGCCCTTTCCCCAGCTGCACACTTCCCCTCCACCTCCCTCCCAGTCAGACCCCAAACCAACCCTACCTTCGTGGCGGAGAAGCCCTGGGACAGCTTTGGCCAGCAGCGGCAAGGAAAACGCAGAACAGTTAAATGCAGAGAAACGTGCAGATAATCACCCCTCCCCGCTTCCTAGTCTCATGAATTTATGTTAAAGCGCTTCTTCAGGGGTCGGTGTGGATGATCTAGGGACTCATCTCACAGAGTTTTACCTGTGAAAAATGAATAAAGCGGAGAGAAAGAGGCAAAGAAACCGAAGAAGGAGACTTGAGAGCAAGATGGCTCAAGTCATTCCTCTGCCCACCATGTAGTGCTGGGGAAGGTGACTCCGTGGGGTGGCAGGTGTCCCAGAAGCACTAGAGTACAAGAGCGCACGTCTTGCAGATCCTACCAGCCTACAGCTCTTCCCACACAAAGAGGGTTTTGTGATTATTTTTTTCCAGTGAAAATAGGCAAGGTCGAGGGTAGCTTCCCCACCCTGTGCTCTCTGGTCTGGAAACCACGACAAAACTTCAGCAAAGGCTTTCATCCCTGGTTCCAGTGTCCATCGAGCTCTCCTACCTGCTCTCCAGGCTGTGTCTGTTTTGTCTGGGAGGTCCTTGGGCAAAGTAGATGTCACACTCCGGTGTACCTGATGGGCTGAGCCAGTTCTGCATCCATGGGGTAGGGGAGCTGGGACCAATGTTCCCCCACCGCTATCGTGGGTAAAGCCATCTGGGCTTTACGTAGCTCCTGCCTCTGCCAACCCCTCGTTGCGTGCGGACAGTCAGTAGCTCTGGACCCCTCCTGATCCCAACACAGCCTCTGGAGAAGGCTCTCATCTTTGGTGTTTTCTTTGTACCTCTCTAGGTCTCAAGTGTGGAGGAGTCCCGCATGGAAAGCACTGTGGTGAGGGACGTGGCAACCATTTATGTCAGAATTGGAGACAGCTTTGAACAGCCACAGCCGGGACCGACACCAGAGGTCATGTACGCATCCGTAACTCTTCCTGGTCCACCAGGACTGGACGCTGGACCCTACCATCTCCTGGTGTGACTGTGGGAGCTGCCTCAAGCGGGAGCTTTGCAGAAGGCAGCCGTGCCTCGAAGTGAAGAGGATGTTTTTGTCACTGATGCTGTCTCTGCTGATGCTGCACCCGCGGTGCTCCCCCTCCAGCCCCGCGCACTGAGCCGAGGCTGGAAAGGAGTTGGAGCAACAGAGTACAGAAATGCATTCGTTTGCCTTGAACTGCAGTCTCTCTTGAATTTGAGGAATGAGCTGGTTTTAGTTTCTCCTTGAGACTCCCTGAGAGTACAAAGACACCCGGCATAAGAGAAAGATGCATAAGGCAAAGGCAAATCAACAGTTCATCTGTGGGAAGCTTGCTTCCACAGACTCACCTTAATTTGAGGAGTAGTGGAGAGCATTAAATGGATTTTAACCATGTGTCCCAGGTTCACTACCACTAGTCCTGTTGCATTAAAAGAATACATGAAGTTCCTTTGACCTGAGAAGTTGTCCTTATTTTTGTATGTATGCCAAGTAACTGCTGAGCAGACTCTTCCTACAATGTAATTTGCTTGGCCTCAGGATCCCAGGGCAACAGGTTCCTCCGCTGTTGTTTTGAAATGTCCCTTTGAAGCACAAGGAGATGGGGCTTTCTGTACAAAGGATCTCCTGGCACGTAATGCCATTTCCTCAAAACTGCATGTGTGGGTGGAAGAAGGCTGAGCTGTGTAATTCTAGTTTAAAATTAAAAGGCCGTGTCTCCCCCAGCAGCACCAGCATTTTTGGGCATCTTTAAAATACAGTGAGGGCATAAATTGGTTTTGTTTCCCTCTGGGTTTCACGGAAAGCCAGTTAGTATGTACCAAAACATGGGACCCCATCAGCAATAAATGGACGCTACAAAAGGAGGAGAGCCCTTGGCATCTCCCAACTGCAGCCGCTGTCGGCACGTGCAGCGATGGCCAGGCTGCAGGGCAGGACTCCCTTGGACAGAGCATGGAAGCTGCTGCTGCTGCCTCTCTCCCTTTTTGGGTGCTCCTCTGTCGGCTGGGGTGATGTTCAAGAGGGATGATGCTGAAGGTGATGTTCAAAGCCCCAAGCACAAGGAGTCTGCTCCCACCGGTGCTGTGCCTTCCCTCCTGCCTTCTTCCCTCCCCTCCAGGCAGGCAGGAAAAGAGCACCCAACACCTCCAGCAGCACTGGCGGCTGCCTCCAACGCTCCTGTCTGCTGTTAGCAAGGGAAGAAACCTTTTTCTGGAGAGAGACGTGCAGTGGCACACGCAGCTTTTGCTTTCTTCTCACCTGCATCTCCAGCTAAGTGTCCTCCAGTGGCACCGGGTGGAAGACCTGCCTCGTGGCCTGGCTGCTCTGCTCTCGGAAAGCCCTGCCGGCGTTTGTGATGGCAGAGCTTTGCTCCAGAAAACAGAAGCGTTTTGTGATTCAATGAAGCCACAAAAGCTGAAAACTTGCATTAGGTAAAGGCTGTGGTTAACGTGCAGGAGAAATGAAAGTACTAAAAAAGTGAAGAAGCAGCAAATAAGTACGCAGGAAATATGGCTTCCATTCCTCGGGCTAAAGCACGTATGGTCACTGCCTYGCTGACAGTCCTCTCGGCAGAGCTGGGGGTCTGTCTCTGCCCCACTACTGAAGGACTTTGGAAATGCCATCCCTGGGCAGCACGCAAGGGCAAGGGAGGACTTGCTCAGGACACGGATCTGGTCCTCAGCACCTGCCAGCAGCCGTGGAAGGTCAGGAGCCCATTGAAAGGGTCAGCAGAGTAACCTCTTAGTCTTCCCCTGTTTCTGGTAAGCCACAAAATAATCTCAGCCCTGGAGTAAAATGAAGACCTAGAACTGAATTCATCTCTCCACTGATCACCCAGAAACACAGCTGCCCCATTACCAGCATCTGCGTCTCCCAGAGAAGCCTCTCCTGGAGAAAAGACCTCTGGGGAGCCCAGCCCATGGGCTGCGCTACGGAAACACCCCAGGCTGAGCCGCTGCTTCCCAGGAGATAATACCAAGAGGCAGGAGCAATCCCTGACCCTCTGCAGATCTGTGAGCCTGCAGTAAAGCTTTTTAGCTGTTGCAGGGCATGCACAGACCGTCCCATATCTCCTCTACCCTTGCGTTGTCCTCTTCCACTTTGCACAGCGGTACCCAGGTGGTATCTCCGGTTGCCTCGTACCGTGTGGTGCCGAACGCCTGCAGAGGGAGAGGAAAACTCATTGCCTTGAAGCTGCACGTGCCATGAGCTGCTGGTTCGTTTTGGATGTCTGTAGTATGGACCTGCATTTCACGGGGGGGATTAAACCCTCCCCGTGGGACTCGGGTCTTGGCATCRCACCAGGAGCTGTGGCACCCCTAGAAGTCGGCTGATCGCAGTTTGAGTGTTTTCTAGAGCTACAGAAATGAGGTAAGCCATGACCGACGGTCTTCCTTAACAGTGAGTTCAGCTAAGGGAAACTTTTGGCACTTTGTGTGCTGCTGACAGGCTGCTGGGAGTRTAAAAATGGGATTTGGGTTAAGCAACCAGCTGGGTGATAGCAGCTTCCCTCCTGGAATGAAATTATACTTCGGCAATCAGCTGAAAGACAGATCTCTCCCTAATTATGCCTGAGATCTGCTGTTTTCAGCCTAAAGTGAGGYTTTGCAAGAGTTTCCAGAATTTTGCTTTATCTTTCTGCTTTTTGGTAAGGTAGAGAGGAAGAGGAACCGAGTATGTTTGACACAGACCAACTGCTGCGGCTCTGTGCAAAAATATATAGGCACGTGATGGGCCAGATAGATAAAGGAGCACAGCCTGGGAGATTACCCTGCCGCCGAGCTGTTGTGCCAAGTTGGCAGGTCAATTCAATACGGATTTTATTTTGGACTTGGAAAATGGAGATATCTAGCAAAATTCGCCTGATGGGCTGGCATGTTTCTGTATAGGAAGTGCTTGTGGTACAAGGCTTAACTCCGAGCGGGATGCTGGTGTGGGGCTTGACGAGCCGTAGCCTGAAGGCGTACTGCACTGCTTGTGGCTTTCTGATCCCTCTCAGCATCGTTAGAGCCACTGCTGTGAAGGACCCTTTTCCCAGGGGTGAAATCTGCTGTCTCGTTAGGTTTATTCCCCATCAATAACCAGCACCAGCTTTTGAAAGACACCTCTCTGGGGCCGGAGTCATTGGCGTGGGGGGTGCGGAGCGCTGCCCTGGCAGGAAGGAGCCACGCAGCGGGGCTGGCCCCTCTCCGGCCGGGTGAGCCGGCGGTGGCGTGGGGAGGAAGGGAGCCGAGAGGTCTCAGCGAGCTCATCTAGAGCCAAAGGGCAACTGCAGCCACTTCCTGGACATTTCACAGAAGATCTGCGGTTTTCACTTTTGCTTTAACGTGCCCATAGGAAGACTGAGCTTAGTTTCTTTCTGGAAACTCGCTTGCTTTTTTCCCCTCTTGTTTCGAGCTAAAATTTAATTTCTGCCATGCTCAGCCTGTCTCACGTGATTAAGGGAAGGCTGTCTTTTGGCTAGACTGGAGGTCCAGGATTTGGGGTGATGGGTTTAACAGGAACTTCAGCGCTTGATTCTGGAAGTGAGGTGCCACTTCCACTCTTTTTTTTGGTCAGTTGTGTAACGTACATGTCGTTTGCCAAATGTATCAACCAGGAAAAACAGGCTCTTCTGTTACGTGCCTGCTCTGGAGCTCCCAGGCTTTGGTATATTTGCTTCAGCCCATGCATCCCCACCACCAGCGGCTGCTCTTCCCGTCGGAGAGCAGCGCTGGGTAGCAGTACCCCCGYGCCCCTCCGGAGAGAGGCGAGTGTCTGCTGGTGGCTGGCAAGATGCTGCATTAGTACTAATTACCTGCAGTTTTGTGCTGATGAGGCTTGCCGAGACCTGCCCTCGATGCTGGCCAATATGCTAACGGGATAACTGCATTTGTGGCATCGTGGTGTTGAAACTCTGCGCTTCTCTGGCAGACTGCAGGTGTAGCCTGGGGGAGGAGAAAGCAGGCTCTAGGCAGGTCCCTCGCTATTTGTTTAGAGGGGAAAAAGCATCACAGTTGTCCCTTGTACGGGGGTTGCTCAGAGCCTACGGGATGCATATCATGGCTACGCGAGCTGATTTAAAGCGATGAACGCAGCACGGTCCAGATTAGTTGTCTGCCAAGGCTTCAAGCTGCACCTCTTTGCACGTGAGCAGGCTGGAAGAGCTCGCTGTCAGCTGGTTTCCCAGAGCTGGGTCTCCAGACAGCACCATCTTCACTGGGACTCATCAGGTGAATCTGACCCCTTTTCACTGATTGCTTTTTTTTCTCTCATTTAATCATAGGTGGAGAATTTCAGGAACCGCCCCAAATGCAAAGCTCTGCGCAGACACCTCCGCCGCGCACCCACATGAATATTGGTGATGGCCGCTGGCCACAGCAAAGCCCTCTCCTTGCCCAGACTGCCCCAGCATGCTACTGTCCAGCTCAGTAGTTTTGTGGGCAGGACTCATGAGTCTTTCCCCACTGCCCTCGACTGTAGGGGGGTGGCAGTTTGTCTCCTCCAGCCTGGGGACCGCAGAAGGGGGTCCTGCTGCGTCCTGGGCTTGGTCCTGCTGCGTCCTGGGCTTGGTCCTGCTGGGGGTGGAGGGGTCTCCGACTGCTGTCTGCAACAGGGATGCTGAGGTTGACCAGAAAATGCAGTTTACTTTTTCATCCACACACTTCTGATTTCTAGCAGAGACCAACGATCGTTCCTTCATGACTTTGGGGTTGCAGCAGCATGGGAGCAGGAAGAGAGAAGGACCTGGGGCTCTGCTTTCAGACAGTCTGTGGCATGAGTTTCACGTCCGCTGATGGTTGCCTGCTCTTCTCATCTCTCTCCAACCACAATAAGCTGCACTGGCCCGAAGTGACGGGTGTGCAAACTCCTCCTCGCAGCTGATATTTACAGGTTTGTGCTGCTGTATTTGCTGTTTGGTCTCTCTCAGCCCCTCAAAAGGTGCAGGATGCAACACAAGTGCCAGAAAAGCTTTTAAAATACTTGTGAAAGGAGTTAAGCACTAGCAGAAACCTGCCTCGGTTTTTCATTTGGTTTATCTAAGATTAAGTGGGTAATATGTTTTTAAAGTTTCCTTCCAGCAACCTGGAAGGATTAACGTGGCCAGAGTGGCCTGACTGATAAAAATGATTCTTTGGAGCAGTTAAATGAAGAGGTGGATATGGATGACGGGGACGTGGTGGGAGCAGCGGGTGGGCAACACTCATCTACGGCAGCTCATCCTTCCTGCAAGCAAACGAAATATCTGCCTGGAGAACGAAAGCTTCATCCTTCAGTGTCTTTCTGAAGATGCCTTTGGGTGAACGGTCACCCCAAACGTTGCTGTTGCACGTTGATGCATCCATTGCAGCTGCCAAGGGCTACCCAAGAAACGTGCTGCTCCAGGGAGGGAACATCCCTGGGGGAAGGACAGGGCTGTTCTTCCTTATGACAAATTGCATTTTCCTGCTTGTATCCTGCACCCGCGCCTTTGCACTGCTGTCAGTTGCTTTTAGCTTCTCGGACGTCCCAAGCTCACATAAGCTGCATGCAGAATGCAGCAGCCCTTCGCTGCCATGACAAAATGCCGATGGACGTGTGATACGACCCCGCGAACACCTGGCCCTGCACTGAGGAACCAAGTGGACGGGAGCAGAGAACCTGCACTCTGCTGGGCACGGGGAGAAAGAGAAGTTAAATTAAAAATTAAAACGCGTGGTTGGCCACAAAACAATGTGAAAGGCAGAATCTGAGTGGGAGCAGCCTCACTTTAACACATACAAAAAAAAAAAAAAAGTTTTGCTTGGCATACAGTTTGTACTGAGCTAGCTGTAAGCTCCACTTGTCTTAAAGGTTATTGTCCTTCCTGTCCAAAAATGTCTGTCCTGCCGGCTGGGGCTGCAGGTAAATGATGCAGTCGCTGCTTACGCTCTAGCCTAAGGCTAAGCAGCCTGGCCAGGTCTCCTGGTTTTGGGATAGAGTTAATGCTCTTCCTAGTAGCCGGTACAGTGCTGTGTTTTGGATTTAATACGAGAATAATGTTGATAACGCACTGATGTTTTAGTTGTTGCTAAGTAGTTCTTACACTAAATCAAGGACTTTTCAGCTTCTCGTGCCCTGCCAGTGAGAAGCTGGGAGGGGGTACAGCCAGGACAGCTGACCCAAACTGGSCATCAAGATATTCCATACCATATGATGTCATGCTCAGTATATAAACTGGGGGAGTTGGCCGGGGGGCGGCGACTGCTGCTCGGGAACTGACTGGGCATCAGTTGGCAGGTGGTGAGCAATTGCATCATGCATCACTTATTTTGTATATTTTTTTTATCATCATTATTAATATTATTTTCCCTTCCTTTTCTGTCCTATTAAACTGTCTTTATCTCAACCCACAAATTTTACTTTTTTTTTTTTTCCCCAATTCTCTCCCCCATACCACTGGGGTGGGTGGGGAGTGAGCGAGTGGCTGTGTGGTGTTTGGCTGCCTGCCGGGTTAAACCACAACGGTCCTTTTTGGTGCCCAACGTGGGGCCTGAAGGGTTGAGATAACAGCAGATCTGACCAGAGCGTGTTAAGGCAAACTTGTTATAAGCATTCATTCTACGGGTTTAATAGTCGCCGGTCACAAAGTTGATTTATTTGCTCTCAGAGTTGTGCTGGCTCTCAAAGTTGTGCTATGTAACACCTTACTTGCASTATACATTCCCTGTTGTGCTGTTTATCACCGCTCAGAGCTGGGTCAAGGTTATCGTTTTGTTGCACTGTGTAACACTGGTTTGTGATATGATAAAATGATTGGTCATGAGACCAATCTGGTATTTGTACTTGGTATTGCCATCATTTCCGTACCTCGGGAGCCACCTCTCGGAAACTATTTATAATTATACTCTTTACCTTTTCTCCTCAGAGAGCCAATCTAGGGGGGAGAKGGGGGGGACACTTCCCCCCACTCCTTCACCTTCCCTTTCTCCTTCAGGCTAGTTACAAGAGCTCTTGAGAATGTTGAATATCCTTGGGATGTTCAAACCAGCACGTTCCTATTGCTACGTCTCCTGAATGTGGTTCAGGTCTTGTTTAGGTTTAAACAACTATTTAAGAATACCATCCAGAGATCTGCCCCCACGACAGGCACTGCGGCTGCTCCAACCCAGCATAGAAAACTACTGAAACCAGTGGATGTGACAGATTACAGCGCGAGGAGCATCAAAACTCAGAGCTGGTGCGCAAGGTGCGGCTGGGTTTCACGGTGGCCGAGGCGGGGGGGAAATGAGAAACAACTGAACTTCTCAGATAACCGTGGGGAGCACTGGGGACCTCTTGGGGAGCAGACCTGCAAGGCCAGATTGCCTAGGTAAAACCAAATTGGCAGTACCAGCTAAAGCTGAGATTGCCTAGGTAATGGCGTCAGGAATACTAAATTTGGGGATAGATGTAGCAAAATAAGGACCAATGGGGGAAAAGTAATTACAGGCATGTTTATTTGGAAGGAGAAAGGTAGAGAAAGGAAGGGTCAAGAAATGGGAAAAGGGGTGGCAAGGTCAGCATCGGGCTAACCACGGCATACGGGTTGGATGTGCTTTGGCAGGCGGGAGGCGTGGGCCGGGTGCTTTCCCTGGCTGGCAGGGAGCACGCGGACAGTGCTGATGGAGCCGATGGGTATCACTGTGTTGGTGCTCTGGACCCGATGACATCTGCATCCACCCACCTTTACACACAGCTGTCCTGTCCCAGCACCCATCTCGGTCTGGTTTTGGTGGTCCATGGGAGTCAGACAGGGCCAGCGGCGCTCAGCAGGGCAGGAGAGCTTTCCCCAGTGCTCTGGGGCAGAGCTTAAACCTTCCCAAGTCTCTCATCCCTCTGCTTTTCAGTCCAGAGCATGAAACTTGGTCCCCAAGTGCTCCTCTGATCCCAGGAGTGTCTCTCCCTTAAACTGAAATTCCCTTTGCAGAAAGCTGGTGGGACATGGATGATCCCAGCCCACATCTGCCTTGGTGGAGGAAAAAGCTACTCGCAGTGGGACAAGTGTTTCAGAGCCTGCTTGAGCCCCTGGCCATCACTAGAAACAGGCTGGAGGACAAGTTCAACCTCTGCTCAGGGCTCCTCTCCCAGGGACGGGATGGAAGATGACTGAGCTGTAAGAAAGGGACGGGGATGGATCTTCTGGCCTGAGGGCATGGAAATGATCTGGGACATCCCCTGTAATTTGTATTGCTGCAAGAACTGAAATAGGAAACCCCTCCTAGAAGCGGAGTCAGGCGGGTTATCCTCCCTGGTTTGGCCTGGCAATCAAGCTCAATGTTTCTTGCAACGGGGCCACTTCTGGGGTGCATTGCATCTCTGCCCACRTGCCCCGTGGGGATCCCCCTCTGCCCTGCCCTGGCAGAAAGGGCATCGGGGTCTGCACGCCAGGAGCCGCTGCTCCCAGCCGTGGTGCGGGGAGCCATCCACAGCTCTGCCTTCCCGTGCCGCCCGCTCGCAGCGCCGGGGAGCGGCCGGCTCCCGCTGGCGTCGCTGCCGGCATCAGAGAGCGCGGGGACGAGAGYGGGGAGCCGCCAGCCGGGCAGGGTCCCCCGGCAGAGGGGCAGGGGAGGAGGCAGCAAGGAAGGAGAGGAGCAATCAGCAGGAAAAGTGAGTCCGGAGCCAGTCCAGGCTGGGAGTATCCACGGCACTGCCCTCATGAGCATCGGAAATCCAGTCCTTAAGACTGCGAAAACTCCTCACAAGGTACAGCCTGACCTGTTATTCTCGTTACAGCATGGACTTTTAAGGGGGTATTTTAAAAGCGTGGCAATTCTTGAGCCGTTTTCCCTTGACAGATGCTGACGTGCCATCCCGCAGAGCTGCTGGGGACCGGCTGGGTGCTCCTTGCAGGTAAATTGTCCCCAGGCAGGGCCGGGTGCCGATGCCGTCCAGTGGGCTCCGGGCCAGATCCTTGCCTGTTGCAAACCCACGGAGAGCCTGAGGCTTCAGCGCAGCTTTGCAGTTGTGCGTGGGGATCTCTGGTCCATATAAGTTAGACTTTTTAGATGGGGCCAAATGCTTAAGCTGAAAGGGAAAGGTGTCTCTGCTTCACTGCCCAAAGACAGAGGAGGTGGAAGCAGCTGAAGAGCTAGGCACGGTGCCGAGGCTAAAAGTCTACTGCAGGTAGATTTCTACTGGGGCTGATGTATGTAATAACACAACATTTACCGCAGTTACACTCATGTAAGCAATCTCACTGTGGTCTTTGTATATGCACTGGCTGCCTTGAAGCACAAATCTACAAAGGTTTTCAGGGCAAGCATCTAAAATAGAAAAGAAACCCATTACAATACACCCAGATTTTCAGATGTCGTGGTGTTAGTGAGCTCTGTTTGAGTGTCTATAGAGTGAGCTTTGGATATTGCAGTTGTAAAAAGATGCCTGCGATGAAGTATTTTCTCTTACCTTCTGCTAGTGGTACCACATGTTCTGTCTAAATAGTGTTCCCCTAGAGCAAGGGGATTCCCAGTCATAAGATTGTTTCTTTTCCCTGCACCTCTTACAGTTTGGGAGGCATGAAGGCACAAAAATAAAACCCAATAGCTGTTTCTCGAGGTTATGAGAGTGAGAAATGAAAATCGTCAGATGAGCTTGATTTACTTGCATTGTTACACCTATCTTCTTTCCCATCTGTGCTGCAAAATTACTAAGAGAAATCACCCGTCRGAGCATAAGGGACAGTTTTCAGGACTGTTTGCAGAGACAGCAGGCGGCAGTGTAAATGCATGTGAACATCTGCTTATCGGGGCAGGAACTGAGACGCGGTGGAGAGAGAAGAGCAAACACAGCCTGTGCAGCCGGTGGGTCTGCGCCGGGAGCAGCCGGCCACCCGCGGCATGCGCATCCCGCCTGCCGAGCATCCCTCCGCCTCGCTGCAGGCAGCCGGGTGTGCGGGGCCGCCGGGGCTGGAAATGTGTTTTCATGACGTCTCTTTTGTCGGGAAGCGTGGCTGCGGTGGCTCGGTGGCGGGTGTCTGGGGACAGGCTGGGATCGCTGCCGCCGGTCCCCGTCTCAGCGAGTCTCTGACCTGACGCTCCCATGCAAGGCTAGACTGACAGCTTTGGCGAGGAGAAGAGGACCTTCAGCAGAAATTCTGGTGCCTCCTTCAGAGCAGCCTCTTAGGAGTACCGGGATTGCCACTGGCAATTAACTGGGCCTCTGCCTGGGTAGATAAATACCCTTTCTTTCGTTTCCTCTGCCTAGGGCTGGCTCCTTGCTTTAAACCCTTTAACCTCACCTTTCTTTTTTTTTTCCTTTTTTTTTTTTTTTTTTTTTTTTTCCCCTCCTCAAAGAATCCACTTTACAAGACAGGACTGTAGCAGTGATTTCTGCCTGGCTTTCCTAGAAAGCTTTTTTTTTCAGGGCTGGGAGCTGTGACCTACCCACAGCAGCTCTTCTTGAAGTCCTGTTAGAGCCCAAGTCATGACAAGCCCAGCAATTGCCACGTGTTTTGGGAACACAGCTGCATCCCGCTCTGCTGGGAGCGTGTGGACGCTTTCAGCCCCAAACAAGACCGGGAATTGGGAATAAGCCATGGAAATTAGGTCCGGATTAGAAAGTCCCTTCTGGGCACAGACTGGGAAGAAATGCCACCCAAATACACACAAAACTCAAGTAGAAAAAGCTCGCAGCCCTGCAGCCAGATATCTCCGAGCACCCTGTCCTGTATTTAAGCACCTGTATCGGCTCCGGCTGGGATGTCTCCCTGCCTGGCAGCATGACGGGTGATGGCTTTGTGAGAGGCTGTGACCAAGCGGTCCAGGTACCCCGTGGGTGTCCTTGGCACAGGGGGTACCAAAGCCTCTCCCAAGCCATGCCGACTTGCTCTGTCTCCCCAGCTCATCTTCCCTTYCCCTGCCATCCAGGGCTGCTGGTGCTTTTGCAACAGGCTGCAGAAGCGGCGGGACCCCTCGAGAGAAAAGCCGCCGCTGTGGGATCCTCGGTGCTGCTTCCTGGGCCAGATAATGTCACGCACATCCACTCCACGAGGTGGGAGTACCTCAATGGCACCAGCTCCCGCACCATCCTGCAGTACCACAGGGGGTCTCACCGCCCAGCCATCCACGCGCCCTACATGGGACGAGCCGTTTTCCATCCATCCAGTGGATCTCTCTTGCTGGAGGATGTCCAGGAAAGCGACAGCGGCATCTACAAAGTGACTGTCAATGTGGGAGACAGGGAGAGCCTGAAATTCCTGCTGGAAGTCCTCAGTAAGTGGTGGGCATGGGAGGGAGGAGCGGGGTGATGGATGCAAGCAGAGCAGTGGTATTATTTGACTGTGTATGGACCATCGGCCCGACAAAGGGATTTGGAGAAGGGATTTGAGCTAAGTCTAATGGGTCAGTCATGAGTTTGTTTGAACCTGCCATGCATGGAGACATCACCAGGGAGACTTTGGGAAGAGGTTCCCAACCTGTCCTAGGGCAGAAGATTTGGTGGTGCCTGGCTGTGACAGAGGGCTGGGCTCCATCCTGGAAGGGCAATTTCCTCCCTTGTTTTCTACTCTCGGTGCAGGGATGGAGGGACTGGTGGGATGCCACCGGTGGAGTGTACCTCTGACAGCTTTTGTGAGGGAGACCTGGCAGAGCCGATGGAGCTGTGCCCAGCAGGGTGGGCTTCATGGACAAGTCACGAAAAAAATCTCCCCCTCAGACCACACAGACTGACAGTCTGTTTGCAATTTGCAGGCGCCAGCTGCTGTCGCAGAGATAAGAGCGCACTTTAAATAACACAGAAATTCCTCCTCGATATCGCTCTTGGCAATTCCCTTAATTTGCTTTGGCGTTATCCTTTCCCTGTTATAATAATATTGCTGCCATAATGCTACCACAGCCCTTCACCACCCATTTCTCCTTTCCACCGCACACAAATCTGAATGGGATCTGCATCCTTTTCCTCTTTTTTTTCTCATTTCCTGACATATTTTAAAATGCCCTGTATTTACCCAAATGTGAAAAAAGAAATTACTCAGCTAGAAAGAAAAAAAAACAAACCCCAAGGGAAAGGYGCCTGCAATTGCACCGTTGCAGACTCAAGGACGCTGTGGTGACAACTGCAGCCCAGATCCCCATCACAGATGCTCCAGGTCATGTCTGAGAGAAGTGCTGGTGTTTCTGTCCCCTTTCCAGAGCCCGTGTCTCGCCCTCGGCTCCGGAGCAGTGCTCTCGTGGCCCAGGCCACCGGTGAGGTGCTCTGTGACGTGGCAGAGAGCAGGGTGGACGCCATCACCTGGAAGAAGGATGGGCAGCCCCTTCCCTCGGACAGAGGTTTCCACCTCTCTGACAACCTCAGCGTTTTGTACCTGAGGTCAGCGAAGAAGTCGGACTGCGGCTCCTACTCCTGCAACGCCAGCAATGGGATAAGCTGGCAAGAAACCTCCCTGAACGTCACTGTTGCAGGTGATCGCTGCTGGGGTTTCACCTCCCACCGCCCCTCCGGCTCTCCACCCTTCCCTGGGGATCCCTGGGTGGTTTCATCCCATCCCTCTGCCTCCATCCCCCAAGGTCTGGCTGCCCTCCCGTGAGGTTGTGGCCCACAAACTGTTGACAGGAGCTCCCCATCGTGGGATGACCAGCAGCAATTCCTGGTCTCTGATACCACCAAGGCGCAGTTCTTGGCAGGATGGGCGGCAGGAGATTGGCCATTCCCTCTTGGAGAAGGTCCCAAGTGATGGCCCTTGGCCAAGGTGATGGTGAGCGGGACATGGGCAGGGGGGTGGTGGCCGGGAAGCCCATAAGCAGCACGCATCCCAGGTTGCACACTTCAAGGACCACAGCCTGCAGCAGAAAGCACTGATTTGGCCACCAGCTGGCAAATAAATTGAATCTGTCCTGGTGATGGAGGAGCCCCATGGCGCACCAGAGCCATCCATGCTGGTCCTGCCGGTGGCCTGACTCCTGGCTCCTCGGGGTTTTTTTCCAGGTCTTTCCCCTCCCTTGCAGGATGTGCTGAGGATTGCGGTGGTTGCTGTGGTCTTCGCTGCCGTCTCGGGATGGGGATTAATTTTTCCTGTCTGCCAGTCTGAAAAGCTAAGAATAAGTGAGTCTGCAGCTGGGGGGCAGCCGAACTCTCATTTTCCTTGTCTGGTGGAGGAGAGCAAGGAGCGTTGCTGTGGGAGGAGCTGGTAACCAGCTAATTCCCTTTCCCACTGCCTAAACATCTCGCCTTCTCCTGATCTGGCAGGTCTTTATAAGAGTAGAGAAACTTTCCTTGGCAATTTTTTTTAATGGTGAAAACTGATTTTACTCTGTTTTCAAGCTAGGTTAGGTCCTGCTACTTCCCAGACATTTTTGTTCTAGAGAGCTGAGGTGACTGATTGACACTTTAATAGAAAAAAATATTTCTCAGGAGCATTTTTTTATTACAAGGCTCCATTTTTAAGAGAGTATGTTTAATAATACACTGTACCGGGGGGCAGAGAGTCCTTTCCAGCTACCCATGCTGAAGAGCGGGTCAAACCCACCGGGCCCTGGCCAGGGATACCCCACAGCATCCCGGGTGGGGACGGGCTGCATCCCACCCTGAGGAAGGGGTGGGGGCTGGCGCGGGGCATCGCGAGGGGTCGCAGCGGTCACTCCACGCTGCTCTGGGTGTCTAGGGGGGGAGCTGTGGAGGTGGCTCAGCGCCTACACCTGCGGGCTGGTGTGCATCGCCTCCATCCTGGCAGGCACCGCCGGGATCCTCTGGATGCGAGAGGAAGGTAGGAGGTGGCTGCGGGGCGGTTTGGAGTGGGGGACGGTGCTGTGCAGACCCTACTCCTTTACCCTGTGCAGGGTGCAGCGCAGAAAAGCAATCCTTGCTGTGCAAACCATATGGGGTGAAGACCTCATGGGAGATGTAGAGTCTCATGGGGCTCAGAGAAGAAGGCAGTGCCCCAGAGAGGGAGGGTCACGCAGCTAAACACGTGGGGATAGACCCAGCCAGAGCGATACGTGTCTTCCCCACGTGTGATCTCAGCTAGTCATGGGGGCCTGGACCACCGTATGGGTTACACACCCATCCATACAATTAATACAGTTACTTCCCTTTACCCAGAGCCTTTCCCAGAGTTAATTGCAGAAGGGCAGTTAAAATGATCAAGGGATGGAGAGGCTGCTTGCAAGGACAGGTTGAAAAGGCTGGGAGTCAGGAGAGGGTGGGAAAGGGATGTGATTGGAGGGTTACAAAATTATGAAGGTGGTAGACAAATGAAAGAACTGGTACTCTGCCTTGTCCTGCTTTCTTTCAGGCCCTTCTATTGCGATCATATTGCCAGAGATCGTCCTTACATACGTGATCGTGGTAACCTTCCTGGTCTCTGCCACCGTGACCTTCCAGCCTACAAAGCTCATCCAACTGAAAAGCAAAACAGGTGAGCTGTTTCACCAAGGGTGGCAGGGAGGGAGATAAAACTGGTCCACGGGGTTTTTATCTTGCCCAAAATCTCATCCTTAAGTTTTTTAAATGAAAACTTTATTTCTACTTCTGTGCTAACTCAGGCTGGTGGATTCCGCACCAGACCATGGGTGAGGGCAGACCCCCATCCGTGTCTCATAACACACATTAACATCACTTTGTCATCTTTCCCTCGGCCAGCACAGCGCACGATGGGCTATGCTGCTCCCGGAGGAGTGGTTTCGGTGGTGCTGACGACCAGCTTCCTCCTAAAGAACATCCACCATCGCCACGGTGAGAGGGGATGCTCCAGGGACCACCCCAAGGATTTGTCACACTGAGGCTGAAACTTGTCCACGATATGTAATCCCAATATCCCTTCAACTCAACCATTCAGAGTTAGACCTGCTCCAAAAAAAATCCAACAAATTGGGGTTTTCAGCGAAGGGAAATCTTTGCAAAAACAAAACTAGTTTTCATGCCCCCCTCCCCCCCTTTTTTTTTTTTTGCATGTGTGCATGTTTTCACGGTGGCAATTTGCCTTTCTCCTTTCTCTCCTTCTGCTTCGGATGGTGTTTTGTGCCAACGCCTGGTTTGTTTGACCACAGAAGAAGGATGCACGGAGTTCGTGGACGTGACCGCCCTCACGCTCAGCACGGCGGCCGTGTCGGCCCTCCCGCTCCTCGCCATCTTCCTCTGCTGTAAGTCTCCCTGCTCCTTCATTTCCCTGCCCCTCCGAGTGCCTTATATTTAGCGAGCTGGTTTCCCTCTGTCCCCACGCGATCAAGCAGCCATGTGAATTATTTAAAAATTATTTGTTTGGCTCTTGTGAAGACCCCAAGACCTTTCCATTGACCATTTCCCTTCCCCGGTGAGACCCAGACACCACCCCCCGAGTACAACAGCCCGTTCTGCACGTTCGGTGCCTCTCGTACGCTTTCTCCTGATGCCTGGGAACAGACTTGTCCTTTCACAGATCACACGACTCAGGGGTGGCTGAAGGAACGTGACTCCAGTTGGGCAGACAAGGAGAGGTAGATCCTCTATTGCCTTTTTCTGTGTAAATTCATACCATCTTGAAGTGAAAAGAGTGGGATATGGAAACTATCCCATGCCTTGTTTGAAGTCCTAGACCCCAAGAAAGATGCAGTCCAGCGCTGCCCTCCCAGCCCCTGATTTCATCCTGGGTTCAGAGCAGGCAGCTCTGGTGAAAGTCCCCATCCAGCAAAGCGCTTGAGTGCCTGCTCACATCTCCCCACAAATTTCTCCCTCATGACCTCAGCCTGAAGCCTTAATTCCTGCTGGTTTCACCCCAGCACTTTGGATTTCAGCCGTGCTGTGGGTGCATTTGGGCTTAGCCAACCTGCATGCCCTGTGGAAAAGCCCCCAGGGCATCGCAACCTCATGGGCCTCAGCCAGCTTCTCTTTGCCCTGGCCAAAACCATCCTGAGATACAGAGGAACAAGTATCACACCCACAGCCGTTTGTAGGGTCTTGTTGTGTCTTTGGGCCATGCAAGGGTGGGCGCGGAGAGAGGCMACCGCAGCCCTCGCCTCTGCCCGGCGCGCGGGGCAGGTCTGGGCGGGCACACCGGAGCCCCTGGCTCCAGCGATGCTCAGCACATCCCACCTCCTCTTCCTTCCAGGTCCTTTGAAATGTCTCAGCCCAGCAGCAAGGATGCTGCTTCCACCCTTTAGAGGTTGGTTGGGGTGTTTCTCGCTTGGCTGAGTCAACTCAATCTTTCTCCCAGGTTTGGTGGGTTCAAGCTTCTCGGTTTTAGTGGGTTTGAGCCTCTGCAAGACCTGTAATAAACGGCAATGAAATGAACTCATTTCTGCCTTTTTTTCTCTTAACACAGAGCCGGGGGGGGGGCAAATGCATATTTTTCCCTTTCTTTCTCTTTAAAACCAGGCCCTAAATTAGAGAAGCGCCTTTAGAAATAGTTGCAGGAGTCTCTCTAATTAGTTTATCGCAATAATGAGGCCACATCTTTTTTTAAACGTATGTGGGTAACCAAATGCGCCCACCCCACCCTTTCCTGCTGCCATGCTCGACTTCTCGCTCCCTGGTGTGGAGCATTTCAGGGCATGTTTTGGGGGGGGGGGGTCAGGCTCTCTCCCCCTGAATCCACAGGTCTGTGTGCTGCCTGTCCCCTTTCGTACGGGACAGCATCTCCAGGGGACCGCTGTCCCCCCCACCGCGAGGCTCGGGGGCCAGCAGCTGACCTGAGCCTGCTCTTTAATCTGTTTGCTTAAATGCAAATCACTCTATAGAAGCCCTGACCCCGTGATATTGTCTCCTCCGCTCCCTGCGGGGTTTTCCTGCCTACAAAGAGGTGCTCGGCCGTGGCGCGTTTTTGGGGTGGTGATGGGGAGGCCAGGATTCGGACGCTGCCTACACGCAGGCAGTCCTGCCCGCGCTTCGGGGCAGGGGAGGTCTCGCTCCTTGTGGTTAGCAGGAATCTGGATCTGTATTAACTTTATTTATTTACTTTTGGTCTTCCTGCTTGGTTTTTCCTGCCTGAACAGGCAATGTCACATCCGCATCATCTCCCCGCCCCACTTCCCCCTTCCCACGTAGAGAAACAACAGCTCCTGGCCTCTTGTGCCATGAAAATGGGGAAAAATCCTGTTACCTTCAGCAAGAGCCGTACTTTCGACAGACGCCTCTCCAAACAACCCGACTTAGGAGGAGCGTGTGACTGAAGATCGGGAGTCAAGTAAGATAGAGATATAAGAAAAAGATACGTTAAAATCAAAAGTGGGGGGTTAGGCACTGAGCGCCCTGTGGTTTTACCCCCCGGCTGAGCAATGATACGTGGCTGGTTTTAGCTGGTGGGATACAGAGAAGCTGTGACTTGTAGCTTAATCTCAGGTTGAGTGATAAGTGTGGCAAGTTTAAGGGACATCAAACTGCGAGAGGCCACAGAGGTCGTTATGGTCTTTGGCGTCAGCTAATTGCACAAAGCAAATCAGGCAGCGGTGAGTAGTCAGAGACGAAGTAACTCACAGACCTGGTAAGTGTCTCGGGCAAAATGCCCTCATCCCATCGGGATGCCAATGCGATATTCAGCTTCTCGCTGGTACCTGAGCGCAGCCTGCTCTGCTGTACCAGAGGTCGCAGCTATATTAGGGGTAGGAGTTAAGAATTCACCCATTTCTATGGCTTTTTAAAGTCTCTTTTTTAGTTCCGCCCCCCCAGGTATTCCTGCAAATGTAACTGAGCCCTGCAGTTCTGCCTGCGGGAAACCTCGGGGCCAGCCCAAGGGGAAGCAAATGCAAACAGGCTGACAGTTACTGCCATTTGTAAAGGGAATTTTCTCCTTCTTACAAGTGCAATGTCACGAGAATCTCTAGTTAATAATGGACGGAAAGGAGCTTTGCTGGGGGCATAGGCCATGCTTATATATCTCTGGGCCTTATRTACTGCTTTCCTGTTGCCCGGCTAGCAGTGAATACGAATTATTTATTGACTTTGTGTTTGCTTAGACCTTGTCAGCAGAGTCTCTGGCTTTTCTGTAATACCATTAAGGTTAAAAAAAAAAAAAGTGGCCAATTTAATCTAGCAGGCTAAACTAGACGTGCTAAGGGTGCATGGTTGCTCAGGACCGTGGTCAGATGGCTTTTGAATGCTGACAAGGATGGAGACTCTCTAACCTCTCTGGTCACCCTCACAGTAAGACAGTGTTTTCTTGTATTGGGATTGAATTTCCTTTTTAATGTGTGCCCATCGCCTCTTGGCCTTGCCAGTGGGCACCGCTGAAAAGTCTGGCTCCCTCTTCATTACACTCCCCCTTTAGATGTTCATCCCCCTTGATAAGACCTCCCCTGAGCCTCCTCTCCTCCAGGCTGAACAGTCCCAGCCCTCCCAGCCTCTCCTCGGATGAGAGTTGCTTCAGTACCTGAATCATCTTTGTGGCCCTTTGCTGGACTCTCTCCAGTAAGCCCATATTCTTCCCGTACTGGGAGCCCAGAACTGGACCCAGCACCCCAGATGATGGGGACTCACCAGTGCTGAGCAGGGGAGAAGGGTCACCTCCCTCGACCTGTGGTGATGCTCCTCCTAATGCAGCCCAAGACACCGCTGGCCACCTTTGCTGCATGAGCACGTTGCTGGCTTGTGATCAAGGTGGTGTCCACCAGGACCCCAGGCTCTGCAGAGCTGCTTCCCAGCCAGCCAGCCAGCCCCTACGTGTCCTGGTGCCTGGGGTTGTTCCTCCCCAGGGGCAGGACTTTGCATGTCCTCTTGTTGAACTGCACGAGGTCCCTCTCAGCCCATTTCTGCAGCCTGTTGAGGTCCCTCTGGACGGCAGCATGACCCTTGGGTGTACCAGCTGCTCCTCCCAGCTTTGCGGCATCTGCAAACCGGCTGAGGGTGCGCTCTGTCCCATCGTCCAGGTCATTAACGAAGATGTTAAACAGGACTGGCCCCACTACCAATGCCCGGGATGCACCATTAGCCACAGCCCTCCGGGCCTGGCTCTTCAGCCAGTTTTCAACCCACCCCACTGCCCACTTATCTGACCCAGACTTGCTCAGCTGGTTTATGGGGGTGCTACGAGRGACGGTGCAAAAAGACCAGCTTGCCAAGCGCGGTGGTGGTGGGTAGAAGGCGGCACTTGGTGAGGAGCCAGAGGTCCCTGGGGGTAGGGATGGGAGAGATTTCCTAGAGCCGAAACGTCTCTCGTGGAGCGGAAAGCTGAAGGTCCAGGTCCCGGCAGAGGTGGGTGCATAGGGCAGAGGGAGCACCTCGGTGCGTGGGGGTCCCAGCGCTTAGGAAGTGGGGCAGCCAGGGGCTGAGCAGAAACCAGGTCCACCGGTCACCGGCAGCCACCCGCCCCGCCCCGGCAGCCACCCGCCCCGCCCCGGCAGCCACCCGCCCCGCCGCCTGCCCCCGCCTCCCGCACGGTGGGGCCGGGCAGCAGCGGGGCAGCGGCCCCGGCGCCGCGGTGAGTGGCGGGGGCGGCTCCGGGCTGCAGCCTCCGGGGCCGCCCTGATGGGGACTGGAGCGGTGGGGCTGGGGACTGGGACAGGACGAGGGGACCGGGGACGGGAGCGGTGGGAACAGCGACTGGACCCATGGGGGCTGGGGACTGGAGCGGTGGGGCTGGGGACTGGAGCGAGGGGACCAGGTACTGGACCTATGGGGACAGGAACCTGGAGTGATGGGATCAGGGACTGGAGTGATGGGAACAGCAACTGGAGCAGTAGGGCTGGATACTGGACCCATGGGACCAGGGGACTGGAGCGGTGGGGCTGGGGACTGGAGTGATGGGGACTGGGACCTAGAGGGAAGGGGATGGGGACTGGACCCATGGATGCCAGGTACTGGACCCATGGGGGCCGGAGACTGGAGCGAGGGGACCAGGGACTGGAGCGGTGGGGGGCCGGATACTGGAACCATGGGGCTGGGGACTGGAGCAATGGGGATGTGTACTGGAGCGATAGGGATGGCTACTGGAGCAATGGGGACGGAGGGATGAGGCAGGGGCCAGGGGGATCCCCCCCCCGCTTCCCTGTGGGGCTGCAGGTGCTCTCCCCCACCAGGAACTGGGCTCTGTTCCCCAGGCTCAGCTCTCCCTTCCTACCCAGCCCCAGAAATATTAAATAAATACTTAGAGGCAGGCAGATTCATCATAACTCTTCACCATGCTGTTTGTATAGCTCCTAAACAGCCTGCCTCTCCCCCACATTCCTTCCCTGGTTATTTGCGCACATCCAGAGAGCTCTGCTCGAGCATCTGCAGCCTCGCCGCTGCGATGGAGCTGGCTGCTCTGCTGGTAGTGGGCCGGTGGCCGGCTGAAGCCCCCTTGCACATGGAGGAACTCATCACGGCACTTGCGGTTGGGTTTGGTGGCCTTTTGCACATGTGATTTGGGCTACTCGGTCCCAGGACTCTTTGCCAAGGTTAACTGGTCTGTCCTGACGGCGGGATGTGAAGAGCATTAGACAAGGGCAGGGTAAAGTTACAAAAGTCTCTGAAGTAACTCATAAGTCTTTTATGAGGAAGGGGGTTTCTTGGTTTATTTAGAGCTGCACTTATGCATAAAGCTGCCCTTTTCTAGATGCGTTTACACCTGCTTCTGTTTTGGTTATTCTCACTTCTGGTTTGAGCACCAACGAATCTGTGGACTTTTCAGGTTGTCACAGTTTGTATCAGCCATGAAGAACCTTCATGATAGCCCTGCTGTTTACAGGGGACTTGGGGTTTCAGCTGAAGTTAGTTTTCCTTTCCATGCAAACTATTACTACCGAGTAGCATTTTACAGTTTCTGTACTTGTCATCGGCTGTAGCAGTTCCCCTGTTGCCATTCTTTTTGCCGTGCCTCAGCAGATGTGAGACCGAGAGAGCAGAGCTAGATATTGCTCAGTAGGGTTTCGTATTCGCTGTGGGATGATTTGCATCTCTTTTTTTTATTATGTCAGGAAAGACCAAAGATCATTCCTTATAATTTTGCAGTGAGGGCTTTACATAAGAGCAGAAAGAGCACATGGTGGTTTTTTTTACATTTCTCATACATCCTTATCACAGGGCCTGATGGTACCAGCCAGTCCCACAGGTGCCTGTGCTCCCTGGTGTGGAGCAAATCACGCATCCCTTTTSTTTCTTCCCATCACTAGGTCTGTTATTATCCATTAGCCTAGGTCAGGGGAAGTACATGCTTTTAACGACCGCTAATGTAAACTCATGTGTTATRCAGGAGGACACGGCACCCTTCCACAGGAACTGGTGTTGCCTCGCTCGTTCGGGAGACATGCCTCCAGGTGAAGGTGGTGCTCGAGCAGCCCCATCCCGTGCGGGGCCAGCCAGCCTAGCCTGAGACCTCCCCCGCCTTCCTTTTGCAAGGGGCTGATAAAGACCGTGTCTCCTCTTTACCCATCATCTTTACTTTCCTAGCGTGGCTGCATGAGCGCTGGCGAAATGATAAAGCCAGAGCTAACAGCAAAGCGCGGCGCCTGCCCCCGTGCTGATTGCATTCGGCTTCCCCCCGCACGCAGCTGCAGCTTGCTTTGCCAGACCACAAGCAGCCCCTCCGGTTCACTTCAGACGCTGGCAGCTGCACGCAAACCGCCGGAGGAGGAGGCGGCGGTTGCAATACTGGTGGAGCGTTTCTTTGGCCCTCCTACCCCTAAGGGAGCCTCTCGCCCCTCTCCAGCAGCAGGGAGGACTCACTGCCTTGCTTGCAGARGGCTGATTAATGTCCTCGGCAGGCCTCACAGCCTGGAAGGGCTTTGTAGTGCTGGGAAGCTTCCCTCCCCCTACACGGACGTTTTAGGTTCGGATATGTGGTGCCTTGGTGATATCATACCTCAGCTCACATAAAGAGCTCTTTTTTTGCAGCTGAAAAACAGCTGACACACATCCCATTCCTGTAAAAGGCTGGATGAGAGGCTGAAGTGCCTCAGATGTGCTTCCCAAGTGCYACATGCATGCTTTGTAATGAAGATCCTAAGATACTCCTTAAAAAGACCTGTTTGTAAAACTTCAGCAGGCTGCAGCGTGCTTCTGTTTCCGCTCTTCCGTGTGGATTTCRTAAATATGAAAGATAACACAACATAGGAACGATGCTAGAGGCCAAGGGGAAAACATGATAGCCTTAAGTAGGTGTGTCTTCACGAGCCCGATTCCTCTCCCTGTTCACGTACGATTCCGTGAAAACTTCTGAAGATATCTGCACCTTACCAAAAGTGTTGGTTCACATTTACACCYGCCTCCCAGACTGCAAATATTTGACTCTGCTACTGCCTTGTGTGAGACGAGAGGTTCTCTTCAAGAGGTAAGACAGTCTGCCTGATTGCAGGCAGATCTAACCCACCCTCCGCCTTGCGATGGCATCTCTTTACCCAAAGGCTCTTATCCGTTTCCCCAGCCACGGATCTGGGAAGTCCCGCTCTGCTGGTGGAGAGGAGAAGGGAGGAGGAGGAGGGATTAATTCTTCGAAAGAGCAGCAGCACTTTGAGCAGGAGGTGCGGTACGTGCCCTCCTTCCAAATACGCCTTATTCTCCATCTCCTGGGATAAGCCTTATCCCCTCTCCGTAGGCACAGAGAGAGACTGTCGTACCCAGCTGCACTGGGTGGGAAGGAGGTCATTTCCACGCCTATTTGGATTTGCTTGGATAAAGGAAATCCTCTGTCTCTAAAGAACATAAATGCTTTTTCCACAGCTACTGTTCTTATATCCTTAAAACAGCCCTGTAAGCTATAAAACAAAACATGGTTCTCATTTCCCTGTAAAAAGCCCCAACCAGTTCTTGCCCAAACCTCAGAGAGCAAGAGGATACCAGAGAAAATGGCCAAAAAAGAGGCTAATTTAAGCACCACAAACCCTCCTCCAGGATCTCAGGCATTTTGCAAAGGGAAAGAAGACAGTCTCCTGCTGCTTCTCCACTTCTCATTAGACTTGTTTGTTAATGAGCGAATAAAACACCAGTTGTGAGGAAATCCTTCAACAGAAAATACAGGATTTTTCATGGTCTCCATGTACCCGCTAACCTAGGAAGAGCACAACAAGGAGTTCGTGTAAGACACGAAGGCGTTCAAATAACCAGCTTTCTACACGTTAACATGGCTTTGCAGCCTGCAGCAGCCACTCTGTCCCAGCTAATGTAGGTTTTTAGCTGCACAGAAGCTGAATCACCCTTAACGCGGGTGATTTTCCCTGGAACCTTATTTCCTGAATCCCTTTTAGCAAGGCAGAACCCAGGGATGTGCAGTTGGCTCCTCTGGTGCTGGGGACGTCCTGGGCTGGAGGTCTCCGTTGCAGGGGTGAACACGACATATGCTGGCTGTTTTCTCCTTCCTTGGGTTTTAGGGGTTTTTTTTGTTTTTCTCTTCCCTTTCTTGGCGTCGGGGGTCTGGGCTGGCGGGCTGCTTGGCCAGGTCCAGGAGAGCATGCCAGGCATATGGGCAGCTCCACGGTGGAAATGGCTTCCCTTTCAGATGCTGCTCTGCTGTTTGCTGGATTCCCCGGGGGAAAGCTGGATGTTCCCAGTAGGTAACGTCTCTCTGAAGGGAGCTCAGCCTTAAACACATCTCCTCAACTCTGCCTCAGAAGTCAGTTCTGCAGCCACAGCCAACCTCAGGCTGTTTCTAAATTAAACCACGTCTCTCAAACAGACCATCTTGACCTCTTCTGGTCCCGGCTGAGACTCTGATCACAGGGCAGTGAAAACCCTTTGCCAAAAAATTGTCCCACTGTCCACTTTCCCGCTGTTCTCCACCCTCACCCTTGCTCCAGAGCCTTGCAAAACCCGACAGTGAAGGCAGTCCCTGTTGTCCAAACGCCAAAGCTTTCAGTCTGGCTCTGCAAACCAGCTCCGAGCACTCTTCCCRTTCAAATAACGCCCCATCGCAAAGTGCATTGGCAGCAGGCAGCCAATATTCTCGAGCTCTCTCATGCCCGTGGGGTGTGTTGCAGTCTCTGTAGTGAAGAAACTAAGGCAAAAGGTCTCTCAAAAAAGTTGGAGAAGACCCAGAGAACAGCAGCCAAAATGATCAAGAGCTTGCAAGGAGAGACTGAAAAGTCTGGGAGCCTTCAGGTTGGAGAGGAGGGGGTGGGAAAGGGGATGGGATGAAGGTTTTCAAAGTTGTGAAGGTGATGCATAAGGGAGATGCGGAGCCCGTATTCACTCCATGCCGCAGGACAAGAGTCGGGTCTGCCCGAGGAAGTGATGAAATGGGTTAAATCTGAGAAGAGAAAATACTTGTGTAGGCATCGGGGTGTGAGCRTGTGGCTCCTGCTACCCTGGGAGGCTGTGGAGGTGGTTGCTAAATACAAATGGGCAATTTCATGGCCAGCAGATGCAGAAATAAATACTAAAGGGAGGAGGCTGGGCTGTACCTGCCAGCATTGTAAAGCTGCAGCACACAGGAAGGGCTGCAGAAAGCGGCCAGGCACTCGTCCCCCCCAATAACTGCTGCGCCTGTGCTGTCTTGATGCTGTTGGATATCAGTGGTCTTTGTGTCTAGGAGATCTTTCTTTTTTTAATCACTGTGGTGAATTGGTGCTGAACATGGATATGGCYGTGATGGTTTCCCTGAGCTGCGCTGTTACGAGCGGCGTGGGCTCGGGCTGCTGTACAGCAACCCCCTGCTTCAGCCTGTGCCGCTTGCAGAGATACCAGTGCTGTGGGGACACATGGAAAAGGTTGRGGGCTCCCCCATCGCCGCGCTGAGCACCCTTCGCCTTTCCCAACCCCTGCCTGGCAGATGCTGATGGTGCTTTTCACAGTGTCCTTCACAGGCCCATCCATCAAGCCTAGAGCGGCCATCCCAAGAGCACATCGCTGCAGAAGGAGCTCATCCCTCGTGCTGGTTTGAAAGAGCCTGCAGGGCTTTACCATGTTAACCTGGCTGCAGGCGGCCGTCACAGGCTGTGAGTATGAAAAGGGGCTTGTGTGGGGCTTGCATCGGCCGTGTACCTCCTTGGAGACATATGCTTGCAGCATTTCTGTGCTCTCCTTGCATCCCTGCTCCGGGCTGCGGCAGTGTTGGTAAAGGCACGCGCTCTGGGCAGCCGTCCTGGCAGGTGCCTCCTTCCTCCCAGTGCTGCGGCATCACCGTACCTGGGTACCACCACCTCTTCCAAGCAGCTCTCCTCCACTGCGTGCCTAAGGATTGCTTCCCTGTGAGCCTCTCCTCCGCTCCCTGACCATGGTGTACCCTCCGGGTACCCTTCCCTGAGCCTCTGAGCCTCCCCACCATCATCTTTCCTCTTTGCTTAGGTAAGCTTTCCTTTTGGTATCTGTTCCTGTAGCTTGTTCCCTCTTCAGCAACCAGCATAACCTTTTAAATGTGCTAAAAGCAGCTCCAGGATGATGGTTCTAGCAGATTTGGAGGCTGGAGATATCAGGTGTAACTTTCCACTAAGTCCTTTTACGCCGCGCTATGACGGGATTCTCACACCTGGGTTCTGTACAGCCAAGGGTACGTTTCAGGGTCGCACTTGCAGGCTGACCCCCACATGAGCTTCATTCTCCCCTGGGGAAACCATAAAACATTTTCAAGACAAAGGCTCTGTTTAGATTCCTTTTCATGTTAAAAGCAGCTCGTCTACACGGCTGTTGCACCAGAGAGCCGTTGCATTACTCAGAGGTGCCAGGAAATGTGAATACGTGACGAATTAGCACCTTCCAGATACATAAGGTCGCTGGGCACCTAGCTAAGTGGGAACATCAATTTTGCAGGGCTTAACCTCCTCTTGAGAGCATGGTGATGCAGAGGCTGGATACACCTGTAGGTTTTAGCAGCGTTCAGAAAGGTCAGCTCTCAAGACACCGGTTATTTAGCAGCCAGGACTACATAGTCCCAACAAAGTGTGTTTCAGAGCTTGTTTTCCAAGCAATGCTCTTCCTTTCAGGTACTGAGGGAGCAGCTTGAGATCCAGGGGTGAAGCTGCACCGATTACGGTCCCTGTTAGCAACTCCTGATGTGCAGAAAAACCCCAAAAGTCCAGATTCCCATCATTTTCATTCCAAAGGGCAAGGAATTGTCTTAACCAGCTAAGAAGCATTTATATAACGCACCAACAAAAATGTTACAGTTGTTTCTTGTCAAAGGAGGAAGGAAATCAGGCATGTGGCACAACACGCTTCAGGAAGTCAGTTGGTAACTTGTGCCAAAAAAGATAAAATAAAAATAGGATGTACAAGCGGATTAAATTACCCTTTGGCTTTTGCTTTAAAACTAACCCATCCTGCTCTGGCATCTCCTCTATTTCCAGACCTGTTGCTGGGTTTGCCGGGATCCTCCACAGTGGTGGAAATCACAGAAAGAAGAGTTGCAGCTGAAGGATCCTCCGTACTGATGCATGCGCCGGATATCAAGAATGTAAACTTCACCGAGTGGGAGTACATAAGAAACACCACCGCTGAATTCATCCTGCAATACTACGCAGATTACCAGTCTCCAACCATTTACTCCGCTTACCAAGGCAGAGTGGTTTTCTATCCAAAGAATGGCTCGATTCTCCTGCAGAGGTTACGAGAGACAGACAGCGGCATCTATAAAGCAACAGTTGATCTGATGCAGAATAAAGCTAGGACAACACTCCTTGAAGTTATCAGTAAGTCAAATGTGTTGAGAGGATGGCTTTCTCAGACAAAGATTTGCCAGTCAGTGCAGCAGACAGCTCCAGGAGATGGCAACCAGAATAGAGTCATAGAATCATAGAATATCTCAAGTCGGAAGGGGCCCATAAGGATCGAGTCTGACTCCCTGCTCCTCGCAGGACTACCTAACACTAAACCATATGACTAAGAGCGTCGTCCAGATGCTCCTTGAACTCTGACAGGCTTAGTGCCATGACCACTTCCCTGGGGAGCCTGTTCCAGTGACCCACCACCCTCTCAGTGAAGAACCTTCTCCTAACGTCCAATCTGAACTTCCCCTGATGCAGCCTCATCCCATTTCCTCGTGTCCTATCACTGGTCACCAGAGAGAGGAGATCAGCACTTCCCCCTCTGCTGCCCCCCTTGAGGAAGTTGTAGRCYGCGATGAGGTCACCCCTCAGCGATGAGGTCACCCCTCAGCCTTCTCTTCTCCAGGCTGAACAAGCCAAGTGACCTCAGCCGCTCCTCTTAAAAGTCTTGCCCTCGAGACCTGTCACCATCTCGGTTGCCCTCCTCTGGACACACTCTCATAGGGTGATGTCCTTCTTATGTTGAGGTGCCCAAAACTGCACCCAGTACTCGAGGTGGGGCCGCACCAGTGCAGTGCAGAGTGGGACAATCACCCGCCTCGACGGGCCGGCGATGCTGTGCTTGAGGCACCCCAGGACACGGTTGGCCCTWTTGGCTGCCGGGGCACGCTGTTGACTCATATTCAACTTGCCACCAACCCAAACCCCCAGATCTCTTTCCACGGGGCTGCTCTCCAGCCTCTCATCCCCCAGTTTGTATGTATAACCAGGATTACCCCATCCCATGTGGAGAATCCAGCACTTGCTCTTGTTGAATTTCATACGGTTGGTGATTGCCCAGCTCTCTAGTCTGTCCAGATCTCTCTGTAAGGCCTCTCTACCCTCGAGGGAGTCCACAGCTCCTCCTAGTTTAGTATCATCAGCAAACTTACTTAATGTACATTCGACTCCTGCATTGAGCCCTGGGGAACCCCACTGGTGACTGGCCATCAGCCTGATGTCACTGCATTTACTATAACTCTTTGAGCCCGACCCGTCAGCCAATTGCTCACCCATGTATGGACTTGTCTAGCTGTGTGCTGTGACATCCATCACAGGAGGATGCTGTGAGAGACAGTATCAAAAGCTTTGCTAAAATCCGAAAAAAMCACATTTACTGGCTTCCCTTGGTCAACTAGATGGGTGACCTTGTCATAAAAGGAAATTAAGTTAGTTAAGCAGGACTTTCCCCTCATGAGCCCATACTGGCTATGACCAATGACTGCATTGTCTCTCAAGTGTTTTTCAATAACTCCCACAATAACCTTCTCCATAATTTTACCAGGCACGAAGTCAGACTGACAGGCCTGTAATTACCAGGGTCTTCCTTACCCTTATTGAAAACTGGGTACCCTCAGAGAGGGTTACTGGGTAACCTCTCCAGATTCCCAAGACCATTGAAAAATAATGGAGAGAGGTCTCACGATGACATCGGCCAGCTCTTTCAGTACCCTGGGATGAATCCCATCGGTCTTGTGTGCCTCCAGCTGGAGCAGCAAGTCTCAAACTAGAGGAGGAATTCTGGTTTCATCACTGCCTTGAAAGACACAGACTGAAGACCCTAAAAGAGTTGCTGGGAAATGCCAGAGGGTTTTTTGCAACTGAGTCTGGCTGTGGGTTGAGTTCCTGGTTGGGACATCAGGCTGCATGGTGCCTTCATCCTGGAGTGATAGAAACGGGGGACACCTTCTGCCTTAACTTTTATCTAGTTGTTTTGTCATCAACAGCCGCTCACAGGAAGTGTATGGCATAAAATTCCCTCGAGAAGGGATTTCTGCTCACATTTGATGAGCAAAACAAACGCCATGATAATGATTTGAGGAACTCACTCAGGAGCTGCAGGTTGTGGCCGGTCCCTTGGAGCCGGGGCCAGAAGCTCCTTGGTAGCAATTCCAGGATAAGCTGCTGCCTCACTGCTCCTGCAGTATCTTCTCTCTCTCCAAACTGACCTGGGGTGTAAATCAGAAGGGAAGGACCTGCTCACTCCCCAAGGGGCTTGGTATTCTTGCATGTCGGCCGGTTTTCAGGTCCAAAGCAAGGCAGTACTCATGCTCCTGGGAGTGCTGCCACGCTGCTCTCTGCTTTTCAGAGCCTGTGCCCCAGCCTGAGCTCCAGCACAGTTCGAACCTGGCAGGTTCACCCATCAAGCTGGTCTGCGTGGTGCCAGAGGGAACAGTGGCTTCCATCTCCTGGAAGAAGGAGGGACATCCCCTTCCCCCCGAAAAGTGCCATCTGCTCTCTGGAAACATCACTGTGCTGCAGATAAGGAATGGAGAGAAGTCAGACTGCGGCTCCTACTCCTGCAACGTCAGCAACATGATAAGCTGGAAGGAGGCAGCCCTGAAYCTGACGGTGACAGGTTAGCCTTACCCTGCCTTGGCGGGTCCGGCAGTTTGTCGTGTTGTCGCAGGTCCACTCCCGCAGGGTGCAACTGTCTCTCATGGGCTTTCCTGAGCAAGGAAGACCCAGGACTTGTCCCTTGGGTTTTCCAGCATTTTGCAGTTTCCTGGGATTGCCGCTCTGTGTTTTGGGGTTGTCCCCCCAGGTTTTCCTCCTGCCCTGCCTTGCAGGTCTCACGCCTTCTCTACACCACGTGCAGAGGCTGGCCRTCGTCGTGCTGATGTTCGTCACCGTCTCCGCCACCAGCTTCATTATCCTGCTCTGTTGGCCGAGGGAGCATGGGTTCAGTGAGTGCCAGGACTGCACCCCAGCCCTCCAAACTAAACCCTTCTCTCCCCACTGTGGACAGGGCAGAGGGCAGAAAGCCTCAGCCAAGCTCCTTCTCCCCTGTCATCCTAATTCACTTTGGTAGTGGGTGGAAATGTGCTCAGCTCGTGCATTTCTTCTTATGCCTCTGTAGCTTGCACAGAAGATAAAACTCCCTAGAAGCAGCTAATCCCAAATGGCTTTGTGAGAGATGGAGCCAAAAATATCTCAGTACCAAGCATACGAGTCATTCCTCGGGCATCCCTGGGAAGAAATAAAAAGTGCAGGACACGCAGGCTGCATGGCAAGAGCCTTCCTGCCTGGCATTGGCCAAAGATCACGTCTCATGGGTTTTGGTGACCAAGCACACTGGTGTTTGGGTCATGACATTGGATCCATACCCAAGGAGCGCACAGGTTAATGTGGGTGCTTCAGTAGCAACATATATATTGATTAACAGAAAACAAACCTAAAGACGTAGCCAACAGCAAGTCCTCCCACACAGTCTTTGTAATCTGCTAGTGCGTTCTTCTACCCACCAGGAATAATCCCCAGAATAACGGAGACCATCTGGAGAGCGGAGGTGAAGCCCTACAGCTGGCAGGAAAGTTCTCCCGTGTGTATTTGTCTCTCAGCATTAACACTGGGGACATGTGCAGGTTGTGGCGTTAGGTCTTGCCTTTGGGGGTAATCTCCCCTGAGGAGCTCTCCATGCCTGGTGCTTGTGGCAAGAGCTTGTGCCATGTGGGCTTTCCCCCATGAAATGGGTCTCCASAGGCAATCCAGCACTTGTCAGGTCATTATAGGAGGCAAAAACTCGAGCAGAAGTGTTGTAAAGTGTCTCACTAGGTGGAATTGGTGTCTGGTTCAGTGTGGAACAACCCCAAATCTGGCTGGTTTCTCCTGGTTCCTCCTGAAGTCAAAGCAAGCCCTTGAAAGTTCACCAGGTTTTCTTTTCAGGGTTTCTAAACCTCAGGGATTCAATTATTTACAAAGAGAACCTGTGTTGCTTGTTTGTCTTGCCTTTGCAAGCTGTACCCATCCTGTTTGTGTGGTACTGAGTACATTTGCCTTTTTTCCCAGGAGAGCAAGCACAGAAACTTATAATTCTGTCCACCCATGGACTGCTGTGTATCTCCTCTCTCCTCCTGCTTGCCACCTCCATCATCTGGATGCAGGAAGAAGGTAGGATTCATTTAACCTGATTTGTTCTTGATTGCTTCAGTGTCTCATCTTTCTTTTTCCTCCAAGTCTTTACAGTAGCATCTTTGATGTAGCAGTATTTGATTTGGAGAAACTCAAGTTAGACTTCACTGCTCTGTAGCCTGCAGATTCCTCTTTCTCTGCTCTTTCAAAACCGAAGGGCTACATTTGTCCCTTTGCACTCCTCGGGTACCGCTACCCCTTTTCCAGGACTTGTCAAAAATTAAAAAGCGGTTCAGAAACCACTTCCATCAGACCTTAAGGGACCATGGGTGACCAACACAAAGCTCAGCTGTTCTAAAACTGCTCCGTAGCCAGTTCTTCCCTGCCCCAGGCTGAGGCCACCTATCTGTCATGCCATGGGTGCTCATTAGCTGAGCAGCAAGCAGACATTAAGGCAAACAAGCCTGAAGAAGCCCTCCCCGAAACATGCGGGTCTTCTCCCCATTCTCTGTTGAAAGAAGGGTGCTGTCTATGTGTACATTTGTAATAAATATTGCTTGCTACCAACTTCCAGGATAAAAACTGTCCTCAGCTGTAGGATATGGTCCTCTGGCCAGCAGTGCCGAGCCAGTCCCGCTTCCAGACCCAGCCCCAGGCCATGGGGACCCTCCTTGGCTGCAGTCTGCAGTCCTGCTCCTGCTGCGCAGCCCCGTTGCACAGGGTGACGGATCCTGCACTCCCAGATGCAGGAGTTGGGTGCAGGGCAACTGCCCTTGCCTTGTTCTCAAACCACTGCCTCCACCAGTTTCCATCTCACCTTCTGGTTTACTTCTGCTCCCGCAGGTCTTTCTGCTGCCTTCGTCTTGCTTGGGCTGTTCTTCTTTGCTGCAGTAATTGCAACTGCCCGGGCGGCAGCAGAAGCAGCGGTGTGGAGACCAGCAGCTCTCAGCCGCTTCCAAGTCAAAATGTGTAAGTTGCTGTTTATGATCTAAACCTCTGGTGGAAAATGCCTGATAAGAGCCCAGGAGTAAATTCCTTAGGTTTTCACTCCCAGGAGGGAGCGGAGGCTCGGCACGCTGCTGCGGCACACGTCCAGAGACATTGCCCACGCCTTGCTCACCCTCCCACTGAAGCCCGGCTCCTCCGCGTGCCAGCCTGCAATCCTTACGCATTTTTCTCTCATCTGTCAGCAATTTTTCCCTCTCCCAGGGCACCATGTCATCCAGAACCCTACAGCCCCCACAACACTGATCGTCAACTTGTTGTTCACCACCCTCTTGCTCCACAATATCCAGCAGCTCCATGGTAAGGGCTGGCCCGGGTTTGCACTGCCCGTGCCCTTGCTCGCCTTTCTTCTGGGGAGCAGTGGGGTATTGGGGGGGGGGGGTGGCTTCACACAGGGCAGAGAGAGTCCTTAGGTGGCTTTGCATGGCTGGTCCTGCAAGAAACCTTGTTGTAGCTGACGTAGTTGTGGCAGCTTCGTGCTGAGCGGGGAGGTCGTAGCTCTTACGTAGCAAAGCAAGGTTCGTCCCGGTGGCTCTGTGATTTGAAACACAGGGATCCCCCCTGTCCGTCACATACGAAGTCCCTGGATTAAATTCACGGCACGTAAATGTTCAAAGCGGGGTGTTGGCCAGAGGAGCAACTGCTGACAAGTTCTCCCTTTCTCTTCGGCAGAGCGAGGCTGCTCGGAGGCCCTTGATCTGATGACCAGCTGTGTCTCTGCTGCTGTAGCAGCCCTCATAATGCTGCTGATCCTCTTCGTATGGTGTAAGTAGCCCCGCAGTTTCCTTCCAGCAACCRTAACGAGCTGCTCAGCCACTGAGGCTCAGCTCTCACACCCTCCCCTGGCAGCGGGTATGAGAAAAGATGCTTTCAGTTAGATAAAAGCCAGACTTTTCAAGAGTGGGACTGTCCAAATCAGCTGAGGACCCAACTCTGGTGTCCATCCTTTTAGGAAAGCCACAGTAGGCACTGGTCCCTGCCTGCGGTCCTTGCCAGCATCTCTGCTTTCTCCACGGATGCTCAAGGAAAGTGAGATTCTCCTCCAGAACATCCTACCATGGTCCTCCCTAGCGATAGCCATACTCTGGTCAAAAAAACCTCAGCTATCGCAAGCTTTGGGAAGAGAAAACAATCTGATAAACAGGCAGAAATAGGTCTGGGAACATCTTATGACTCAGGAGAGCAGCTGACCAGTCATCCCAGTGAAGTGGGGCTTGCAGAGTGAGGTCGGGTGGTTCATTTTCCATCCCTCCAGCTCTGGGATGGGAGGGGAGAGATCAGGGAGGTGATTTCCACATGTCTGCTGTGGTTTTTCCAGCTTCTCCTTTTAAAGTTCCTGGTTTCTGTGGTCTCGCCATGTGAATCCCCTCATGGCCATGATTAGCGATTGTATCTGGCCTCCCCCTGCACAGGCTCTGCGGTGGCCGGGTCTCGAGGGCCAGCTGGCCATCCCAGCGGGCTTCCCGAAAACGCTGGCTCAGCCCTTGGGATCACATGTAGCATCTTGGGGAATTGGTAAGAAGGAGGGTCAATAGCATGTTGAGGAGAGGATGCCCTTGAGGAGAGGATTTAAGGGGACTCTCGTGCTTTCCCAGAGTGCACAGAGCATTTCCAAGTCTGAAATACAGGAAATATTGCACCGAGTCCATACAGCCAAAGGGAGGTAGGTTAGAGCTGCAGGGCTTGCAGGCAAGGCGGGTGTTGTAGGCAGAAGTCCACTCTCCATGCGGCCGCCTTGCTTTCCCGCCCCAAAACAGGGCTCTCCCGGTTTTGGAAACGGAGGGGCTCTGCCCAGTGAAAGGCTCCCATCCTCATTGCTCTCTGCAGCCAGCTTTTCTTCACCCGTCCCATGAAATGCAGGGTGCAGCCTGAATTGCCAGGGCGTTGTTGGAAACCCAAGAGTTACTTGGCCTTTCCTTTATTTCCAGATCACAGGAATAAGAGGAAGGAGAAGATGATGAGAAACCAGCACGCCAGCTGGAGCACAAAAGCCACCATGGTAACTCACTGCCATTAGCTGGTTCCCTGCTATTGCAAATCCTTATTATTTAATGATGAATATTTAATTTGTACTGAATATTTATGAATATTTAATTCATAATAACAAGGAAGCATCTGCCTGCCTTCCTGCAGAATGCAATGGGCTTTGTTCTCACCCTGGGGGGGACACAGCGAGCCTGCTGGGGCTGGTGCCGTAGTTCAGCTTGGTCCCATGGGACCCGTGGGGTCACTGCCACATCCTGGGGGGCTTTCCTGGGGCTGCGGTGGACGATGCCCTGGCTTGCTATGGGATGCTTCACAGTGTGGCTGAAGAGCTCCTGGTCCCTTTCATGCCACCAAAGGACACGGTCCCTGTGTTTTCGGCAGGTGATGGAAGAAACCGGAGGACAGAGGCAGGGAGTAAAGGGTCGTCCCTCCGCCAGCCGGGGCACGCAGACGGGTGTCGTGGTTTAGCCCTGGCAGCGCCTAAACACCACGCAGCCGCTCGCTCACCCCCCGGCTCCGGTGGGATGGGGGAGAGAAKCGGGAGGGCAYGAGTAGGAAAACTCGTGGGTTGAGATAAAAACAGTTTAATAACTGAAATAAAACAAAGTAGAACAGTAATAGTAACAGTGATAACAACAACAACAATTGAATATACAAAGCAGGTGATGCACAATGCAACTGCTCACCACCCGCCAAACCAACGTGCCTGATACGAGAGCCCGTCCCAGCACACAGAGCCCCCACACACCCTTAGTTTTTATACTGAGCATGACGTTGCATGGTATGGAATACCCCATTGGCCRGCTGGGTCAAACACCCCGGCTATGCCCCCCCCGCCAGCTTCCCATGCACCTGGCAGGGCATGGGAGGCCGAAAAGTCCCCGGTGCAAGCACCACCCAGTAGCACCCAAAACATCAACGGGCCATCAACGCTCCTATTATACCAAACCCAAAACACAGCACACCCCCCCCAGCTACTGGGAAGAAAGTTAACTCTGTCCCAGCTGGAACCAGGACAACGGGGAGGAGCCCCGAGGCGCTGGGAAGCTGCTGTGGGCCAAAGCAAGGAATCTGTAAGCTCTGCCTCTATCGTAGCACTACCAAGGCAAGGATTTTGGCAAAAATCTTGCCAAAATGTTGCCACCCAGGTCTCCAAACAATAGCTCCAGGTGACAAATGATACTCCCCCTACCCCACTTTCCCTGCCCTCTAGTCATAAAACCCAGGCTAAAAGAAAATACAAGCCATTGCTCTTGCTAATGCTGGTCATCACCCAAGCAGGGTCAGCTTTTCCATGAGCCAGAAATTGTATCAGACTCAAAGCTGGAGGTTAACCATCCTCACTAACACTGTCACACCACGTGCCTTCTTTTTTAGTATGTTAATGAGTAAACAAAAAAAACCAAAAAGACATGTAAATGTCAATCAAGGGAAAAAGCTGATGCTCTGGACTGTTTCCAGGAATTTGACCCACTTGTCTCAACCAGAATGTATTGCTGCTATTAATTAGTGTTGACAACTGCAGAAGAGATTAACTCCCAGCTTTAGCTGCTGGCCCAGTCAATATTTGTTCCAGTATAAAAGACGCACATACCATGCTGCCCAAGCACTGCCGAGATGTGCTGCTGCCAGAGCTGCCCTGCCTCTGCTTTTGCTTCTGAAGCTTTAAGCTGATCCTTACTTTCAGCAGAGCTCTGCCAGACTCTGCCCACGTCAGGATTCCGGTGTCACCACCCATGTGTGGTGCTGCTTTCTGCGCCGCTTCCTCCTCCTGCCTTTATAAATCCCCTTTTAAGGTGCAGTGAGTTGGGCTGGTGGTTCTCAGGGGTGGCAGTTCTGCTCAGCTCTGCAATCAATCACACCTGCCCCTCTAGTTTGCCTTCCCTCAATTTTGCAAGGCAAATGTCCCCATGTCGCATCACCTTCCTCAGAAAACTCAGCCCAAGCCCTTGTCTGTCTGTCCTATGCCGGCTCCTGTCCTTCCTTGTCTGCTGCCAGCTCCTCCGGGCACACCTTTCATAGAATCATAGCATCATTAAGGTTGGAAAAGACCTCTAAGATCATCAAGTCCAACCGTCAACCCAACACCACCATGCCCACTAAACCATGTCCCTAAGCACCTCATCTACACGTCTTTTGAATACTTCCA
>JAYKAV010002781.1:687067-744648 GCA_035582835.1 Phoebastria nigripes
CCCACCGCCTCTCCTTCCTCGCCTGTCCCTTCTGAAGAGCTTATAGCCATCCATTGCAGCACTCCAGTCATGAGAGTCGTCCCACCATGTTTCTGTGATGGCRACTAAGTCGTAGCTATCCCGCTGCACAATGGCTTCCAGCTCCTCCTGTTTGCCGCCCATGCTGYGTGCATTGGYGTAGATGCACTTGAGCTGGGCTATCGCTTTTGCCCCCAACATTGGCACGCCACCCCAAGGCTCGTCTCTCGTGAGCCTGGTTTTATCCCCTTCCCCCTGGGATGCCTTTGACCCCACACTCCCAACCTTGGAAAAGGATGCCTTGCCTTTGGGAATGATGACCAGGAAAGGCAGCTCCAGCAGCATCCCTATGTACCTTYGGGGTGGGATTTTTTAATGTATTTTAAAGCATCCCTGAACTAGATTGGCCTGAGAGGATTTCCCTGCCACGGGACTCTTCACCCACCTTGCATTCACGCTGTGGCCTTCAGCAGTTTCCTTGGCAGGTTGTAGCATTTTAGGTGAAATTGGAGTAAGTTCTGCCAAGGTCCTCTTTTTTTGTCCCCCTCGGACAGGATCTCAGCTCTGAAACGTGTTTGTCCATAAAAAAAAACAAAGAAAAAAATACCTTATGTTGCTTTTTTATTCGCTTTGTTATAGCTGCTCTAATAAACGTATTTCATGTGGATACTTCTGTGTGTATCCCCGTCTTGCTTCCTCAAGCAGAAGATGACTCCAGCCTGTTCCCGACCCTGCTCGTGGGCTGGTTCCTGCCCCGGCGAGTGCTGGCCAGGTTTCGCTGCCCAGGTGGGAGTTTAGGGCTTTGCTGCTGTGACCGCAGCTGCCTCTGCCCTCGGCTCCCCAGCCGGGCGCTGGTTTACATCGATGAAAGGGGAATGCTGTTTTGGGAAGAAGCCGGCTTCTCACTCTGCGTTGGACCTGCTTTTTCCTCCTGGCTGCTGAGCACTGCGAGGCCGGGATGGGGCTCGAGGTCTCCCCTGGTGCAGCCAGGAATTGTCCGGGCTGTTAAGCCACAGGAGGGTGCTGGGTGCTGGACCCTGGCTGGGGGGGGCTTCCCCACCCATCACCGCCTCCCTCGATCTCCCTACTTCAAGCCCTGCTTCCCCTGCCTGAGCTCCGGCTGGCTGAGSGCCCGTGGCCCTGCCGGGTCCCCACCAAGCCGTGCTGGCAGGGATGCTGTGGGTAGCAGCGGGCTCTCTTCCCACGTTCACTTATCCTGTTGGCTGCGCTGGGACATCCCTCATCCCCACACACGTGCACTAGGCTGGATTCAGGGCATCCCTCCTCGCTGGGGGAAGAACAGCCCTCTCCCCGGCTGGATTCGGGGTGCAGGGGACCACTTCCCTGCGGCAGCRCAGCCCGGGCAGGGCTGAGGCTGAGCCGGGGACGGGCGCTGCTCCGGTGTGGCTCGGCCAGGGACRGAAAGCCCAGGACAGGGACACGTATCCAGTAATGCTTGCCTGTTAGAGTGCAGCTGCAGGCAGCAAACAGGGAGCAGTTTGGGATGCTGTGGGTCAAACCTGGGGTGCGGACCTGAGACTTCCCCATTTTTTGCCCCTGCTGAGCCCGGACCACACAGAGGAGGAGGATGGGGAGAAGGAGTGATGGAGGGCCAGGTGCGGGGCAGCGATGGCTGGGCAGGCAGATTGCATCTCTGGGGGATCCATTGGGGTCTTGGCTTGCTCAGGGGCCAGGGAACGGCTGCGCCCCAGAGAAATGCTGGCAGCAGGGACTGCCACCCCATAGCAAGGAGGGAAACATCCTTCCAGCCAGACAGTGCTGGGCGGGGAGCCCGCGTGTTGCTGCATCCCCATGGCGGGGACCAGGACGAGGGACATGGCAAACCCAGGGAGCTCCAGCCATTAGCCAGAGTATAATGAATTTCCTACAAACGCCGTGAAACGGTTCTCGGAGAGCTCCAGGCCCCCGGGGTATCAGGCCAGAGCTACATCCACCCTGTCCCAGCTCGTTTCAAGTTATCCGATCGAGGACCTTTCCTGTGCAAAGGGGGAAGGGATAAACAAAAGCACACGGAGACACAGCCCAGGTAGACAGGGGCAAAGGGAGATGACACCAAAGACCAAAAATCTCCAGTCACAGATTGATGGGCCACCAAGAACTGACAGGCAGAGCTTTGGAGAGGACAAACCTGGAGTTTGCAGCTGATAAGAGGGGGGAAGCAGGAGGAAGATGAGGATTTGGGATATTTGAGGGGGGATGTGGCACTGTGCAAAACTTATTAAGGAATGGTTGGGGAAGGGGTAGAGAGGAGGGTAAAAGGGGCTGATTGTGTGTAAGCAGCACTTGTCTGACTGAGTCCTGATCGCCACAGTCTGCCCCAGCTTCTTATTAAATCCTCTCTTAACTATCATCTGTGTCATCTCACTCTCCATCCCGTGTGGAACGTCCTGTAAGGACCCGTTGCCAGTGACGGGTGAGGACTGGTGAGAGCAAACGATGGGAGCAGGCATAAAGGTTATAATGGGAAAAATACTGACAGAAAATGTCTGCTAAAATGCTGACAGCAGCAGATGTCTGCAAGCCTGGGCACTGCCAACCTGGGGACCAGGAGCATCCTTGAGGAGCACAGCTGGCATCCGTGAAGTGCAGCTGGGTAYCCGAGAACCTGAAACAGCCCGAGATACCCTCGATAACCACAAAAACAAGAAACGACAGCAACAAACTTACCATCTGGAAAGGGGAAAATTAGTCAAAAAAGGTGAAAAACAGTCTGGGAAAGTAGGAATCGGTGACAGGTACTGGCTGCTTCAGCTGGAGGAATAGAGAAACAGCCCAGGAAAGCAAACACTGGTCTGAGAAAAATAGAAAACATCATCATCTATGGGCTGTTCAGGTGAAACAGAAACATCTGCTCCAAATAGTGGTGTCCTACGCCCCCTCATGTCGCTATGGTATAAAAATTATTCACTTTCTACCCAAAATGGAGCTTCTCCCTGCAAGAATTTCTCTACACGAGATGGGACCCGGCTGGGGGCTGCCTGCCTGACTCCTGATTCCCTGACGTGGATCATCCACGGAGGGAGACTTTGTCCGTCATCGGCTGGCCTCACTCCTGGGTGCGGTTTGATAAGCACTATACTGGTAGCATTTCAAATAATACATGTATATAGGTATTCATATAAGAAATTAATCATAGATATACATACTTCTAAAATTGATATGTAGATATGCGTAGATACATAGATACTTGCTGCTTTAGTAGTGGTAATTTTGGTAGTAGCTTGAAATATATACATACACTTGCTTTTCTGGGAATAATTTTGTAGTAACTTGAAATACATACTTGCTTTACCAGTAGTAATTTGTTTGCTTGGCAAACTTCAGCACGCCAAAACGCTTCTGCTGCTTGGGACAGGTCTTGGTCAGATTTTGTCTACACTGCTACAGCAAAATGATTGAATTTCGCAGTCTTTTGCTAACAGCTTTGCTAATGAGGTGTACGGGGTGTTAAGCTGCCAAGGCTTCCCAGGGAGAGGGAAGAAACACACGAGGGAGGAAGGACACGGAGGCACAAGCACGAGGATGCGGAGGAGATGGACGTTGGCAACATCTCTTCCACAGGTATATCCCAGCGCATCTGACGTGCTCTGGTGTACAAACACAGGGACCTATTTACTCAGAGCACATTTAAACTCTGCATATACTTTCTGTCTTTCCCAAAGGCTATTTTTCCCCACCAGATTTAGCTGTTACAACGCACAAAGGTATTTTCTACAGCCTGGAGGAGGCTTTTCTGACTACAAACACAGCTACTATGCATAAACCTGCGTACAAAGGCCACCAGATAAACCTCGAAGCTAAAACCTCCCCTGAAAAGCATCCACAGGGTGAACCCCAGAGGCACCTCCGACCCTGTCTCACTTGGGTGGCATCTTCCCACAAGTCCAGCTACCCCTGGGACTAYGGGCCGTGCCAGGGCAGCTGCTTGCCAGGTCCCAGTGACTCAGGGAACTGATACAGGTTAAAAATACCCTCACCCGGCTTTGAAGCAAGGTTGTCGGGTTGGCTTTAACCCCAGCTCAGTCCCCCAGGCTGCGACCGCYGCAGAAGGAGCCGGGCTGCCCGGGCGAGGGAGGGGATGGGGAGGCAGGAGCCCCCACAGTGGTAGCTCTCTTCCCGCAGAGCTCGACATCAGGGGTAAATCCAGCACCTCCAAGGTCTACCACCAGCTGCAACCCACCACCGAAGCCTGAAGCCCACGCAGGGTCCGGCAGCGGGGAGCACATCCCTCCGCTACCGCAGCCTTGAGATACCCCCTCGGGGGTATTTCCCACCCCTGAAGCTCATGACAGTATCAACTGGGATAACGCACGCACTTTTATTAGTAGCAACAGACACTAAAAAAACACAATGTCTCCAAAATGATTTACAGACAACTCTCCAAGAAGTTTAGAAAAGTAGTTTTTGTAAAACACGTGGCTGCATTTGTTTTATACCCGCAAGTGCAACAGGGAACCTGACAGCCTGCACTGCAGCTTAAAACCGAGGTTGAAGTCTAGTTTACTCCACCCAAACTGCTCTGCTTCCTTTAATGCTTTAATTGCAACATGAAATCCCAGGCCGAGAGATGGCCCTTTGCTGCCAGCCCCTTTCTAACCCGGTTATCTCCCTGGGACAGAGCTACGCTGCACCAGAGCAGCGGCAGAGCAGGCAGCGTCCAAGACGGTCAAGCCACGAGCCAGTTCGCTCTCCCCCCATTTTCCTATTTGCCCCAGAGAGAGGCGTAGGACAGCTTAACAACTGCTCACGCCGCGGGATATGGTTTGAGCCTCTCCCGGGTGCACTTCTATTCTCCACAGAGAAGGGATAACTCCGAGGAGAGGGAAACCCACCGCTCCCCCGGCCAGGAAAGCCCTTTGCTGCAGGTCTACAGGCAAGAGCCAAGCAACAGAAACACCCACCCATACCGCTCTCCATTTGCTGACTGTGGCTCGGAGCAAGGAGAGGTCCCCAAGCCACCAGCTGCTCTGGGAGAGAAGTGACCATCCAGTAGCTAGACCAGGGCACCCAAAACGCCTGTCCCCGCAGAGATGCTGGGGACCGGCTCAGACAGGGTGCTGGACCAGGGGTTGTCCCCATCAGAATGAAAGATGGGTGCAAACGCCCCGGCCTGACGATCAGCAAGGCACTTTGTGAGGTCCAGCACTCCTGGGAAAGCATCCAGTTTTCTCCAGGGTGGAGACGCCAGTTGTGCCTCCAGGCTACATAATTTCAACTATAAGAATGAATAATGACCCCTTCACAAGCAAAGCCCAGAAGAGCTTTGCAGAAGCAGCATGGGGAAGAGAGGCAACAGGAGCCGGGGCTGGAAGCAGGGCTGCCCTGGCCATACCAAACCAGACCAAGTCTACCATCGCCCGCAGGAGCGGCGAAAGGGAAGGACAAGCTTGCATCGGCACACGTACGCCGCAGGTGGCTAGTGCTTGGAAGAGGAGGGGACGTCCCCAGATCCCACCGGAGCCCAAGGCTGGAGGACAGAGGAGATGGGCTCGGGAGCATCCCTAGGTCTCCCGTGCCAGGCTGCGTCGCTGCTCTAACACAGCCGGCCACAGGGATTTCTTTGGGGTTTGCTTTCTAAAACAAAACTACTTTGCTGCTCCTCCATCCCCTGCCACCTTCCACTGGCTCTACTCATCTCCTGGACTCCCCAGTGCACAAGACAGCAAAATCCTGCCCTTTCTCCTCCCTCCGAGGGCCAAACTGAGTAGAATGCCCACGGTCTCAACTCCTGAGCCACCCTGGCAAGTCCCAGGCACAGCAGCACGCYGGGAGGCCATGGTGAGGGGCTCAAGCCCTGGGGAGGCAGGGGCTGGCACCGCGGCACTCCCCAGCAGCCCCAGCACCGTGTGTTTGTCCGGCGGGGATGGTGGCTCTTTCCAGCCCATCCGCAAGCACTTACCCCACACGGCCGCTGGAGGAAGCCAGGAGAGGTAAGGAGGTCTGGAGCAGAGCAGCAGCCAGGTCTCCAGGCACGGCCATGCCCGCCTCTCCCCCAGGGATGTGCAAGGGGCCCCGGGGAAGGGCAGGACAACATAGAAATAGTCCAAGCCAGTGTTTTACAAACAAGTATTTGTGGGGTTCAGCAGCTTGAGCAATTCAGAGGTGAGCCCAGAAGAGGTTGGGACAGCATCGGACGTCCGGTGCTCCCCAGGCAGCATCCACCACCACCACCACCATCAAGGGAAGGCAGCAAGAGCGCAGCCACTCAAGCTCTCTACCTGCAAGGAGAAGAGAGGTTTCCATCTAAGCCATCTCCTGGGTGCGGATCCTCCAYCTGCCACTGCCTTAGACCCCCTCCGAAGCCTCACGCAGCTGCAGGGTGTCAGGTGCTGGCAGTGGCAGTGCTGAGAAGGTCTGGACTTGTGCTCTACTCCAAATTTCAGGAGCTACCTCAGCCAACTTATCTCTGGGAGGAGTTATCTGGGACCTGGCTGCAAAGACAACTGAGAGCTCCCTTATTTTCAACTGGCCGCAACGTGGGATGGGGTTTCCTATCCTTAGGGGATCACATCCTTGTCCTCACCCTCCAGGAAGCTTCAGTTAACAGCCCAAGATTTTTGTGGTCACATAGAGTGAGCAAGGTCCGAAAAGATTTTGAGAATCACTCACTTCCCAGAAACCTCTGGAGCCCTTTGGAGAATTAAAAAAAAAAAAACCACCCATTAAGGAGCATGTTTCAGAGTGGGTCTGCACATCCTCTGCATCTGCTCCACCCCAGAGGCTGCTGCAGCTTGGTTTATGCCAATCTGGAAAGCATTACTGGAAACCAGAGTTTGGCCCCATCTGAGCCACAGAAGTGCTTTGGAGAAGCTGAGCGTTTCCCCTTTGGGCAAGATTCTGCTCTCCCAAAAAACATAGCGTGAGTTTTTGACTGCTTTTGCAACAGAAGGAATTGGGATAGGACCACCACTTATTACCCCAGTACACCTGGCTTCAGAAAATGTGTAATGGGAATTAAAAAGCCAGCGCAGAGGGAGAACAGGTGATGGAGCAAATGGGTGATGGGCCAGGAGGAACTCCAAGGTTCCCTGCTGCCCAGGAGTGCCCAGCACCTGCTTTGCCAGAGAGAACCAGCGTACCAGGCTGTGGGTGGGGGAATCAAGGATATTGCCAGAGCAAATCCCAGCGGGGACTAAACAGGGGGGACAGCAAATCCTTTGAGCCCTTGGAGCGGGGAGAGCAACCCCTCAGCTACCTCTTACATCTGCAGGGAGAGGCTGGCAAAGGACCCCAAGCCCTCCCACTTGCCCRGCTTACTCAGTCCCAGCCAACAATAAATTCTGGCTTGTAGCTATGGCTGGAGGAGCAGGGCCACCCCCAAGAGAGGGGCTGAAGGCATCTTACCTTCAGCCGTTGTGACACTGTCGGTCCCTTCTCCTGCACCAGACGAAGACACCTGGGGACAAACCAGTCATCATCTCCATTAAACATCCTAGGGTGCTCAGACGAAGCGTGGCAACGCTCGGCTGGGAAACCTCGAGCCGGGAGCGCCCGTCAGCGCTCCCTGACGCAGGGTTGGTGTTTGGGGTCTGGAGGAAACCACCCCTGCCTGTCTCCACGCTGCCCCACAGGTACCGATCACCCCAGCCCAGCCGATGGCCGGGGAGCGGAGCCGGCCCCCGGCTCTGGCCACGGGTGAGCAGGTACAAGGGGAGCATCACGGGGATGACGAGAGCAGGAGCATACCGATGAGCTTTTCCAGCACCTACCCAGTGCCTGGAGGCTTTTCACAGGAAAACTTTGTGCAGTAGCAACACACACATATAAATCACCTAGGGAGAACCTCCTACTTCTCTTTTAAACTGTCAGATCCTCTTCTCAGGTCCAGACTTGGGCATTTCTTTTTTTTCCTTTTTTTCCCCTCCAAGTTTGCAGTTGGCAATCTGAGAATTAAAATCCCCATTTTGCCAGGGACCAGGGATGGGCCGGAAAAAATGCTCTCCAGCTCCAAAAAAAGAGGAAAAGCAAGACCACTGAGTAAGGAAGCACGTTTCCCTTCTGCGGGCAGAAAAACCCAGCAGACAGCGGTGGGGGGGGGGCTCAGTGCTCTCACCCTAGAAGGGATGTGCATCATCCCTCAGTGCCCATGGGACTTTCGGGGGGGTTGACCCAGAAAAGGAAAGTAAAGTATAATCTCACACCTGGACACGCAGGAGGTGTTTTCACAACAACCTTCCCTCCCACGTCTGGGAGCAGGGAGGCAAGGGAAGGCAACGGAGGACAAAATGACCTCCTCGCACTGGGGACGCCCTGCTTGAAATGACAGCAGTGACAAAGCCCCAGCCCCTGCCCACAGGATCCCTGGGTGGGAAACCCAAGTCCCAGCAAGGACGTGCCCCATCAGCCAGCACAGACCCTCTCGCCCCATCCCTTCTCACGTGCAGCACCTGCCGTAGCACCCACCAGCGAGGCAGCAGTCAGCCAAAACGCCAGGGTAAAGAGTCAGCCCCAGCACTCACCTGCAAGCGAGCCGACGATAACGCACGCCAGGATCACGGGCAACACCACGTTCGCAGCGTCTGCGAAGGAGAGGATCCACAGTCTCTGCAGCCAGACCGAATTTAACCCCCTACCCACACCCTCCAAGCAAAAACCTGCTGCCAGCAGTTACGCTCGGCGCAGGGACACGGAGGCACCGCGCAAGAGGATACCTTTTTTTGGGCTATTTCCCCTGTTTCTTTTCCTGGGCATCAGGAAGAAATCCCCACTTACTCTGGACGTGGAGCAGGAAGGAGGTTTCATTCTGGCTGACTTCGTTGCGGACCACGCAAGCGTAGTAGCCGCTGTCGTTCATCGATGCTTTAACGATGCACAGGGTGGTGTTGTCCACAAACTGGATGTGGTCGCTTTCCAGCAGCAGCTCCCCATTTTTCTTCCACCAGTACAAGTCTGCCTTCCCTTCCAGGACGTTGCAAACCAGTTTGGTGTTGCCTCCGGCCTTCACTGACGAGTTGCCCACGATTTCTGGCTCGGACAGTGGTTCTGGGAGAGACGGAGCGACTGTCAGCATTCAAACCCACGGCTCCCTGGATGCCAGACCCAGAGCACCTTCCTCCGCAGCGATTCAAGCTCTCCAGCTGCGGGAGAGGGTTTGCTATCTCATCACTCACCGACAACGCGCAGCTGGAACCAGCCTGTGGCCTCCAACTCGGACCTGAACCGGTACAGCCGGTCGTCTCCCCGCTGCAGCACGATCTGCAGCGAGAAGTCCGTTTCGTTGAATCTCGTGCGATTCTCRTAGGGGCGAGACGTGTTGGCGGGTCTATCGAAAGCATAATTGACAATGACTCCTTCCTGCGAGCCGGTTTTGTATTCCCAGAAGACAACTTTGCTGGCCTTCAGCGGTGGTATCGTCAAAAGCACAGTGCAGCCCACGGCTGAGACAAGTCTCTCCGATGCCGGCCTGAGGTCAGCAGCGTAGCATGGAGAAAGTGTGCGGGCTGAAAAAGAAATCAGATGTTACTCTATGGCTACTGAGAGTCAACCTCATCCACCTGGAAGGTGGCCGCAGAAACCCTCCCTGGCTCAGCTGCTCTGCAAACAGCAGCGCTGGGGACTTAATTATTTCTGGCTTTAAGCAGCGACATGGAAAAGCAGACGGTCCCGACGGTTGCGTACGAGTTCCCTTCGTACCTCTCGCCTGCAAAACGCAGTTGTTTGCCGTAACGGTCAGCTCGCGTCTCTGCGCGGCTCCAGCAGCTCGTACCTGGGGACGGCTGCGAGAGCCGACTGCTCCCAGCTCCCACTCGAGGAGCCCTTTTCCTCCCTCCCACTCTACCAGGGGCACAAACCCAGGGGTGACCGAGCTAAACGAGGCCTCACCGGGCACAGGCGCTTTCCCGTCGGGTCACTGCCAAGAAATTGTGCTGAGAGACAGGAAAGCCTACAAGCTCCTTCCCGATTTTCCTTTAAAAGCTTTTGGCCGGGGAAAAGACGGGCTTAAGGACTGCCCAAGCCTGGGACTTGCCTTTGCTTCTTCCCAAAGGGGCCAGGAAGAATTCCCCGCACCCCCAAAGCCGGGGGAGAAGCTCCGCTCGGCGCGGCGCAGCCCCCGCCGGCGAGCTCCGGCTGGCCCTGCCGCACCTCGCAACTCAGCAAAACACCCCGAAACGCCCGGTGCGAGATCCACGGGCACCCCTGCAGCGTGACCGACCACCCCACGCGGGACCGCGGTCCCGGGAGCACGGGTCCCGGATACCCCCATAGCCCCCCGCCGGGGGCAGAGACTTGCCTGTGATCCCCAGGCCGGCTGCCGCGCTGCCGGGGCAGGCGAGGAGGAGGAGGAGGAGGAGGAAGAGGACGGGCAACATCTGCGGGGCCGGAGCGGCGGCAGCTCCGCCACGGGGCTCCGCGACGCTCCCGCCGCCGGAGCCGCCCCGGGGATGGCGGGAAGGGGCGGGGGGGGGTGAGCCGGGGCCGCCCCTCCCGCAGCGCCGCCCCCCCGCCCGGCTGTCGCTCAGCGGGGTGACCTTGGCCGAGGCGCGGGGTCCCCCCGCCCGGGCCCAGGCTGCCGGGGAGCCCGGCGGGGCGGGGCGGGGCTGGCCCGGCCCCCACCCCCGCCGGCGGCAGCGCCGGTCGGCCCCGCCGCGGGCCCGGAACGTCGGCCTCGGCTGGGGAGCGGCTGCTCCTCGCAACGGGTTTGGCTGCTGGCTCCCCGGCCCGGCCCGGCCCCGCCCCGCTTCCTCTCCCTCTCCTCTCCTCCTCCTCTCCCTCTCCCTCTCCTCCTCTTCCTCTCCCCTCCCTTCCCTCTCCCTCTCCTCTCCTCCTCCTCTTCCTCTCCCCTCCCTCCCCTCTCCCTGTCCCCTCCTTCTCCCCTCCCTCTCCTCTCCCCCTCCTCTTCCTCTCCCCTCCCTCCCCTCTCCGTGTCCCCTCCCTCTCCTTCTCCTCTCCCTCTCCCTCTCCTCTCTCCCTCTCCTCTCCTCCTCCCCTCCCTCTCCCCTTCATCCCCTCTCCCTTCCCCTTCCCTCTCCCCTCCACCTCTCCCTGCCCTCTCCCCTCTCCCTCTCCCCTCTCCTCTCCTTCCTAGGGCGGCCAAACTCAACATGCAGGAAAAAACCCAAAGGCCATGCCTCCGGCTGCCCCTCCTGTACCCGCTCTATTTGCCACGGTGCAAAAACCCCAAATGCCAGGTCAAAAAGGCTGGGGGAATGGCGTCGACATATTCCCTGGCCCCGTGGGTCCTTTGCAGGACTGTGAGGGCAGGCGAAGGAGCCCACGACAGCGACAAAGAATGGGGTTTCAATAATYTGCCAGAGCAGCCTTCCAGCTGGAGGCAGGGCTGTGCGAGAGGACGGGACCGTGGCTGAGAAGCAGGGGAGACCGCAGAGGTTCCCGCTGCTCCCGCATGAGGTTTATCACGTAAAGTACAAGGCACGTGGGTTTTTTCCCCCTTCCCCGCGTTGTTTCCGTCACCTTAGCAGCTTAGGAGGGCAGTGAAGGGTGTTTGCACAAACACCGCTGTTTTGCCGCAGCAAAACCCTCTGCGGTGCTTTGCGTGGCCCAGTGGCCTGATGTCTGGGGAAACCTACCCTGGAGATATTTATATATAAAAAACCTAATCCAAGCCAGACTGGTTTGAGAGAGAGTTTCCTGTTGAAGGCAGGTTCAGACACCACCGCAGCATCTATTCCTGGCCCCAAGCAACTTCAGAAACAATGAGCTCACCACCCGCCATGGCTGGGTCCCCTCGGTCCCCTCCCGGTGCCTTCGGGACGGGGGGGCTGGTGTTTGGGGGACCTTCCAGTGTGCCCCCCGATGCTACTCTAACTGGATGTGTTATTCTAACTGGATATGCACAAAGCTGCTGCACAAACTGAATGCGCGCAAATGTACCGCACAAAAGCGTTGCAAGAACCTGCTGCACAAACTGAATAGGCACAGTTGTGCTGCACAAACCTGCTGCTCACACTAAATGTGCAACAACCTGCCGCGCAGCCTGGACACGCACAAACTGCTGCACAAAGTGAATACGCAGAAACTGAACGTGCACTGAGTGAGCACCAACCAACGCACAAACTGAGCAGGAACAAACTGCTGAAAAAATTGCTGCAGAAACTGTGGGTCCTGGCGGAGGCTCGGCAGCCTGGGGCACACCCGGATGGTGCAGGTGGCCGTGTCTTGCTCTTCCGACAGCTCTTCGTCGCTGTCATCTCCCAACTCGTCCTCCTGGGTCAAGGCCAAGTGCCGGCCCGGGGACAGATTGATGCCCCGCATCAGTTAATGAAAAGTTAATTAAAGTTAACTCCCCTGGAGTTAATGAAAAGAGGAGAAAGGCTGAGGGACTATAGGTGAGGGAGACCTATACATGGGGGAACCAAGCAAGGAAAGACCCCTTTGGTTTAAGAAAGGACTTTGTTTTAAAACAAAACYGAGAAGCAGCACAGGTAAAGCCAGAAAGATAGTTGGTTTTGTGTTGGCTGTCTGGTGCCTGCTGTTCTGTACCACGGGTGGTCACAGCCTCGGCACCCGTTCACAGACGGCAGCACGTCAGTCATTTCAGCTCCTTGAGGTTAAGAGCAGCTTGTGTATCTTAGGTGGTTATTTTCCTTCAAATTAGGATTAGAGGTACTGGGTTGAAGGCAGGGCCTTGCAGGAACACAGTCGGTGTCTGGAGATGTGCAGCTCTCAGGGTCCCGCTCCTCCTGTTCCTGCAGAGCTCTGGCTGTGCGACGGCCGGGGAAGCACCGCTGCATCGCGTGGGACAGACCCGTCCGTCCTCAGTGAGCGGGAGGGGGTAGCCAGGGGTCTCCCCAGGCAAGCCTGCTGCATGGCCAGACGCGTTCTGCTGCCGTGTGGCGTCCCTGTGCCGTGCCTGTCAGGGAGCCTCCCTCTCTTCTCCCTCTCGTGTTGCTCCTAGCCCCATTTTTCTCCAGCGATGGTCAGCAGCAGCTTGCATTGATGGGTCTGAGTAGATTGTTTCCCCTCCGTCACGGGGAAGGCTAAATCCGGTCACGGTGCTGGAGCAGTCCTCCCTTCTGCACCTCCTGTGACACCGTGGCTATTGCGCTTGCTTGGACTGCCGGGGGGAGAAAGGCGACTTGGAAGAGGCAGCGACAAAAGTGCTACTTTTCTCTTTAGCAAATTTCCGTGCCTGCCAATTTCTGCCCAGCCAGAGGGACACGTACAGTGCCCAGGAGAAATGGCCGGGTGGGAAATGGAGCCTCTGGTGTGGCTTATTGCTGGGTGGGGATGCTGCCGGGACACCTTTTAAGGCGTAACTTTCCCACTGATGTCCCTGTCTTGCTTTGAGTGCTTTAAAAAGATGCGACCTGCAAAGCAGCAATCAAACCCAGGCGCGTCTCTGAGCCTAGGTCCTGTACGTGTGGTCTGTCCGGACCCTGCGGAGGGGGACCACGTGGAGAACAGTGCCCAGAGCTCACCCGCAGCACTGCGTCGAGGGGAGGGCCGGCATGCCGGCAGCTGGGAGGCGGTGAGGTGGGCAGCGTGCCTGCGGACCCCTCCGCCTCTAACCCGCCATCCTCTTGCCGTCCTCGCAGGCCCTGCAACTGGTTCCTCTTCTCCGACGTGCTCAAGCGGCTGAAGCTGTCCTCCCGCATATTCCAGGCCCGCTTCCCGCACTTGGAGATGGCCACGCTGCCCAAGGCGGAATTCCAGCGCCAGGTCTCTCTCAGCCAGGTGCTGGCGCAGGAGGAGGTGCAGGGGAGCCCCGAGCCGGCGCAGGGTGCTGCGCTATCAGGGTCGGCTCTCTGAGCTGCTTGTCCCACGAGGGGTTGACCAGTGTCCCTACACCCGGGAGGATGTAGGGACACTGCAGCCTGCACCTCCTCGGAGGGGAGATGCTGTGCCCGGATCTCTGACTTGGGATGAAAGCAGCCGCACTGCGGTGCTCCCGGGGGCAGGTGAGCAGGGCTGCGGCAGTGCCGGGTGAGGCGYGGGAGGGCTGTGCCAGCACGCAGAGGCCACACGCCTGAGGTGGCTGCAGCTGGAAACAGGAAGATGAGATCTGCCCAGGTCATGAATTCACACCTTTTGGTGTGTACAAAACCTCAGGGAGAGCATGGCCCGGGGCAGGGGCTGAGCCACCACACCGCAAGCCAGCCTCCGATAAAGCCAAGGCTTTCGGGCTGTCTCTTGGAGGAGGCTCTGCTCCCTCCATGGGTACCGGACTGCACAGTGGGGACAGCGAGGGGAGCAGGGCTGCAGGGAGGAGAGGGGTGGCCAGACCAGGGACTGGACCCAGYGTGGCCAGAGGAAGATCTCCAGGAAGACACCCAGACGCAAGAGGAGAAACGTGGGCGCCTGTGCGTGCACGGGCAGGGAGGCCACAAAACCCTCGCTAGAGGGGGCGAGAAGATCAGTTCTCAGAGCTGAAGAGCTGGGATGAGGGAACCCAACACAGAGAAGGAGCTGCCGGCAGAAGCTGGCCCTTCAGCCCCCACCGGAGCCTGGGGATGCTCCTGGCCAGGGCACGCGTGTCCCGGGAGCTAGCAGTCCCACCTTGTGATGTTACACAGGGCGCTGCTGGGTGGGCAGCGTTAGGGCTCTACACCCCTCCCGGGGAAGCTTGCCGGTCTGTGGCTTTATGGGGCTGGCCCCAGTCCTACCCCCTCCATCCATCCCTCCGCTGCCAAGCTAACAAACTCCCACCAGCAAAGCAGGGAGCAGCCCTGCTCCCACGGTCCCCCAGAGCCCCCCTGCTCCTCCTGTCCCTCTCTCGCTACCCCTTGGCTCTCACCCCCAGCTACCTCCAGGTCCCACCACCAGCCTGCAGGTCAGGAAGGGCTGTGAGGACGGCCAGCACGCTCTCGGCCAGACGAATGCAGGTGAGGAACACAGCCGGCAGCGAGCGGGGCAGAGCCAACGCAGGYGCGCATCCCTGCTCAAAGCCCCAGCCCAAGCCAGAAGCCCCCCGGGGACCTGGCACTGCGGCCAGGCCACCTCCATGGGACAGGGAAGGGGGGGCAGGCGGCATCCCAGCACTTTGTGCAGGCTTTCCAGTTGGCCCTGGCCCTTGCAAGGGACTCCTGGAGCAGTTAGAAGGAGGTTAGGTCCTACAGCTGTGTGCTGCCTAGATGGAAACAGCCCCTCTGACCTCAGGCCACAGCGAGGGCTGGCTGCTCCCTCGGGGACCAGGCACCAAGGGAGGTACCATGGCCAGCGGGGCAAGGGCATCACCAGCCAGGGCCCCGTCCTACTGTCCTCCAAGCAGGGTGAGCAGGGCAGACCCAGAGACGCTAGCTAGATTCAATCACCAGTTCAGATCATCAGGCAACTTGATGGTGAGAGGCAGGTCCAAGGTCAGGCCATGAAGTTACTCTGCAGGTCAAGATTTGGATCAACGAGGGCAATGCCCAGACAGGGGCACGGCTGTGGTGGAACTGGAGGCAGGCACACCTCGAACAGAGCTCAGGTAGGGTCTGAAGGCCCAGGGTTGAGCTTAAGTGGGCTCCTGGACCCACGGGCAAGGTGTTGGTGGAGGCCCCAGGAGAGGCTGGCCAGGGCCCTGACGGGAAAGGAGGAAGAAATGCCAAGGCAACTGAGACCCTCTGCCATGCTCCTGTCCAGGCCCTGGCACAGCTTCCCCTCTAGCTTGCCCCCCGGGGGCATCACGCTGTGGGGGCTGTCCGGGCACTGCTGCCTCCCCTGCACCCCCAGGGTACCCCTTGTCTCCCAGCACCACATCCTTCATCCCCGTGCTTGTGCCAGGAGGAGACATCTCTAGCCATACCTGGGCAGCTAAGGACCATCAAGAAAATGTGCCTGGTGCTTTCCAGCAGCAGACCCAGGGCCCGGGGCGCGGGGGGCTCACACGGGCAGCAGCAGTGGACTCTATGCATCAAAGGCAAAGGCTGCCGTAGAAAGCAGCTCTACCCTTTCCCCCAGCCCCTCGCCAAGCTGGGGGGGGGAAGCCTGAGCTCCGCAGGGAGGCTGCCAGCCCAGGGAGCTGATGGCAGCATCCAGGATGCAGAGYGGGACAGAGGACTTGGAGGGCCAGAGGAGAAGCTGTCTCGCGGGCACAAAGCTGGCTTGCGGGCCAAGGTGGTGGCGGGCGTTTCCTGGAGGGTCAAGCAGCTCTACCCAGATGCTCCCAGCTTCTTCCACGTAACTTGCTTTTCACCCCTTGGGGAGTCAATTCGTCTCACGAAAGCAGCAGCAGGGACCGAAGGAAGGCGGGCGGGAGGGAAGCCGGCATCACGGAGCTGCCTTGTGCCTGCCAGGGAGCCCTACCAGGCACCGCTGCAGGGGCGTTCCCCGGCGTTCATGGCATCATGCGTCTCCAGCCAACTCGCAGCTCCAAACAGGCAGAGAGGACAAAGCTGCTCAGTGCACAACTTCTGGGAGGTCTGGTTATGGAGGTCTTGAAGCTTGGAAGCTAAAAACGAGCCAGTCCCTGAGAAAAAGGTTTGGCGTAGCCTGGCCCAGCCCAGAGCCCCAAGGCGGCAGGAGGGTGAAAGCAGCCGGGATCTGTGTCTCCTCTTCCCACTCCACAGAAACCAGGCTGCCCGCCGAGCATCTCAGAAACAGCCTTTCCCAGGCCTGTATCTCTGAAAGAAAAGGGACTGGAGGGCATTTTGGTCACCACCCACGTACCCCCTCCTAGCACACGCTTGCCACCACGTTTGGCTAACCCCGTGGACACAGAGCCTCGAAACAGGCGCCTTTACATCCCTCCTTCCCTCCACCACGAGACACCTCCCTTTCGTGCAGACGTGCGTGGAGGTAATCCTGTGCGGTAGGATGCCGTGGGCAGCAGCGGAAGGTGGCAGGACATGGAGGGGCTGCCCAAATGCCTTCCGCTGGGCTGTCCCCGGGTCTCAGGTCCCGCTGTGAGAGCAAGAGCAGAGACAGCTGCCTTGAAGGAGGACTAGGAACGCGGGGCTGCGGAGGTCGGGGACAGGGGGCATGGCTGGCACACACAGGCGGCTGACGCACCCAGACCCCAGCTGGGCTGGGCTCTGGCTGTCCTTTTCCTCTTTTTTTTTTTTCCTTTTTTTTTTTTTTTTCCTCCTTTTTTTTTTTTTTTTTTTTCATACCCCACTCTCTTCCGATCAGCCGATCGCTGTTATATTGGGTTTGATGCTCTGCTTTGCCAGGAGGTTGCAAAACCCAGGCGATGAGTCAAAACAACCCGGAGCTCCCTTTTACCCTCTGCAGCCCAGGAGCAGCCAGGCGTCGTGTCCCAGCTTAACAGCTCAGGGATGGCAGGAGCAGCCCTAGGATGGAGACATCTTCCCTCGGGGAGCAGTGATGGATCCTGGGGCTGAGCGGTGCTGTGTGAGAGGAGGAGCTGAGCCAAACCAGCCCAGATGCTGCTGGTTCGCAGGAGGCCCCACACACCAGCTCTCCATCACAGCCTCTGGGAGCGGGAGCTTCTGGTCAGCGAGGGCCAGCGTGTGCCCATCCAAGCCAACATGTCCTGTCCCATTTGGGGTGACCGCCAACCCCTCCAGCCTCAACCCTACGCCTGGCAATGCGTGGGGCTGGAGCAGCCRGCCCAGCTCTGGAGTCAGCCTGATGCAGCCCGGTGATAACAGGGACAAGCAAACCCTGGCCCCAGCCGCAGGCAGGGAGTGACCTGATGGGCAGACAAGGGCTGGGGGCTGCTCCCAGCCCAGGTGCTGGGAGGGTATGGCGGGGGAGACGCTGGGTCCTCGTGGCTGATGTCCTCCCCTTGCAGCCCCATAGCCAGCACGCAGCGGGGCAGCCCAAAGGCTGCTTTAGCTCTGCTGCAGGCTGAGAGCAGGCAGAGGGGCCGAATCCTGCTGCCCCTCAGCACTGCGCAGCCAAAGCCAGGCATACATCAACCCAGAATGAGCAAGGTTCACCCAGAAGAGTGTTTCTACTAAGACAGAACCAGGCAGCGAGCACACACTTCCCCCCGTGAGCTGCCTCGACAAGGGGAAGGGGCCTCTTGCAGCTCTGCGGGTAGTAAATGTATCTCAGCATCCTCACAAGGAGCTGGATAGTTCTGGGGAGGGGGGAGGGAGGAAGGCATGAAAAAGCCCTGAGTCAGCAGGAAACCTGCGGTGGGAAGCTCTTGAGTCAGCTCCGACCACAGCTTTGCTGAAACCGGTCCCCCCCGCAGCCTCCCCATGGCTTGCATGGTTCTCCAAATCCCCAGGAACAAAGCCGAGCGTCTCTGCACCTCGCAGGGTGCACGCTGCGTCTGTCCGCATCAGCGTGTCTGCGTGTGCAGGAGGGCAGGGTCTTGGGACCTCTTGGAGGTCAGGCTGAAGGTCTCTGCACAGGTCTGGCCAAGGGACCGGCCCAAACTGGGCAGTTTGAGGCTGACRCAAGTGAGTTCAGGGGAAAGGACGAGGCTGAAAAGCAAAGTCTCTGTTTAAATGGATTGCTGGGACCATGGTTTGTACAGTACCACACGGCACCGCAGCATGGCAGCAAAGGATGCTGCGTATGGCACAGTGCCATGGGGAAACTGAGGCAAGGAATTGGGCCAAACTGCGTGCTTGGGTCATGTGGGAGGAAGGGCAGAAGGGGTGAGACAGGTAAGACTGGTCATAAAGCCTACAACAACTCTTCCACAAGTCTTACTGAGAGCATCGGCACGGCCTGACCCAAACCGCCAGGCCCAGCCGGGCCCCCGGAGCTGTGGGGTGCTCATGCTGGCTGGGACCACCCCTGAGCCAGGCTTGCATTGTCCTGCTCATCCCGTTACTGGGGCTCCCTTTCCGGAGGGATATTTTGGATGCGGCTGAGAAAGAAGAGCTTCTCTGGGTGTCTCTCAAAGAGAGATCCCTCCCATCATGCAAACTTTTGGGGTTGTTTGGGGGGATTTTCTGCCGGTTCAGTGGTGGTCTCAGGCAGATTGGAGCTGCCGATCCCAGGGAGAAACTGGGCGCCCAGTTCCTGCAGCATCAGTTATTGCGGCACCAGCACTTGGGTGTTGTCAGACAGCATTTCTGGGGTGCTGAGTCATGCTGTCTGGGTGCTGAGTAATGTCTGCTTGGGTCGCCCCGTCCTGGTCCCGCTGGCACATCCTTGCCCCCAAGCCAGGCTGCCAGGGGGAACCCCGCAGCAGGACCGACCAGCCCCATGTGCTCCCACGCTCCTCACCTCGAGGTCCCCCCAGGGAGGGTGAAGGGGCACCACGAGCCCTGGGCTGAAATACTTCAGTTCTTCCCATTTATTTCTTCCGAAAGTGGCCGCCACGTTGGTCTCTCACCCAGCCTGGCATCTCTGCAACATCCCCCGTGACCCTCTCCGACCTCCAGCACCGCAGGCGCCCGCATCCTGCCCATGCATCTCCCCAGCCTGCCCGTCATGAGGCAACAGCCACATCGCCAGAGAGCAAACCCAAATGTGTCCTCATCTTCCTCCCCTTCTCCCCCCTCAGACCCAGCAGACCCCTCTCCCAGCCCACCACCCTCTGCAGCAGCCCAGCTACTTTCTGGCTCTTTGGAGGACCAAGTGTACCTCCCAGCAGACCACCCCACAGCAGATGGGTCCCTCCACATTTCACCACAAGTTAAATGTGCTGTAAAATCACTGGTATTCTGGGTAGGCGAGGACATAAAAGACCTGGCTTTAATCATCCCTCTCTGCTCCAGGCAGCAACAGGGCTGCCACAGCCATCTCCAGGGGTTTTCTGCCTGTGCCTGATGCAGGGATGGTGATTTTCGGCTCGGAAATGTGTGGCAAGGGATAACATGGACTCTTGAAAAGCTTAAAACTGGCTGCAGGAGCTGGGACCAGCATCCCAACACTGGGCATTTTGCTGTTGGCATCCATCCCTTTGCACTCTGGGCCTCCCAACGCCCCTCTCGTTCCCAGGCTGATCCCAGTGCCACACTTTGGTTTCCACAGGCAGGGAGAGGCACTGTTGACCTGGCACGGCCCCAGCTGGAAAATCACCCCGGTAAGACCTGCGCCAAGGTCAGTACTCAGCCCTGCTGCACCAAGCCACTTGAGCACCGCGTCTCCCAGGAGTGTCCCCTCTGTGGTGGCTGTGTGGAGGTGCCCCAGCCAACGAGGTTGCCTACCCTGCTCCATCCCATGTCTCTGTCCTGGTCCCCATAGATCCATCTCCAGTTCAGTTTTTCAAAGGCTCTGCTTTTCCCCAGGACCCTGCATTGGCATCTCCCCCAGAGGTGCTGGCTGATGGTGATGAGGACCTTGTGCTGCCACTGCAGCTGAGTACCCCAAAGCACCATACCAGTGGGGGAGGAGAGGTCCCAGCACACATCCACTGTAAAGCTTGACCCACTTCACAGCCAAACGTACCCCACAGCCCCGGGTCAGTGGCCAGACCCACAGTCTGCAGGCACCAGCTCCCTGATCTCCACCCACGGGTCAGAGCATCACCCGGCGAGGGGGTGAGCTGGCCCTCACATCTCCGGCCTTTCTACATAATAAGGGCTCTGGGAGCCCTCCTGCTATTTAAGTCTTTCCTCATAGCATCTCTCATCTGCTTCCAAACCAGCCTTTCCTCCCTCTGACCAAACACACTCAGTCAGGGCACTTTGCTGCAGCAGCGCATTTGTGGCATTCTCCAGGATGAACAAACACCAGGGCACTGTCCACGCTGGACATCTCCCTGCCAGTGACCTCAAGCACTTGGGAAACCAGGCAGGACGCCAGACCCTCTAGGAACCTGTGCTGGACAGGGGGAAACTGAGGCAGAGAGGGGCAGGGGGCCAAGGCACGTCACTGGCAGTCTCCTGTTTCCCAGGTTCCTGCGACAGCTACGAGGTGCAATGTTGCGCTGCCCCGTGGATGGGGTGAACCACCCCGGCTTTGCTGGGCCATGGAAGAGGAGGCCAAGGGAGGAGGGTTGGTCCCTGCCACCCCAGGAGAGGGTGCTCCCTGTGGCGAGGGCAGAACTGAGCCCGGCACAGAGGTCCCAGTGGGTTCTCCACGTGGTCGGGGCAGACCTGGTCAGGAAGGTGAGTGATCCAGTGCCTCGGCTGGAAGCACCGACCTTCCCATTGAGCCTCGGAAGTACGGTGTGATGGGGAAGAGGTTTTTCCCCCAAAAAAATCTCAGCAAGGGAACTGATCAGTTCAAATCAAAAGACAAATGTTTGAGGGAGCATACCAGGGAGGTTAGCAAAGGCCTTCCTGAGCTGCACGCAATGATTTCACATCCCGGGGGGCTGCTGTTTCCTGACTGAAGATCATGTAGCCAACACATGTTAGAAATCATCAGCTGCTGGAGCAAACGCCGCCAGGCTGTGGTTTGCCTTAAAGGAACAGCCTCAGGGAGCTGAGACCTAGCGCTGGAGCTCTGCTCCAGAAGATGCGAACCAGGGAGGAATGCCCTGTCGCTAACCCAGCTCAAGAGGGGTCCAGACTAGCCTAGCCCAACAGATCTTGCACACGCTATCACCCCCCTAAAACATGGGAAAATAACAGGACTAAATTGCACATTCAACCATCCTGCCTGAAGCAAAGCTGAAGCAAATCCAAGGGACAGACTGGAAAATCCCAGACACACAACTCACATCGTGCAGGTACTTTCTGCCTGGTTGCCCCCACCCCAGAGCCTCGCTGACAACACTGGCAAGACCCCAGCAAAACACCTTCTCCGGCTCTCCTGCACTTGCTCTGCACCACTGAGTGCTGAGGAAACAAATTTCCAGGCTCAGCTGACCCGGCACAGACCAGGAAACATTAAAAGTGAAAAACAACTCCTCAGCCAGTATCAGGAGGCTTTTTTTTTTATCTGGCTCCCACCCAATTTTCTTTGCACAGTTCCAGTTCTGGTCCTGCCCTCGCTCACAGGCTTGGCTGCTCTGCAAACCTCCTGTCTCCAAGGCACGGAGAGCAGCCCCAAGCTACCAAGTTCTTGTAGCTCCAGGCTTCCCTCTGCTCATCAGCAGAGCTCACGTGTGCCCTTGCCCCATCCGACGGAGCGGCGCATGGCCCAGGATCGCAGCACACGGATGAGCGGTACCCAGGTTGCTTCTGCACCTACATCCACACCCCAAATTGTAAATGCACCTGGCTCTTCAAGCTCACCTCCAGCAAAAGCAGGAGCTTGGCCATCTCTGCCCTCTCTCCACCCTGCCTGGCCGGCTGCTCTGACAGGCAAACGCCGCCCCTTGCGTGTGGGGTCCCTGCAAACCCCCAGCGCATGCAGCCCTTCAACACCAGAAGCAGGCAGGATTGCTGCCGGAGACCAGGGCAAGGTTTTGCAAGTAGTTTGTGCCACAGATGCGCCTATTCCAGCTCTTCCCCCTCCACCTAGCTCTGAAGGCCCTGAGCCTTTTTAATGAGAACAACAACCAGGAGGGCTCATTTTTCATTGGATTTTTTAGAAATGAACAGTCATCTCTCTCCCAGCCCAGTGCCCTTCCCCAGCTCCAGCGAAGGCATCTCGCCCGGGGCAACAGCTACTTGCCAGGGCAGGGACGATGCCCGCACTAGTGCTGAGCAGAGCAGTGCCTGCTTCTCATGGGCTCTGGGCACCGGGTCATGCACCGAGTTGGCAGAGAGCAGGGGAAAAACCACCCATGGACTTGGCAGATGCTTTTGGCTGGAAGATCCTTGTCTCAGGAGCATCCTGACTGACACAGCGCAGAGGTGGAAGAGGCAGCGTTTTCCCCATCCAGGTCCCTGCAAGACAAGTCACCAGGAGTTCAGCAGCCCCCGCCGCAGAAAGAGCAGAGGACAGCAAAGGGTGGTAGAGATGAGAGCGGGCACGAAGATCAACGAGCAGCCCAAGCTGAAAGGCTTTGGCTGGGACGGTTGGTAATAAATCAGTCCTCAGCCCTTCAGCATCTGCCTCCACATCTCTTGTCTGCATCTGGTCCCACATCCTTCGCCCTGCTCCTGCAGCTTTGCTCTGACCAGGGCCCGGTGCAGGTCAACAGGAGGTGGGGAACAGGGGGAGCTGCAGCCCCCAAGCAGCATCACTGCTGCCTTTCTGCTAAAAGAGCAAGAGGAAAAACCTTTCAGCTATCCAGAAGATGCCAAGCAAACCGCCAGCCTCCTCCACACACCATCCCCCCCATCCTCTCCCTCCACACATCACAGTCCACTGGAGACACTCGTGCAGTGAGCGAGTGATTAGATCAGTGATCTAAAGATATTTGGATGGAGCTTGCATTATTCAAGGCTTGGCGAAGTCTTTTACAAAAGCCATAAAAGCAGATAAGGTGACTACTTACCCGCTTTCCCATGTTTGGGAGGTCATGATAGCTGGTCACGCGGCCCCTCCGCACGCTGGGCAGAGCAGCAGCCTGGAGGAGCCCGACACGCCTGGCCGGTGCTGCAGGGACTACTGCGCATTTGTGCATGCCTAAGGATAAAATTGGGCTTGGGGATACCACAGTGCTGAGATTAAGCGTCCCCACGCTCACCTCGTGGCATGGGTGGAGAGAGGCTCGTGGAGGAGACCCACTCAAAACTGCTCCTGGGGTATGTGCGAATGCAGCCCAGCCGGGCTGCAGTGACGGGTCCAGAGAGCAAGGGTCGGGAGGAAGGGCACGCGCACAAACATCGGCCTGAGGAGGAAGGAGAGAGCCAATACTGACCTCCAGGGAGCCCTGCCCGGGGGCGAGGGCAGGCAGCCATCACTCCTGAAACAAGCGCCCGCTCTAGGAGAAACGCGGGGCGGGGAGGGCAGGGCGGGTGGCTGGGCAGGGGGCCCCCCCCGCATCGCTGCTGCAGCACTGCCGGCCCTTTCGGCACAACTTTTCCTACGCAAAAGCCACCTTCAACCTGCAGCTCCCCTGTCTGGGCGCTCAGCAGCCCCGAGCCAGGGTGCAGCACCGGCGCAATGGGTGCGAGCCGCTGCAGAGACAACCCCCACTGCCAGGAATGGCCACCAGCACAGGCCAGGGACACCCACGGGCCACCAAGAGTGGCCGCTGCCACAACCAGAAAGAGCCCGGGGATGATCGGGAAGGAGAATGAAGGGGGACCAGGGGTCACTCCTGGTGCATGGGGACCCCCTGCTTCGCAGGCAGGATTGCTCCAAATCAGGCAGAAGAAAAGGCAGGACCTGCTTGAGCCTTTGCCTTGCTCTGCCCCACGCATGACCAGCTCGGACCCCAGGGCCACCCACTCACCCCCCCACACCCCGAGTGGTGGCTGCATTTGGGGATGGGCAGGGGGACCTGCTCTCAGCCCTGAACGTCCTCCGACAAGGGCCATCTCCTCCATCTCCTCGGGAGGGAACCCCAGCCAGGCTCACGCTGCCTCACCATCCTCCTCCTGACCTGCGGGAGGGCGGGCGCTGCCTCGCTCTCCAAACGGGGCAGAGAGCCTGGCAGTGCTGCATGGACAACGACACCGGCCATAACGGGGGAAAAGAACGCGTAAGCAGAAAAGTAGGACTGGCAAGATGCTTGAGAGGTTTTTCTTCAAGCTCCTGGCCTGGCAGCTAARGGAAAGGACAATTCCTGTCCCCCCACCCGAGCCCAAGGCAGTTAGGGACCTGAGAGGGAGTTGCTGCTTCCCCCCAGCCCCACAAATCATTAAAAAGAGAAACTGGACCTGCTCTTTCCCTTTTAATTAGGTGGTACCTGTGAAGAGCCGCCTTCTCCTGCATCCCCCGTGTCCGCTGGGGCTCCCTGCAGGAAACTGGTCTGCACAAAGCCAGGGGGAGGCAAGAGGATTCGGTGGAAGAGACAGTGCCATTCCTGGCAGGCAGGATGTGAAGCGGGACAAGTTCCTTTTCTAAAGGGAAAAAAAAATGCCCTTCATTGTGTGCGAGCGCTGGAGAAGCGAGCCGCTGGTCAGCCGCCTCTTCCTACCAGCTCTCCTTGTTCCCCAGGTGGGGGGTCCTTAGATGACACACGCTCTGCAAGACCCAGCCCAGAAAGTCCAGGCTTAAGCGCCAAATCCTGAACCGATGTCATTACTGAAGTATCACAGACAGTTTTAAGCCCCTCAAGGATCAAAGCTCAGCCTGGCAGGGCTTTGGTTCACAGCTCTCACCGAGGGAGAGCAGCGCTAGCTGGGGACCCCTGGGGCAGGCAGGGAGGCCAGCCCTGGTGGGCTCAGAGCAGCTCTGGCTTCATGGCCACGTCTCTGTGGCATGTCCCTATGAATAATTGTGCCTGTGTCCCAGGGGCCTGAAGTCCTGGGGACAGGGTGGGCCACAGGGCAGCTACCTCCATCATGGGTCTCGCCTGGGTCCAAATTCTCCCGCTCACAGTCAGGTCCCTATTTCACCATCAACCCTAAATTGCCCCCAGCACAAGGCTCAGGGTTACCAGAGCTGTCTGTGGGTTTGGGCTGGGGCCAGTCCACTTCTCCCACACCCCATCCTTAGAGAAGAGGGAGCGGTTCCAGGAAGACCAAAGTGCTCGTGTGTTTTATCAAGATCTCACTTTCATTTCAGAGGTAAAAGCACTAAAAGCCACAGACTCACCTGACCACGGAGCGGCTATTGCAGTCGAGAGGTAACAGCCATTTCTCCAGCCCTTCTGTTTGCTTTCCAAACAACTCAACATTTCTRTTTCAGAGCGACCGCGACCTCTACCCACCCGCAGGACAGAGCCCTGGGGCTCAGCAGCCAAATACCAGGGTGTGCAGAGGACAGCCTGCCCTGCTCCCAGCCCCGCGCTGCAGCTCCCAGCCTCCCAGCCCAGGGTGGGCTCTCACCGGTGGGCAGAGCGGGCACGTTCCCCTGCCGCGCAAGGCCTCTGAGAGATGCTCAGCAGCAGTTGACYCCCTTTCTGCAAACCTTTACCTGTCTGAGCTTCTTGGGGTGGCCASCTGAGCCCTGGCCAGACCTGCTGGCCCGGTGCCCCCCAGGGCCGTGTGGCCCATCACCTAAACCGTGTCACATCACGTCCCCCCAGCCCCGAGACCTTCTGTTCTCAGCCCAGGCAGCACGGGGGGGGGGGTTCTCGCTGCCTGGAGCTGGGTGCGCCCAGCCCCGTGGGGCCACCCCGCCAGCACTCACGCTGCCCTGTGGCTCAGACGGGGGCTCACGCAACCCCGTCCCCGCGGTCCCACCGCCTGTCTCCCGCTGCCGATGGGGCACCTGCGGCCGCACCCTGTCCCCGGGACCACGCTGCGTCCCCACCCCCGGGGCCACCCTCCCTCCCCGGGGCCCCCCTGGGTCCCCGCGCCCCGGACCCCGCGGCGGGAGGCGGCCGCGGGGAGGCCCGGGGCGGGCCGGGCGATGGCCCCGCACCAGCCCAGCGCCGGGCAGTACCTGCGCTCCGACAGCGGCGGCTCGGAGGCCCGTATGCTGGCGGACGGCCCCGGCCCCGGCGGCGGCCCCGGCGGGGCGCGGGGGGGGCGGCGGCCCCGGCGGTGCGGGCCGCTGTGGGGCAGCGTGGCCGTCATGGCCATCCTCGCCCTGCAGATCGCCTCCACCACCGGCCTCTTCGTCTACTTCACCATGGCCATCTCCAAGGTGAGCCCGCCGGCCGGGGCTTTGTCCTGCGCCCCCTGCACACCCTCCCCCCTCTCCCCGAGCCGTTCCGGGGCGGGCGGGGCCCCGGGGGGGCCGGGACCGGCGGGGGTGCTGCACCCCCGGGAGACCCGGCGGCTGCGGGGAGGGCTCTGCCCGCTCCCCACTCCGCTCGCCGGGGACGGCAGCTACCGGCGCCGCCCCGCCGCGGATCCAGATGTGGAGGCGGGGGGGGGCACTGCCCCCGGCTCCCCTGGGAGCCGCGGATCCAGATGTGGGGTGGGGGATGGACACTGCCCCCAGCTCCGCCCAGAGCCGCGGATCCAGATGTGGGGTGGGGGATGGACACTGCCCCCAGCTCCGCCCAGAGCCGCGGATCCAGATGTGGGGTGGGGGATGGACACTGCCCCCAGCTCCGCCCAGAGCCGCGGATCCAGATGTGGGGTGGGGGATGGACACTGCCCCCAGCTCCGCCCAGAGCCGCGGATCCAGATGTGGAGAGAAGGGCCCTTTGTCCTGGGCTCCGTCGGGAGCTGAGGGTCCACACTGGGAGGGGGGGCCCTGCCCTCGGGTCCCATCAGAGTTTGCAGCTCCAGGTGGGGATGGGGGGGAGCTGCCCAGGGCTCCAGGCCCCATTCGCCCCCAGTTCCTACTTCATCTCCCCCCCTGCCCCCCCATTCCCGTCCCACCCACGCTCCAGGACTGCAAAATCCTCCTCACCCCCTTTGCGAGATGCTGGAAGTGGCCTGGCTGGGAAACCCCCCCACACACACACCAGCAGCTCTTGGGTGCTTGCTCTGGCTTAATCCCACCAAATAACCGTGCTGGGATCCAGCCATTCCCACCTACCTGCAGCATCACTCCTGCCAAACCGTTCCCAAACTCGGACATCACAGGCCTGATCCTGCTAACAGACCCCCCCAGCAGCTGATTCAGGCCCCCAGCAATTCCCGAGGGTCAAGGAGGGGAAAACACCAAACAGGAAAGATCTTTGCTATGGAGAGAGGGAAATTCAGGACTGCCAGGCATCCCTGATGACGGAGGGCCTGTCCAGAAAAGGGTCCCACAGCACCAAGCATTGCACAAAACCACAGCGGAGGCGGGGAAAAAAAGGAAGAAGCCCTGCAGGAGGGATGCAGGAGGAACGGCCTGTCTGGTGCCCGGTGGAGCATCCTTTGGAGCAGACTTCAGCCCTCGCTTTGGGCTTTGTTTCCACCTCTGGATCCCATGTGGCACCCGCTGTGAGGGATTTACATGAAAGGCACTGGAGAGAGGAGGGGAATGTGGGCAGACAGAGCCACAGGGAAGGGCTGAAGGGAGGAGAAAGCCACTTAAATTGACCTCTTTGGGCTAATTTCAGAGGCTAGTCACTGGATCCCTGCATGGGATCTGTGCTGGGGACAGGTAGTCAGAGCTCGGCATCTCGGGGGACACTGAATCACTCGGCATGGCCAGCCTGCCCTCACCCCCTCATGTGGGGTACTTCCCGTGCCTCCAGTTTTACAAAACTTTCCCACTTTCTCCCTAATTTAAACACCCCACTCAGCACAAGGTCCCCAGGAGGGGAGATGGAGAAGGCAGGCGGAGGGGTTACCCTGCGAAGAAAGAGGTGCTGGTGGTACCTGCAGCCTATCGCAGCAAGCTTTAATCAAGGCAATTAGCATGATCAGTCGGTGCCAGGCGGTTGGTAGGACCCAGAGGGACGAGGCACATGGTGGCAGTCGCCATGCCACTGCTGGGAATCTGCCACCACCTTACCAGGACCGGTCGGAGGAGGGCTGACCCCGGTTATGCGGGCACGCGCCGTAATTAGTGCTCCTGGCAGCACGGAGGAGCTGCACGCGCTGGCCCTGCCCAAGCACGCACTCTGTTGCCGAGTTTCATGTGAACAGCCCCGTCACTTGGGGATTTACTGCCTCGGCGGGCACCGTGCATCCACCCACTTGGGCAGGCAGGTCTTTGCAAGACTGCAGCCCAGCTGGCTAAACCCAGCCCGGGGAAAACACTCCTAGGGCTGCGCTCGCCTTTCTCCAGCCATCCAGCCTTGTGAGCCACCGCGTCCGTCCCTCCGAGCTCACCGCTGCAGCCCATCTGCCAGCCACCATGCCCCTGGCAGGTCCAGCCAGCCAGCGCTAGGACAGACGGTTGGCCCAATAGTGCAACAACCCCCCCCCCCCCCCCGACCCTTTTTATCTGACCTCACGCAGTCTTTCTGCTGACACTAGAGTCTGTATTGATCCCAAACATGCACGCATCCTGGTACGAGGCAAAGCGAGTGCCCAAAACTGTGGCCGAGGGAGGCGGGCAGGCAGGAGTCTGGTGGGGGCTTGGAGCAAGCAGGGACCTGGGGGAAGCGCAGGGTGCTGGAGGTGGCCGAGGACTCCTGGGTTCTGTCCTGGGATCTGGGAATGACCCAGGTGATAAAGGTAGGGTGGTCAAGGTGCCAGTGTTCATTCCCAGCTCCTGGCACACTGATTTCAGGGCAGCTGTCCCATCTGTGCCTCAGTTTCCCCACGCCCTAGACAGCAGGGTGGTGTGGTGACCCTATAGCCAGCCGTGCCTGTCCCCGACTGCGGCGCCACGGCCAGAGCTGAGCCGGGTCAGCCTGGGACAGCCTGGGAAGGGGCAGCTCGCCGTGCAGCAGCCCGCGTCATGTGGGGGGAAGGCTTCCCAGCCCAAACCACAAGCCAGCACAGGCTAGAAAGTGTCTGAGATCTGCCCGGGCTGACGCAGCACTGTGAGTGCTTGGGGTCCCGTCTCCGGCCAGCACGGCTCAGCAGCTGGAAGGGCAGAGCTGCGTGAGGGCTTGTTTTGCAACCCCAGTTTAGCTCAGCAGCAGGAAAGCATGAAGAGCGTGGACCAGGCTGYCTGGGCACGTCCAGCCTGCAGCGGCAGCTCTTCCCTCTGTGCGCCGTACGGAGCCAAGCCTCGCAGGGCAACCGCTTCCCCCGGAGCCGTGAACATCTCGTTCAAAGCTAAGGCTGGGTTTTACTGCTTGAGAAGCCTCATTCCCCCAGGGCAGGAGAGGAAGAGGTGAAGGAGATGGAGARTGGGAAATTTGGGTTCCTTTTCTTTACCTGGTGCTCTGCAGCGTGTGAGAGTCCTTGAGTCTTGCCTCCTCCTCACACTTGGCACTGGAACTCAATGAAAGGGGCTGTCATGTTTCCCGAAGAGCTGGGATGAGCAAGACTCGCTTCTGCCAGGAATCGTAGGAAGACAAGATGAGATTTAACCTCTCCAATTCACAAAAACAGATTTTCTGACAGTACTTGGGGTCCACCCAGCCTCCTGCCACCTAACTCCATCCCAGCACTGGAGACACGGCTGGTGTTTGCATCCCGGTGGTACCGCCCTGTCCCACCACCAGCTCTGGGATCCAGGCAGCTCAGGGTTATCATCCACGCCRTGGTGTGGCTGTGAGCACCCTGACACTGGAGGAGCTGGGCCAAAGGCGGCTGCCCCCTGCACGCACCCCGCCGGGCATCCCCGCTGCTCCCTCCAGCCGAGCCACACACGCTGCCCTTGCCTGCCCGCTTTGACGCGGGGATGTCCGGGTGTTTCTGTTCCAGCTCAAAGCCCAGGCGCCGGGGAGCGCGGAGGAGCTGCGGTGTCTGCAAGTTATCAATCAGCAGCAGGAGGGCTCCAGCCTGGAGGAGCTGATCAGCAACCAGTCCTGCCTCAAGCTGGCCAACACCATCAAAGCCTACGTGGCCACGGTGAGCCCGGACCCGCCAGCTTTGGGGACTGGGGGAGGATGGGACAGCCGATGGGAGAGCTCCTGTCTGCCTCCCTGCCTCAGTTTCCCCATCGGCCTCACCCGAGGGGTGGCACAGGGCAATTGCAAGGATGGTTTAAGGGGGAGCGGAGGAGTGGGGCTGGAAGTCAGGCTCTTTGCAGCGAGGAGCTGGTGGAGCCCAGAGCCATAGCGTGAAAGACGAGGTGGTGAAGGCTTGGAAGAGATGAGAGGAGCTGGGGCGCGGGGAACGCCCGTTTCACCTTTAACCACGGGACTGTTTCTCTTCTCTGACGGTCCAGGTGACGGAGAACGTTATCCGCAGGAGCGCAGTGAAGGGTGAGTCCCTCCTGGCCCAGCCCCAGGGGCAGCAGCCGGGGTGCCRCTCGCCGGCGCTGCAAAGCCTCGACCTCTTTGCTGGGGCCGGGTTGCAGCCGGACAGACGGAGCCGCGGTCCACGTGCGCACGGGTCGGCGTGCAGCGGGGGATGCCAGCGGGCTGGAGGGGGGGGCTCCGTCCCTCCCAGGGCAAACTCCGCCGGGCACGGTGCTGCGAGCTGGGGCTGGAGAGGGGAGAGCAAGGACTGTCCCACTGGGCGGGTGAAGGGCGTATGTCCCCGGGGAATGGGTTGGAGGGACAGCCATGTGTGTCTGTCTGGAGTCCGGGGAACCAGGGCCACAGGGGACAGCACAGAAACGTTAGATAATGATTGACTAGACATTTCCATCCCCAAATAACCTCCCTCTTCAGTGGGTCAGTGGGGCATTTCCCTGCCCCGCTCGCTCTGCTTGCTCAGTAAGGACCTGCTCTGCCGGCACGGGGCTGGGGGTCCCCACGCTCTCTGTCCCCTACAGCCGTGTGTCCCTTTCCTCACAGAGGCCCGGAGGAGCTACTTCAACACCTCGGAGGGGCAGGTTCCTCCCAAAACAGCCAGCAAGCCCTCGGCACATCTCACCCTCCGCCCGCAGAACCTGGCCCAGGACGGTGAGTCGGGGAGTCCCGCTGGGCACCGGAGGGTTTCTGAGATGAGAACAGGGGAAAGATCTCACCCAAATGGCAGGGGACCAGGATGGGATTTGGTGGCAGATGGGGAGATGTTTCTCCTGTCCGGTCCAAGACCACCTTCTCCACCCCTCCAAGCTGGATGATTGTGGGAGAGAGTTAGAGCCACCCCCTCCCTTTCTCCTGACCCTGACGGGTGCTCCCCAGAGCACCTCGCTCCCCTCGGTGACCCTTCCCTCTCCCCAGGAAACTCCAAGCGCTTCGGGAACCTCTCCCAGTCCTGCCGCCACGCCATCGCCCGCTGGGAAGACGGCACCATCCACTCGCACCTGCAGAACATCACCTACCGGGATGGCCGGCTGCGGGTCAACCAGGCGGGCAAGTACTACGTCTACTCTCAGATCTACTTCCGCTACCCCAGCGACGGGGCCAGCGCCCGAGTCTCCGTCCCCCAGCTCGTGCAGTGCATCAACTGGAAGACCTCCTACAGCCAGCCCATCCTCCTGCTCAAAGGGGTCGGCACCAAGTGCTGGGCGCCCGAGGCGGACTACGGGCTCCACGCTCTCTACCAGGGGGGACTGTTTGAGCTAAAGGCCGGCGATGAGCTCTTTGTTTCCGTCTCCTCCTTGGCCATTGACTACAACGATGCAGCAGCCAGCTACTTCGGGGCCTTCCGGCTCGACCTGTGACAGCCGCCTCCGCCTCCCACCTTCCCGCTGCTCCTGCCCGTCGGCTCTCCCGCCTGGCCCCAGGGCAGCAGCTCTTCGAGCAGGACAACAGCCGAATGGCCGGGGGGGGGCTGGTGCAGGGTCCTTCCCTGCGTGCGTTGTCCCTTGTGGCGAGGGACGAGCCAGAGGAGGGCACAGGGGGTGGCTGCCCGCAGGGACCCCCTGTGCTCGGAGCCACACGGGGCCCCGCCGTCCAGCCGGGAGGAAGCCCGCGAGCCAGGAAGGGTCTCCGAGGAGCCACGGGAGRCATGCATGAGGGGGGACGTCCCAGCCCTGGTGGCACATCACCTCCCTGGCTCCTGTCTGAGCAAATGGAGCAGGTAGCGCCAAACGGCTCCCTGCTGCAGGAGAGGCACCAGGGTCACATCTGCAACCGCAAGACAAAGCGTCCCCGTGGTGGGATGACCCTCTGCAAGTCTGACTCCACGTCTGGCAGGGGCAGACCCGGCCAGGCTGTCAGYGCTCGGGGACCCCGAGCTGGAGGCGCTGGGACAGAAGCCGGGGTTAGCAGAGAGCAGCGGCACGGCGAGCGCGGGCGCAGGGCTGGCACCCCCRGGGCAAAGCACCAGGGGATGGCCTGCAGGTACGAGGCAGGTCCAGCRTCAGCTTCTGGAAAGGAGTGAAGGAGTTTCGGTTCAGGCTAATTAGAAACCTGGAGCGATTCCAGCAGTCAGGGGAGGTCAAAGAGCAGGACCACAAAGCTGGAGTCATCACCAGCCCAAGCAACCGCACCCGGGCACGTGGCAGAGAGGTGCATCTTGCCCAAGCCGAGCTGCACAGGACCATCGGGCCCCAGAGCTTGCCATCGCACCTCCCCTTCGCTTCTGACCAAGCACCTCTTTCCTTGGGGTTTTTGGTCCTCCCAGCCCTGTTGGGCCAGCGCAGCCACCCGCTTGCTCACGTCTTTAGCCCCGGCAACGGGTAACCCCCAGGATTTCAACTCATGGGTGAGCCCCGGCGGTAGCAGCACAGGACCCAGGAGGGACAGGACCAACCCTCGGTGTGAAAGGCCGTGTCAGATGCAGAAGGTGGGTTCAAGCAGAGCAGAGCGTCATCAAGCTGGCTCRGCCCACGGACACTGGGGTGGACGCAGCCCCCTTTTGTAATTACCTGTATACTCTGTATCATATTAAGACTTGGGGTGTATGGACAGGACGGCAGCACAGGCTCCCACGAAGGATGCAAGCACCCCCTCCATGCCGGCACGGCTGCCGGGGGGGCTCTCAGTGCTGGTTTAAATAAAGCCTGTACTCCAGCACTGGTCTTCCACCTCTTTGCATGAGGCACCCCAGGCAATGTGCCCTGGGCCCCTGAGCAGCCGCAGTGCTGCGCAAAGCAGACGTTTTGAGGCCTGGGCCGGTTCCCACGCGCAGCGGACACGCTGCAGTGCCCCTGGGTCCTGGGCAGCCCCACTCGCTGCAGCTCAGCCTCCTCTGCCCCCCTCTTTCCCTGTCCCTGCCCCAGCCCGGCCCAGAGGCTGGCTGCGAGCGGAGCTCTGCAAGGGGCAGAGCAGAGGGGCAGCTTCTCCCCGGCTGCCTGCAGCCTCCCCCGTGGGAGGCTTCCACACCTGCCTGAGCAGAGTCCTGCCGCGCCAGCCCGGTGGTGCTGGGACGCCGGCGGCGGCAGCGGAGCAGCCCAGCTGCGGTGCCAGAGCTGCCGGGTGCCAAGGCAGCCTGGGGGAACGGGCTCGTGTGGTTCCCAGGAGCTCTGGCCCTGAGAGCTGCAGACAGAGCCCTGCGAAGGCTGCAGGCAATAACCGGGTCCTGCCTCATCTTGCATCTGTAGCGCCTCGAAGGGCTCCGCCGCCGCCTCTGCCCCACGGACGCCTGGGGCATTCCCAGGGAGATGCGCTCCCGAGCCTAGAGCCTTCATCTCCCCTAGGACCAGGGGCTGCTCCACCAGCAGCTCCGGCAGAGCCCCTCCCGGGACCTGAGCCCAGGCCAGCTCCTCTTCCTCCCCTGCTCCCGTCAGCTCGTGGGGGCTACATCTCACCCAGCTGCCRGGGGGGATCCCGGTGCTGCTCCTCCTCTCTCTGCTTTGGGGTTGCCAAGCCCAACCCAAGGCACAGCCAAACCCCAGAGTGCCGAGATGGGCTTGTTCCCCATCGCGCCATGGCCGGGCAGGGGCTGCTCCTTGCTCCCGCTGTCCGTCCCACAGCTTTCTGGGCTTGAGCCCCCTCTCTGCGTCCTTGGCTGGGGCTGGGAGCTGGTGCCGGGCTGAGCCGGGTGGCTCCCACGTCCCCCCACCCTCAGATGTTGCCCCTTGCCACTCACCAGCCTCCAGCTCCTGCAGGCTCCTGCTCCAGCGAGGCCGATACAAAAAGCCCCCCCAGGGGCACGGTGTGGCCCCATCACCCCACGCACAAGCGCCTGGACCAGCCCCAAATGCACGGGCAGCTTTCCCAGCTCATCCAAAGCCTCCCAGCCAGAGAGCACTGGGAGCACTGTCCTGCCGTCTGCCAAGGGGGTAACACGGCCGCTCCCCACTCCAGACAGGGCTGCAGGGTCCTGCTCCCCCCCCGGCCACCCCMTCCCCGGCCGAGGTCCCCCAGCCCCGCGGAGGGAGGCGAGCCTTGGCTCTGCAGCGCGCTCAGCCCTGACCGGCGCGTTGTGCTCTTGCCCAACGCAAACAAAACCCGAAAGCGCCCAGCGCAGCCGGGCCCCCCGTGATATCGCTTAGCAAAGACCCCCAAACACGCCCGGCCCCGCCGCGCGCCCGCGGTCCAGCTGCCTTCTGGCACTGATGCAAACCCCTCCCTTCCAAAACCGCCTTTGAAATGGTCCCTTTTCCACCTCTCATTCCTTCTCCTGCTTTCTCAACCACCGTGGTGACCAACAGCAGGAGTCAGGCTCCCAGGGCCCGAAACCTCCCCCCCGGGGAGCACCGAGCTCATCCCGGCTCCYGCGTCCCCGGCCCCTGAGCTGCCTTTGGCAGCAGCTGTGGGAGCTCAGGGTTGAATCAGACAACCCGGGGCTGCAGGAAAGGGAGCAGGTGGTTCAAAGTTTTTCTTTGAAATGGAGTTTAAAGCAGCCCCCCCAGCCTGGAGGAGGGGGTAGGAGGTTGCCGTTTGCCACGCAGCAAGCAGGAGCCGGCGGGGTTGCAGGTAAAGCAGCCCCTTGCGTGAGCTGGGAGAGCCGGGCTCAGCGCCAGCGGGGCGATGGGTCGCTCCGCTTTCCTGGAAGGGAGAAGACTTGTGGGCGGATGCTTTTGGAGAAGACGAACTCCACGAGCATCAGGCCAAATGGCAGCCTCGCCAAGTCTGGCGAGAGCYGAGCGGCGCTGGGCGACGAGAGACGGGATAGATTGCGGGGGGGGGAAGAGTTGGTGGCGGGGTGGGGGCTGGCCCTGGCCTGGGGGGCTGTTCTCAAGGTCCCAGCTCTGCAGCTTTTCCAGGTCTCCTGCTCTGGGCTCTTCGCAGTGGCCAGCAGTGGGGAGAGGGGCTTGCAGGCAGCCCCCAGCCCCGCAGCTGCTGCCGAGCTGCCTCTGGAGCCGCGGGTGGACCTGGCCCGTGGGCACCTTGGGGGAGAGCAGGCTCCTGCAGAGCCCCCCAGCAGAACAGAAAGGGAAGGCAAAAGCTTGCCAGGGCCAGGCGGAGCTGTCGTAGGGAACAAACCCAGCATGCCAGCACCTGGTGAGGGGCTCCCCCGGCCCCGGGCTGTGCATCCCGGCCGCGGGCAGGGTTGAGAGGCACAGGCTGCTCCAGGAGAGTCACCGGGTCCTGACTCTTCATCTCTTCCCCCTGTGACATCTCCCCTTTCAGAGCAACCTCACCCTTCCCAGCCCCGGTGTGGGCTTAGGGGAGGCTTAACGCAAAAAAAMCGAGAGACTGAGAAAAGCAAAACAATCCCGGGAATTCGATGCGCATTTGATGTGCGCCAAACTGGAAGACGGTTTTCAGTTTCCCAAACTAGTTTGAAATTTAACAACAAGCAGCAAACGCCGTCAGAGCCAAAACCATGTTGCGCCCATGCAGACAGGCACGGGAGAACCTCCTGCTCCGGCACATCCCGCCCCAGCCCCTGCAGGGACTCTCTGGGTTCATTCCCACAGTCACGCTGATGTTTCCAGCGCCAGGCAAGGCTGCCTCACTGCTCACTTGTACAAAAGCAGGTCCTGGGTTTTCTAAGTTTGACATTAATGGAAAGTCCTGAAGATTGGACAAGATCAACCCAACGGCCACATGTGCAACGCCCTCAGAAATCAAGCATTTCATTTTAGAGAGTGACTGGAAGAAGAACCCAGCTCGTGCCCTTCTCCAAGCTGAGAGCTYGTTGACACAACACTACGCAAAGATTTTTTTCAGGAATACCTGCAGAACAGCCCGGAGGTGTGAAGAGGATGCGGAGTCTTTCATCAAGGGGGTTTGAAGTCACGACCGTAACCTGCTAGCCCTCACCGCCTTCGTTTTCTACAGCTGCTGGGGATGGAGAAAGCAGATTGAGTTGGGCAAGAACTGAGAGCGCAGGCAGGCACTACTTAATTTCTTCACCAGAAGACCTGGTCACTCAYTAAGCCTCTGTGCCTCAATTTCCCCACTTGTATGAGATGCCTAAGGACGCTGGTCTTTGTAAAAGGCTCCAAGACCYGCCTGTGGCTCAGCCTCTCGTGTCTCAGGGTGGATTTCTGGTGGCACAGACAGCACCAGGCAAAGACCTTGACCCGCTCGCTGTCCTGGATTTTACACCAAAAAGTCTGTGCGTGTGTGTGTATAAATACACACAGAGCATTTGGCACGAGTAGCGTATACAGTCATAGCGCCTGTCGCACTGCTCGTYGGGCCGCCCGTGGCAGGGTTTCCCTGCTCTGCCGTGATTTCTTCCTGCAGCGGCGAGGGCAGAGCCGGGGCAGTGCCGGGAAGGCGGGTGCCGGGCCGCCTGCCCGCGCTGCCTGGAGGAACGTGTGGTTTCAGGGAACGGGATCGGTGCTAAACCTCGGTGCCAGCAGGCCAGTTACAAAACTGCTCTCGAAGTGAAAACGCAGTTTGCCTTTCCCGTGCCAAAGGCAGCGCGGATCAGCCCGCGCACTTTAGGGGGGCCGTTCCTGGCCTGTGCCAGCACGACGCCCATCAAGCTCCAAACCACACAGAAAAAAAAAAAATAAATCACCCGAAACCAAAAGCTGCTGCAGCTCCCCAGCCCGCCCGGGCGCCTCGTCCCGGCAGGTGACGGCTCAGGAACCTCCCCTGCCCTTTCCTCCTGCTTTAAAAGAGACCRGGGGGTGTGGGAGGGGGGGACGGCAGCTCCAATAACATTTTCAGGTTGACCTTATTTCTCATGGCTTCATCGTGTTGATTTGATCCGGACACATGCTGCTTCCTTGTAGTCGCTGCCAAAGGACCGTCTTATCTTCACCGCCGCGAAGCTCTGCTTTCAATTCAGCGCAGCCAGCCCAGGGCATTTACAGCACTAACTGCGCTGTCCTTTGTCTCAAAATAAATTCTGGGGCTGAAATCTCTTTTTTTTTTTCCCCCCTTCTGTTGTTATTAACCAGGTCATCGCTACATCCACGTCTTTTGTTCCCTTCCAAACAAGACCTCGTTTTACTTTCAAGTCCCAAGCCCAGAACAAGTTCGCAGTGGGAAGGAGGAAATCCACACTGAAAAACACGTCAACACCCCAGGAAATCATTTCTTGGGACATTGTAAATAAAGCGTACAAAGAAAGCAAGCCCGGGGTGGGGACCTCACTATCACGTACGCGCAGACGCCGCTGGCGCCCACCGCTCGCCCTGATGCGCATCTGCCCTGGGACACCTCGGGACACCTCACCCAGCCACGGCTCTCCCCCAAGCATTAATTAAGCCTGAAAAAGAAGAAAACAAAACAGCAAATCTCTTTCCTTCAGCAAGGATTCAAATAGCTGTAGGAGGCAGGATGCTCATTAAACCGACGGGAAAACATTAATGCTCTCGCAACGCGAGCGAGCAGAGGGAACCCTGGGCTGCTGCAGGCAGGAGCCCATTTTTCATCCCATTTGCACCCAGAGCCGTGCTGCTCACAATGCCTTCCCCAAATGGTTGCAGCCCCACGGGGACTGGTGCTGAGGTCCCRCCGAGGCCCCAGAGGAAAGACGCTGCTTTGGAGGTGATTCCTCTCCCCTGCCAGACCGCGTTGCCTTTTACTGCTCAGACCTTGGATCCCGAGCAACAGACCTCGGGGCTGCTGAAGCAGCAAAGCTGATGCCGGAGCTCGGCCATTCCTCCTTTTTCACTCGCAGACACATCACCGCCGCGCCCTGGCGCGGTCCCAGGCTCCCCTGCCAGCACCGGCAACTCCCTGGCTCTGCCCTTGGGACGAGCGAGCTGTACACAAGAAAACAGCTGAGCCAGCTTGATCCAGACTTACGGCGCTCGTGCGCGACAGACACGCAGTTTTCCCCTTTGTTTCCCCAACTGCGACAAGCTGGAGATACCAGGAAAAAATAATTCCACTTACCTACTGCCCGCAGCGCGGGGGAGGCAGGAGGAGCCCGGCCCCTCGCTCGTCTCCTGCCCGTCCCTGCGCATCCGGACAAAGCTGCTAAAGCGAGCCCTGACCCCCRCAGGAGCCCACCCCTCACCGACACCCCCGCGTCCGCTGCCTTGGTCCAGCTGGGAACCTGGCAGGGTGGAAAGGGAGGGCATCGGGCTCCCTTATCCACTGCGTTGCATTCAGGCAAAGTTCGGAGGATGGGAGCTTCTCCGTGGAGAGGCAGAGAAGACGAGGCGAGCGGCAGAGCGTAGGTGAGAGCCCGCCGGCCCCATACCTCCATCACACACTGCCTCGTGCATTTTGCGTCCCGTTCAAACCCCAGCACTAGGCTGGGGGAAGTGCAAAGTCAACAACTCCAGCTCACACCCTGCCCTTAAGAAGGCCGACGGCTAGAGCAGGCATCCAAACCTCTCCCCAGAAGGGTCCCCGATAATGTACTTCATAAGTATGATATTGTAACACCCCCCTGCCTGGTCCCTTCCTTTCCCGGGTGAGGGTAAAGAGGAGGGTGCCCTACGGCCACCTCCTCGCACAGCCTCGCCCCGGGAGCGAGGAGGTTTTAGCAACAGAGGAGAGAGGCATTTACAAGCACATCGACCCCAGCCTCATCCCTGGGCGTTCAACCCAGCGCTGCAAGCAGCGTTTCTTGCTCAGCTAAGGAGATCACAGGCTTAGTGTTATTTATCAAGTGTATGGATTGCCTCCAGCTCTGACTTGTGTAACCAGCTGTTTGCTGAAGAGAAACCCCAGGGCTCCTCCTGGAGTCGCTCCGACGGTAAAGCAATGGAAAAGCAAGAACTGGACRGGGCAAAACCCTTCGCAGCAGCTCAAACTGCGCGGGGCAGGGGAACCCCTTCCCAGCCAGCGCCATTGACTGGGGCCAGCGGAGAAAATGCTCGAGTTAAAAAACCTGAGTAGGGTCTCTCCCCTGCACAGAGTTTTTGATGAAAGAGTTGAACTTATTTTTGTAGGAATTAAAGGAATTCAGTAAAAGCAGACAGTGAACAACTAGGAGCTTCTGTAACCCTTGTCTCACTGGGAAAGGGAAGGCACCGTCCCAGTGCAGAGCTATACATCTGTATCTGCATCATCCCCTYGTGAGCCTCGAGTTCTGGGCACGGAGCATCACTGCTGTAGCTAATGCAACGACGACTGTCGGGTAATTTTGCTGCAAGTTTCCCTACACAGAGAACGATGGCTTAGAAACAGGGCTGGAGCCGAAACGAGCGTTTTCCCTACACAGACATCATTTATGTTAGGTCAGCAGGTTTTCGCACGCTGAGCAGCTACAAAGTCACGCTCCAAGCTCCTGTTTCCACCTTGCCCACGTGTACCAAACCTCCAGCCATTAAAGCGTGCATCCCCATTCGCAGGAAAATTATCAGTTTCCACATTAGAGAGAAGCAAGAGCRGAGATCTGCTCAAGCAAGAGGCAAAGAAAGGTCTTGTACCATTGCAACATTTCTCTTTTACTTGCCCATCATCAGCGTGTTTGGTTTGGCATCGCGAGGACTTGAAATCCTGCCCGCACCAAGGACTGAGCCTCTCTAAAGCCCAGCTCTACCAGGCTTTCCCGCAGAGCCAGGGGCTGTGTTTTCCCMCACTCTCACCTTCCTGTGCAGGATTTTCTCAGGCCGGCCTCCCGAGGACACCTCTCCCATGCAAAAAAAACCCCACCTGATAGGCGTGCGATGGCTGCGGCGGCGCTGGGAGCTTGCCTGCTGGCGTAGCCCCCGCGCTGCCGGGCAGGTGCTTCCTGCCCCGAGCTCCCCTGTGTTTCCAGTGCTCCCATGCCCGGGCGGCAGAGCGGCTGCGGTCCCCCTCCGACGGCGTGCTCCCTGCCCTGCCGCTTCCCCGAGAGCATCTGGGATAACCTACCAGCCAGCTGCGATGCTCCAGCCTGCTCACGGGTTTCCCTTTCGGCACCTCTTGCCCTTAGCTTCGCACCGGGCTACTGCAGCCTTCCCACAAGAATGAGGGGAATGGGCTCTCCTGTATTGCAGATCTAATTGAAGCAGGGACCATCTTTTTCAAGCTAGAGCCCTCCTGCGTATCGTAAGGTAAGCAGAAAACTGGAAAAAAGCGTTGTCTTTCTGGTGTCCCAAGCATGCCACAGGGAAGAGAAGCCTGCACGCATGGGATGGGCATCCCCGGCCTCTTCCAGCGCAGACATCCCCCGGCGGGAGCCCCCAGGGAAGCGGAAGGCGGCGGCTCCTTCCCTGGACTCAGACCCAGACTCACAGAGCATCCATCTGGCAAGCGGGGGACAACCCTCTCCAAAGAGGACAAAAAAGCATTAAAAGGCAAAGCTGACAGCCGCAGCCGAGGCAGAACGCGAAGCATTTTGAGTTGCAAGCGACTTACAGGCACGCTGCGGTCTTTGTTTCAACTCAGCAACCATCTCCTGCTGTGCAAAACCACCTCAAAGTCAAGGCATTTATTTTCTAAGCAGAAGGTATCTGACCATTGGTAACGTCTGGGTTTGGTTCAGCTTTAAGCTATACAAGAATTCAAGACATCACCACCTCGCTGCCAGGTTAAAGCAGTGGCAGCAGGTACTCGCTGTTGGATGGCTTTGGAAAACAAATAAGCTGGCTTCTGCTCCCAAGTAGAGATAAGGAATTTGTTTATATTCGAGAGAGTTTAAGATTGACCAAACTGCCAGCCAACTCTAGCCAGTAGTCCCCACTCCCCCACAGAACGGGTTTATCACGGGCAGCAGCCCTGCGTGGACAACCCGTCACCTCCGGCCACCAAGCCTCAGCCCGGCTCTGCAGGCGCCCAGGCGGGACGAGGGGAGTTGTTACCACGGCCTCTGCGGCCGAGGCTGCGCACAGCGCAACGCCTGCTCAACAGCCGGAGGTCTGCCCGTCAGGAGCAGAGTCAGAGCCCCCACTCCTTAACGCTTGGCCATTACTCAACAGCTTGGCTCCCTTCTGCAGCCTCGGTGGTGAGCCAGAGGCGAGAGGAAGCTCTGCTGCCACCGACGAGCCTCAGCCACGGACCGTAAAACGACGTCCGCTACAGACTGAAACCGTGACAAACAACATCGACCTCTGAAAGCATTCATTTACCTTCAAAATTCCAGTAAACGGTCACAATTTTATTAACAGGAAAATAATTTGATAAGATCTGGGACAGGTACTTGAGGAGCACAGACGTGGAACAAGTTACTTGGCTGACAGTGGTCAGGAAGGGCTTTATTGCATAGTCGTTGGCAAAAGGAGAGACACCGAGCGGTGCGCGTACGTGAAGTGGCAGTTGCCAATCCTAGAGCCAGGATCCGGGCCTGAGTCGGGTGCGGGGCTGAGAGAGGAGCAGGGAACAGCACACGCATCCACGTAAACGTCCCGGGCGCAGGGCTCTCCAGGAGGACATCCTCAGCCACCTAAGACACTGCTGATGAAGGAAGAGGTCAGTTGTGCAATATCCAACATGATCAGAGTTTACTGGGAAGTGCAGTAAAGGCGGGGCAATAACTTAGGACTCGGCCTTTGCGGTTTTAATTACACGCTCAAGGGAAATCAAGGAGAAGAAATCCTTAGGCATATATCTAAAAAAGGGATCACGATGAGAATACAACTGTTAACTCCTTCTGCCTCCTCCTCGGGGTTCTCCTGGCAAGGCAGTGTCAGAGTAATTAAATACATTCACAGAAGATTAATCAAAATAAGCTTCTTCCCAATCAGAAACTGGGCCCAGTTTTAAGGGGATCTGGTCTTCTGGGGGTTTTGGTTTCGTGGGTTTTTTTTCCTTCTTTCAGCAAAACATCCTCAGCTAGCCAATTTTTTTTTTCCCCTCCCCTATTTTGACTTTACAAGGTTCTTATTTTTACCAAGTGACTAATTGGGAATACACCACCCCTGAGTTACAACCATATCTTTCTGCCACCACCTGAATGCTGTGTGCAAAATCATCCTTCTCCTTCAAAATTTCTGAAGGTATAGACCTTGTCTTTTCCTCCCCATGTTAGTAACAAGAGTTCAAATAAAATAAGAAGAGGAGATATAATTCTATAGCATTTTGCTTTTACTCCTTCATGGAATTTTCCAATGCAACTTCACAAAAGCAACGTAAATAAAGTCTTTTTTTTCTTCTAAAAAGAAGATTATGTTCCACAGATTATGTAGTGCAATTTGTTATCTGGTAGAAAAAAAATTATCTTCTTCAGCTCCATGGAAGGAAATGCTGAAAACAGTTCCACGGTCTCAATAAAAATAGGAAAGTATATCCAGGATCTTCTAGAAAGTCTCTTCTGTGTTGAACACACAATACCTACTAGTCTGCCTTTAATTGAAGAGTATAGAATCTGGGTCCTGGTTAGCCAGCTGTGCAATGTGCTTTAATACATCCTTTTTGGTAATGATCCCGAGTAGCTTCCTGAAAAATGAAAACACATTTTTAGTGCATCAACACCCACAGAAGGTATCCTTGCTCTCACATAGCTTCACATAGGGCAATTTTAATTGAAGTCCCTTTTTGGATCACAGCACTGACACTCCACACAAAGTACGGCGCTCACAAGCCCCAGCAGAAACTCTATCAGTATTTTACACTAAAAAAGGTAAGGAGGTTATAACCAAAAGACAAATATTACTAACACCCACCTTCTCCGAAAAGATCACCCTGAATGTCTAGCGCTGCGTTTTAAGTCCTAGTACTCTCAGTAGCTACGTTTTCAAAAAGGTGCTGAAAGGCATGCCAGGAACTAGGGGATTAGCAGAACGTCTGTTGGGGAGTGATGCTGAGCAATGCAGCTGTCTGTCAGGAGCTGGAAAGATCAGCTGGTCCAAACGCACCACAGCAGGGAACAGGGAGGGAATTCCTGCTGGTGCCACACTTCAGGGAACAGATCGCCCGGTTTCTCTCTTTGCCCTCATTCCTTCCCACCTCACCAAACACACCATTTCTGATGGACACCAAAGCGAATTCAAGTAGTTACATGATGCACATGGCCAGATTTGAGAGGAGGTCGTGAGCCCTTTCCATCGGTTTGAGAGACCCATCACCCTATGGAGCTGTGTCTTCACCTTACAGGCTTTACGTTACTGCTTCAACTGAAAGAGCCTCAGGGGTTTCACAATTGCTTTTTTCCAGATAACGACTGCTCCAGCTGATGCTCAGTGCTCTACACGTCAGAGGCCTCTGTTCACTCGAAGGAGAGGAGCTTTTGACTCAGGTCTACAGGCAACCCTGGGACGTCAGGGCTCTGCCTGCAGCGTTCTTACCCGTTGTGAGTAACCAGGCACTGGCGCAATCCCAGCTTGCGGAATATATCGACGACGATTTCCATCGGTGTTTGGTCTGTCACTGTGAAAGGACTGAGGTCCAGGATGCTCCTGAGTTTCAGCATAGAGGGGGAGCTTGGAGGCAGCGGAGGAGAGTGGTCAGTGAAATAAATAACTGAAGTGCTCACAATCCCATCCTGCTTCTTGCGGGCATTTTCTGGAAGAAGAAATATTTGATTAAGTATCATCCCTCCTTTCCTTCTCCAAACTGAAGAGCATACCCTTTTCTCTCTCTGCCCACATTGGGATGGCCTTAAAAGTCCATTCCTTCCCTTCACCTGCGCCGTTTCTCAAGGCAACTGATGACCCAAGGAGGCTGTGATATGTTTCCATCCTGTCTTCTAATAACTACATCATAACCTCTAAGGTCTCCAAAGCGTCACCCCAGGGGTGAGACCAGCACACGCTTTGCCTAATGTCAAGGCTGCCACRCATCTCAGCACTTTGCTCTGGCCGTGTAAATGCAAGTTCTGGAGATCTTTAACTTCCCAGTTTTAAGAGGAGGTAGATAAAATGCTTCATACTTTTATCAGTCACCGATTTGGGTCCCATGCAGAGTAGCTAAAGAAGTATTTTTAAGCACTTAACCTACTGGCTCAGACTCCATGCCCGTGACTAGAGTCAAGAATAGAAAACAAGTTAAGTACTTGCCATCACTCAGCTATTTACACTAGTGCATTACACTCCTGCTACATGGGCAATTTGGATATCTGCCACATTGCAGCTTTGATTTGATATTTACATTCCAAGACTCATTGGGAGGGGGCTAGCCTGGCAGCCCAAACACCAGACTGGATATTCGGAGCTGGCCATCAAAAGCTAAATCCTGTCGTGTAGCACACAACAGTGCATTACTGTGCATATCTTGGGGAAAAGATTACTCTTAACGAGTCCCAGGAGATTCAGAATAACACAAATGCAAGAATTCGTGGTCATACCACAAAGCAGCCTTACAGAAGGAAGGTGATGCACATAATTATAATATGATAGTGCACTTTTTTCTGTATTTCATTCCATATTGTCATAAGCATTTGGCCAGATACTTATCAGAATAACGAGAGCAATATTCACGTGCTCCAAAAGACTGTATTGCACATCCTAAAACTGACACTGAAAACTCACCTTAAAAGAGAGGGAACACACGGGGTTGATTCATAGCTGCAGGCAACTTAATGATAAAAACTACTCTAGCTCTGCCACGGGACAAAGCTAGCTCAGGACCAAGCCTTCACACCACCCATACAGAATGTCTTCAAGCTTGAGCTAAGACAGGGCATTCAACCATGCGCTGGAGAACACGCCGCAGAGCTCATGCATCTTCAATCCTCCATGATCACGCTGTTCCCACGATCATGTTCTGCTTTTGTCCAAGTAACTGCCACCCCCTCCCAGCCAGCGTGCTCTCACCCACTCCCTTGCACCAGCATCTGTGTCCACCCCCCAGAGAGCCAGAAGAGGGGACTGACCTGCAGGAGCTAACCAAGCAGGGAGGGGAGATGTGTTTTCAGCTGGATCAGTTCTCCCATCCAGCTCACCACAGGGCTTGCACGAACTCTGCTGGGCGCCAGCGTAAGGAAGTGTGTGAGCAACTCCGGCTCACCCAAGCTCAGCGCAGGTGCTTGGAGTCTGAGCTACAGCTGAACACAAACCATATGGACTCAACTTGCATGAGAGTGTGGGGCTTGGTACCCTTATGCCCAATCTTCACTCCAGTGCAGGTGCAATTTTTAAGGACTTACATGCCCATGCACCCCTCAACCCTAACACGGAGATTTCTCCTGCTTCATCAAGAGAAGACATATTGTCTCACCCAAGCCAGCAAGAGACAACATGACCAGAACTTCCACTTGGGTCTCATGCTGGGAAACAGCACTTGCAGGTTTCTAAGAAACTGGAGAGCAAGAGGAACCTAAACGTGCCCTAAAGTGTAATATGGCAATGTTGTTTCCAAAGGAGCTCAACTCACATCACAGATGGAAATTGCATCTGAGTGATGCCAGGACAGCGTTTACCAAGTCCTGCCAGCACTACACACCACCTGCCTCACAACCACCAACACCCAAGTGAAACAAGTGGAAGACCAGGCTGGCTTTCAGTGGCGAAGAGAGATGGAAGACTTTAACATCAGTATCGGTATTTACAGGTTTGACAGCACCACCTCAGAAGTGACCCAATATTCAGTACATGGACCAACCAGACTTTTTTTCCTTAATGAAATAAAATAAGGTTTGAGACATTAACAGTTAAGAAAGCTTTCCACGTCCAGTCATCCACAAAGTCAGGAAGGCTTAGTTATTGCTGGCAAGAAGTCTCATGCTTCACAACTGTGACCTAAGGTTTATGAATTCAGCAGAGCCATACTAATTGCAGCGGGCAAGCCATGCTGTCCTTCGCATTCAATGCATGCAGACCCCGCGCTGCTCAGGGATGGAGATGCAGGCACCAGTAAGCACAGCCACCATCACTACCAGGTGTTGAAACTCGTCAAGTAAAGTACAGCTGGTGCCATTTAAGGCCTCTGACAGCATCACTTATCTATGCAGTATCTTGCCTCTTACCAATTGAAATGATGAGGTCTCTCCTGAGGACAAATCCAACGAGCCTTTGGGACTCCCGTGACACCACCACTGGATAGCCACTGTACGTGGTTTCATTGATGATGGTCTCAACATCTTCTACGGTCATGCTGTCCTGAGTGATGACAGTCAGAGGAGGATCGTTCCTCCGTGGCCTCATTACGTCCATCGCAAGCGTCTTGTGCGAGAACTCTTCCTTGGCTTCCAAGAAAGGGTATCCGTTGAGGCGAATATGGGCATCGTAAATGCCTTCCCGCCCAATGGCATCAGCCACCCACTTGCTGGTCATGGCTGCTGCCATCAGAGGAACGATGTATTCCAGTCCACCAGTGAGCTCAAACATAATGACCACTAGTGACACAGTCATTCGGGTCACCCCACCTGCAAACAGAACACAGGAAGACAGACGACATGAACAGGCAATTCTGGGGGTTTCCAGGCAGGAGAGCTGTTCTGAGGTTTGCTACAGCTGTCCTCTGCCAACGCATCTAGAGAAGGTCTTGTATCAGCAGGAGGTTGTACTGTTGGACTCCTACATCACATTCAGCATTGCAGTGGAAGCCAAACATGAGCAGAACGCAGTACTGAAACCATCCGTCCCTTCCAGAATATCGTGCTGTGGGCTGGCTTATAAGGGTTTGCCACCTGTTTTTGATGGGTCTTTCCCTGAACTCCGAAGCAATGTTAAAAGACGACTAACTTTCTCTCATGTTACTTAGCTAGCTGCAAAACAGTCTGGCCATGCCACAGAAGGTCCTTATACACACCGCCATAGGCAGATTCATGACATGTGGCCTCTGACAGGCTGCACGCAAAAGGCAAGTGTCACCCTGACATCCCCCGGTTACTAGCATTAATTCCCCTAGTAGCAAGGGCTTCAGACAACTTACCTTTCAAGTTTGCCGTCTTTCAGCCAGACATTTTGACTACTGTTCACTACACTTTTGTAGGTTTTCAACACTAAAACAGTTGAGGCATTTCAAGAGAAAACAGATGAGCCTTCTTAAATATTGACATCATTTTTTTATAACAGCATTTTGTCTTGGCATATTTTAATTATGCTTTTGAGATTCAAGTCCCAAAGCTACTCCCAAATGTTTCAGAGGAGTTTTGCTCCAATAACTGTCTCCTAAAGGGGCACATACCCTTTAGTACTGTCCAGTGGTAAACAGAACAGTTAATGAAGCAGAACCATATTTATTTTTCATCAACTACATGCAAACAAGAAGGTGTATCTCCTTTAAAAAGACCAAAGATGGGTTTTGGTAGCATGCTTTTATTGTTCCTGAAATGAGAGCTTCTCCTGATACACTAAAGTAGTCCCTTAAGAGTTAAACACACTATTCCATGGAGAAGAGGATTGGGAATTACAGTGAAAGAGAAGTTCAGTCAGGTGCACTCAATTTCTCAAATTCAGCCAAGCAGAAGAAGTGTTACCAAAAAACAGAGTGCTTGAAAGAAGAGTTGCATCATAAGATTTAAGGCCAGAAGAGGAAGTAAAATGAATTAAAACCCCACAGGAAAATCTAAAGTCCCTGGCCAGTCTCATTTGTTCTAGCTGCCTATTCAGGAGACTCCCCACTGAAACCTGTCATGTCCAACGATAGGTCGGTGCTGGCAAAAGAATGCAAACAGGACGAGAAACACGTTGCATATTCTACTACAAAGTTTCCTGTTCTTGAGATGAAGCCAGGTTCTATGGACTGTGAGAACACAGCAGCAGTATTGCATTAATACACTTCTTTATATGGCCAACCAAGACCTAAACCGCAGCTTGGACTTCAAAAGACATCTTGCTTACCTAGACACGCTGCAGCCCCAACCATTGCATAGAGGCCAGGAGTGATGCAGTCAGCTCCTTGACTGCACCAGCCGCTGAAGATGGCCCAGTCGTGGTGGTAATAGGCCAGCTGCTCCACGGCTACTCCGAGCAATCTGCCTGCTATAGCACCCACCGCCATGCTGGGGATGAAGAGACCTGAAGGGACCTGTGAAAACACACATTGGTAAAACGCACCATTTCTCAGACATTTCAAAGACTAGTGAGGGAAGTTCGAAACAGGACTGAGTTAGAGGTTACACTGAAGTTAAAAATTGGCAAGGATGTCTTGCTCCATCACCTCTGCCCTTCCTGCACCCTCATGCTCGAGAGTCGCTGCAACAGAGTTTGAATTTACTCCTTTCTGAGCAGGAGAAACAGCCACACAAGAGGTTAGTGTGGAACAGAACAAGCTTTTTTCAAAAGCTTACTTCCCAAGAGAATATAACAAAGCTTCACCCGCACACCGCTAACACTCCCCCATGCCTTTCCAACCACACGAGTACGTCTTTATTGCAGGCACAGGATTTTCCTACTCTGCTGGCTTCACGAATGGGAGTGGAATCATCCTTCTTCCCTGGCAGAAATTCAAAATCCACCGTGAAAGTGAGGGTGCCTGGAACTAGCGCACACAGCACAAGCGACACCCGGCAGAGCCATTGCCAGCAAGTTTCACCTCTGCACTTCAGCTGCTCCAGGTCTCCGAAAGCTCCTGTTCTTGGAAGTCAGAGAATCTCCCGCCCTTTCCTTCACACATTTGTCATACAGCTTTCTCACATGTTGTACATCTTTCTCACAGACTTGACGATTGCCCTTGAATGTCAGCAACCCCCTCACGGCAACAACGATGTCCAAACCTCTGTGGTGGGGTCACCTTTCTGGACGGACCACTCGAGGACTGGGGGGCAGGGGGAGATGCTCAGCTCCGCCTGCTGAACCCCACCGCAGGAAAGCTCAGACCTAGGCAGTATATCCACAGCACGGGAGGCTGCCACCGAACAAGTTCAAAACCATCTGACCAAGGAACAGCTATGATAAGTAAGCATTTACAAATTAAGATATCAATTGCTTTGCAATTAGCTATTGCATATATATCAAAAAGGCTTAAGGCAGGACAATTTAGAAGCATTCTGTGTCTGAAAAATGGGATGTGAAGCCCTGAGACACCACCTTCAGTGACTGCATCTGGTGCCCACACTCAGGCTAAAAGGTTTCTACTGCCCTCAGTTACGAGCAACAGAACAAATAATTGTTCTATCACCTTGCCCCCTTCTTAACAGAGCTTGGGGAGGAAAACATGTCTGTTTACTGAGCAAATAAAACTCTAAGATGTGGGGTTCCTGCAGAGGACGAGAAGAACATGAGCTCCTTTACAGGCAATTCTCACCTTCATGCCAAAGGTGAAGATCGTGATGAAGACTTTCATTATAAGGGCCAAAGCCAGCTGCCACATGGCGGTGTAAACTCCTGGGCCAGCAGCTCGGTCTGGCAGGTCATCCCCTTTGGTGCTGTTGAAATCGTTCACATACTCGCAGAGCTTGGAAGAGTCCAAAATCCCACAGTCGTTGAAGAGCTCAGAAATGAGCTCACTGGTGCTCATTCTGGTGTACTCGTTGGGGAAGGCCAGAACAGCTGTGATCGCAGTCACTACAAACACCTCCAGCACAGGGTATTTACCAAGCTTGGTCGTCTTGCGTCGCCTGCACCAGGCAATGTTGCTGCGAATGAAGAAAGCTCCCCAAAGCCCACCAAATATTCCCAAAAGGATGAATGGCACAAGCTCCAGAAGATGCCATGGCATGTGAAACTCCACGTAGAAGAGAACCAGGCGGCTGTTCCCAAAAGGGTTAATGGAGCGCAGGGTAAATGCAGCGACCAGAGCAGCGAAGAAGGAGCGCCACAGTGTCTTGAGAGGAAAGTAGTAACTGACCTAAAAAGGAAAAACAAAGCCGATTCCATCACTTTAACACTTGTCACTACACCAGTCGCTGCCCACTGCGTGAAGTAAAAGCAAGGACTGAGATCGATGTGCACTGGCTACATACCCTCCTCTCCAGCCAAGCACCCCAGGCTTTATTTTGAGCTCCCGTTCAATGCGGATTGCAATGACCAGGACAGGTCCTGGCCTGCATACTTCCAATGCAGCAAGTGCCCTCTATGATCCCTGAAGTGCAGGCGACTTACTCGGATAATAAAAGCTGCTACAAATCAGCTATGAACTGAATCTGGAGAACTATTTGCCTTGCATGCTCTGCAAAGTCCAGAAGTGCCAAACAGCAGTGCTTGCCATAGCTGCCACCACAACTATTGCTCAGCTGAGCAAAACCATCTCATTCTTCCTCTGAGCTAAGCCCTGAAGCAAGCAGCAGTGATCCATTTCACGTCTGGATCAAAAGAACAAGGATTAGAAGTTCCTTGGGAAGAAAAGGGGTTTGATAAGCCAGATAAGTTTGTTCTCAGGTACCCTGGGACAGAGTTGTCAGGAGAGAGTGGACATATGGAAGACACGACAGAGGCTGTGGCTGTGAGCAGTCAGTGTTGCTGAGCACAGACAGACGGGGGGAAACCAACAGGTTTATTGCAAAGCTACGGATAGACATCATCCAAAATAAGCTATCCAGTATTCATAAGAATTACCTGAAACCCCAATAAGCTTTTAGGTTGCTTGGCCTTGTAAATACACCACCAATCAGTATTCAACAGGGTCTCCTTTCCACACCCAAGCAGTTATGAGCAGACTGTATTTTTAAACCAGCAGGGTCAGTTCTTGCAATAAAACAGCTCGCCAAGAGCTAATAGAAAATGTTGATGTTACCTCTTCCAGACTAAAGAGCACTCCTCCGATCGGTGCACCAAAAGCTACAGACACACCAGCAGCTGCAGCTGCTGATAAAACCTAAGGGAGAAACCAAAGACAGTCAGACATTTTCAGCCCCCCTCCAAACCTTCCCCCTTTTTTTGTTTGTCTTTACTTAAATGTGTACAATTTTTATCTCCAGTGAGTGCACAGTAAGCCAGGGTCTGACCTGTTTTAAAGACAGCAGGGAAAAGATGGAGTGAACCAATTCCCTAGGGAGAAGGGCTGCAAGTAGCTACAAAAACATTGGTCTTAGCATTTCAACAGTCCCACCCCCAAATCAGTAGAAGTGGCATCACTGGCAATTGCCTTTTTCTGTTTCAGCTGCTTCCGTGCTATGCTTTCACCTTAGATAAAGCTTCAGTAAAACAGAATAGCAGTAATTTCACCTCCCAGAACACACTGACTTTTGCCATGTTTGCCTGTCTCACATTCACACCATTTCTCAGATGAGGGTAACACAGCGTAACTAGAGGTGCTGTGGGGACACCCAAAACCCTGTCGGCCTGCTGGCTGGATTCTGTCAGGTTTGGTTTAGCAGAAGGTAAATTGGCCAATGTGATACTACGCATCTCATATTAACCATTCTCCAGTGAATTGTCCAGAGAAAAGCCTTACAGCACTGCGAGGAAACACTCATGAGCTTCATGTTATGTGTTAGGTTGGTTCTTACACCATGCCCATCGCTGTGTCCCTGAAAGCAAAGCCCTTCATTCTACTCCTACGGCCAAGTCCAGGTCCCTCAAACAGTCCCAACATAGTTTATGGAGTTGCATGGCAAACAAACAAGCGTTGCAGAACTGGGTCTGCAGCAGGTTAGTGCCAGTGAACACTCCCATCACAAATGAGATGACGACCTGTGCTGGGGAGATGCTGTGGTGTCACTTCCTAACCGAGATGGCTTTTGCTCCAACTAGGTGTTGCGCTGGGGCACACTGAGAACATGCCCAAAGAGAACAATGTACTTTCAGCGCAAAGCGCCAGACCCACCGGTCTCCCCACGCTACCTCAGCAGTTTGACAACATCAGTGTCTCTCCATACCTCTCTGCGCTTCGCTTCGTTCTTCCTGTATTTGGTGAAGAGATGACACAAGATGTTTCCACAGCAGCAGGCGACATGCACCAGGGGCCCCTCTTTGCCCAGGCTCAGCCCAGAGGACACCGCCAACACTAAGGTGATGGTTTTGATGATCAGCGTCCACTTGCCCAGGTAGCCTCTAATGATGAAACCACTTAAGATAGTTTTGATCTGGAAGTCAAGCACACAAAGCTCTACAGGCTTTCATTCAAGCCCTGGTCAGAGCTCCTGTTTTACTAGGCGCTCCCAATCCTGCCCTCAACTTTCCCCTACAGCTTTCAGAGTCCCCCCCCAGCTATCAAAAGTAACATAGAGTCAGTAAAAATATCCCTCCATGCAAAGGCAGAAACAGACATCTGAGTCCTTCCTTCAGGGCCACTATCCCTGCTGAAGAAAAATCTGAGGCTAGCTTTTGTAGCCTTACACAAACGGTGTGCTTTTGTTTGCACCTCCTGCAGTAAATGCCAAAACATTTTAGTTTTTAAAGGGATTGCATGGAGACTTAAGTACTTAAGACATGTTTCAGGAATAGTTTGGGAAAAAAAAAAAACCAAACATATATTAAGTCACCACCTAAAGTACAAGAAATTATTATTCCATAGCAGACATGCGTAATCTTTGGATGGTAGATCCCTACCCCACCTTAGAAAAACCCAAGCCACTTTCATTCTCACTCACCTCTGGGATCCCAGAGCCACAGGCATAAGGAGCAAACCCCTTCACAAGTAACACAGCAAGAAGGGAGAATAACAAGGCCCAAATAACGTACATGAAGTAGTTGAGAATGTATGCAAAAGCCCCCTGAAATGCAGAAAAAGTTACCCAAATTAGATCATTTCAACTGAGATCACATCAAACCTGCGCACTGAAGCAAGCACACAGAAATAGCAGGTAATCTCACATACAGTTATCAGCCAAAACCAAAGACAACTACAGTAAGTCCGAGGTTTCAAGGACAAGTTACATTTGCTGGGTTACGGGGATATGAACCAATCATATCTCCAAAGACTGTTATATAAAATAGCAAACAAGGTACACAAATAGCTTGGTACTGGGATAAGTGTTGTCCCAGTCAAGTAGGCTGCTCCACTGGATAGAGCTGCCAGAAACACAAGACTTGAGCTCGTCTGGAATTCCTCTAAAACGTTGATGGGCAAAATATCCTCCAAGCAGCAAGTCTCAGACACCTGACTAAAACACTGCACTTGTAAATACGTTAACATTTTGCTTCCCCCCATCCCCTCCGAGGACGACACATAAGTAACTTGTTTGAGTTTATTTACAGCCTTGGAAGACCCCAACAATGAATGTTAAACCATGAACCACCTAGAGCTTGCACTTCTGGCATATACATCCAGATCACTAGCAAGGGACGATACAGGCTGGGGAAATGGGACATTCGGCAGCAAGAACAGTTGTAGGCACACGTCACCTCTCCGTGGCCAAGGATCAGCTGGGACCAGCTCTTCCACTCAGGACACTTGTCTCTGTCCGTAAAGGTTGTGTTGGATTTCCAGCAGCAGTGCTCGTGGTTAAACCAGAAGCCTGCTAAACACACTCCTTCTTTCAAATCTGTCATCCAGTGGGCAGAAATGTCTATCAGACCCGCTAAAGAACCTAATTTAAAGAAAAAAAGAAAAAAAAAAAGAAAATTCAATAATTGTCTTATGCAGGCTCAAATATCTGAAGGTTACAGTATGCCCTACTAATTTTTGGCTCACCTACCAACAAATAGAGCAGTACTGATATTTTTGCCTGCAATTAACTTTTATTCTATAGAGAGCTAAATGGGAAGATTTGCTTAAGTATATATGCTGAAAAGAGTAGGTCAGGAAACAAAACATGCCTAATAATATTTCAAAGGTTGACCATCGCAAACTGCGTTCAAACCCACCCTACATCACTAGAAATTAATTCTTCTCAATTATGCTGAAAGAGCGCTTATTAAGTATAGCACAGCAAGTAGTCTGAGAGGCAGAGAGGGATGTATTGCATTTCTGGAGGATGCAGACAAAACGTCACTGGTCTCCAGAGCAAGAGCTGGAATCCAGGAGTTACAGTAACAATGCTAAGACTGTGACAGGAATAACTTTGAATTTGGAGAAAACATTTCCAATCCCAATTAAAAAAAAAAAAAAGAGGGGAAGGTTACAACTGTGCCAGGTGAAACAAAGCAAGCAGAGAGCCAGTACAGAAAGTAATTCAGATTTTAAAAAAGGAATCTTTAAGCAATTTCTTATTTTTCTGTTAAGAATAACTCCTACAATCCCCAAAGATAAATGCTGCAGTCAGCTCTGTTCTCAACTAAAATGCCACATCAACACAGAGGCCAGGAACAGAGATCTCTGATCTTTATGAGCAGGTGCTAGCACAAGCTCCAGAGGTAGCAATAAACATTTAGCAAATCTTCCAGTTAATGAGAAACTGGCTAGCAGCTTTCCTATGTAAATATTAACAGAAGATTTAATTTCACTCCTCGTGATGAATGCTTAGCTGCTTTCTATCGGGAAGATCTGTATCCAACTGATTTACTTCTGCTGCGCTGGGTCCAAAGTTTGCTTCTGAAGTCATTTAAAAGGTCTCAGCCAGTCAACCGCTGAAGGAAGCCTGACTTCCCAAGAAACACCTCTCACTTTTTATATCTAAGTATAGTAGGGAAAAAAAACAAAAAAGAAGGAAATCTTGCTAGCAGTCCTTGGCATTAACCTCTCCAGTGTCAACGAAGAACGTTCAGCAAAGATGATGTACAGCATGACACGCTCTGACCCCGCATTTTGATCAGCTCTGCTTTGATGAATATATTTTTTTTATTTCAGAGCTCTGTAGCAGCAGCAGATCCAGAGCAGTGTCCAGGACAGCCTTCAGTCTCAGTTTTGTATCTGGGTATTTACACAAACACGGCCTCAAAGCATTTAAAAATAATTCTGCGTAAATTGCAAAGCAGCGGCAGAGCCATCAATATCAGCGCAGCCCCTTGCACAGCCCTCGCTCCAGGGACAAAATCTGCCCCCGCGATCTGCCAGGGTTTGTGGGAGGAATCAATACCAATGCTGCAGTGCAGAACCAGGACTTAGTTTTAAATTGAGGTTTGCTCTTACCTGCCAACAACCCAATGAGAAGCATCAACAACCAGCCAGAAAAGGCATCGCTCACGCTGTGTATCAGTGCCCACGTGGACTCTTTACTTCTACTGGTGATCTAGAAAAGTTTTTTCAAAAAGAAACAACAATCTGCTAAGACACTGATCTACTTTGGTGTAAACGCTCTAAAACCCACATGGTGACGTCGTTAGTGGAAGATAGCCCCTAACATTCAAAACAACAGCTATCATGACACATTCTGCTTCGACGGGCGAGAGAAAAAGTACTGAGCAGCATCTGCTCTTACAGCTGGTACAGTAAATGCAGCTCTGGTTAGGAGATGTACAGGAACGGATCAAGGATACTTCCATTTTTCCCAGAAAAAAAGGAAGTATTCAAGTAACGCTTGAAAAGAAAGTATTCAAATATCAACTCCTAAGTGTCTTCTGCATAAAAACAAGACAAAATTCATCCCTTAATCTTTTAAAGCCATTACTTGTTAGTAATAGCAAGTTACCAATATCCTGATGCCACAAGCAAATCTGAACACTGAAGAAACCGTTCAAGCACTTTGCCCCCAGCAATTTATCAATACCACCTCGTGGGTATTGATACCCACCAACTGTGAGAGCAAACAGAAGCTGTCACCAGCATTTCATAGTCTCCAGCTACTGCCTCGACATCTGTAATACAAACTAGATGTTGCTTTGAGCAGAGGAGACTCTGCCAAGCGCTGCTCAGCCGGACATGAGGGGGGTCGCCGGTTTAATACCAAGACAGAGGAACGGTCGGGCTGGGAACCAGGCTGTGCTGGTGGCACTGGAAAGCGGGACTCAGGCCCGTCCAAGATGCCCCAGGAGGGTGAGCTCCTCAGGCTCTGGCCCCCGTCTGCCTGCGCCTGGCAGGGACGGCTGAAGCCTGTCAGTCTCACTGCTCTTGACAGGCGGACAAAAGGGTGACAGAACAGCTATTGTGTGCCCCGGCTACCCCGGCCGCCTCTCCCAAGGGAAACATTCCAGTACACCACTATTATGCCCAAATAAAAAGGCACATTGATGCAAACAACTAATACTCACTAAATGAGGAATAAATAAAGTAAGAATCCTTTCTGCCTGAATGAGCGTCATTTGGTTTTTTCTCAGGATTTTTGTCTTTCAAATGCCGCACTGATCATGAGTAGAACTGAATCAAGGCAAGCGTTGGGGTGGGTGCCAAAACTATTTCCTTTATATTTCTTTTCATTGGACGAACCCTACACCTCTTTGGCCAGTAGTAACTTCTGCCTTGACCTGATTTCAACTTCTTTCAATAAAGTCAGAAGTGGTCTTTTTATACAAGTAACTCTCTGCAGATAGGAAATAGATAGTCCTGTTCCACGCTGATGGGCATCATCTTTGTATACATGCATCTGTGCCTGGGGGCATACGTGTGAGAAGTCTTTTGGGTTTGTACTCTTAATCCTTAGATGGGAACAGTTTTTTGGGCAGGAGGTAGTGGGGGCATGGAGCCCCTTAATTGGGTCTGTACTTGCTCAAGTTTGGGCATTATACTGTATTGTATGTACTCACATGCTGAACACTGTGTTCAGTTTGTGCACTGTTATTACGACACAAGTTGTTTTATGAGGCTCGGGAAAAAAAAATAATTAAAGAATATTTTGGCAAGCAAATAGACAAGTTGAGTTCAGTCATCACCCTACAAGAGTTCTGCCAGCAAGGGTTTCTTGTGAATCAGGAGCATGCTGGGGACAACGGTACTTTATTTAAAGCATCCCTTGCTTTCTAAGCAGATTCCTTTAATTGCAGAGCGCGGTGAAGTCCTGGGAATGAATTCTGAAAGAACTGCACTTCGTTTTCTCAAACATGCAGCACAAAAAAAATTCCAATAGAAAGAGGATCATTCACAAGCACAATTGCGTAAGCAGAAAAATAGCCTATTTCTTTATCAATAAACGGGATCATGGGTGCTTAGATTCTTCTGTTATAAACCATGCAATAGCAATGTAATTCTTCCAAATAACGCATGCACCTTCCATGAGCAGGACTGCAGGTTTTGCTATGCTTCAGTCTCGAGCAAGTTTAACATGGCATAAGAAAATGTGCCATTAAGGCATTTAAGATGTGTATCAGAAATCCACTAAAGCTTTTTAAATAAATAAAAGCCTTCAGAAGAGAATTAGCAATTGATAAACTGCAACACATTCAATTTAGTGTTCCTTTTCCTCAAACTAAAGATCCTGTGGAGAGGCTCTGATTCCCATCCTAAGGGCAATCCCTCCACCCTAGGTGTCTCTCTAGAAAGTGCCTCCCTAGTCTGGCAATCAGAACGAAGATTAGCTCTAGCAAGTTAATTATTCTGCCTTCAGTGCCAGCAAGGAATAGTAAGAAATTTTACCTCTCTGTGCCTGTCCCGGTCCCTGGATTTCTCTCGCACCCAATCTATAGTGTTAAAATCTTCATAGGTGCCCACGCCAGGAAGAGGTTCCTCCAGGAAATCCATCATTGTGCTTGTGCCGTTCATCCCTCCTCCATTATATGAGGAAAATCCTGGTGGGGGAGGAAGAGGGAAAATTGAGCATTTCTGTTTTCCCCCTTTTTAGAAAAAAACCCAACCCCTCCCC
>JAYKAV010002781.1:746138-767959 GCA_035582835.1 Phoebastria nigripes
ATCCCTGGAAGTATTTAAAAGACGTGTAGATGAGGCGCTTAGGGACATGGTTTAGTGGGCATGGTGGTGTTGGGTTGACAGTTGGACTTGATGATCTTGGAGGTCTTTTCCAACCTTAATGATTCTATGATCTGAAGATAACATACAAGGGCTTCGCATGGTACAAGCCATGCTCCCAAGCAAAGCCTCCGAGGTGTCATTCCCCCCAGTTCCGCCATCCTCTGCCAAGAAAATAAACCATAGAATCATGGAATGTTTCCAGGGATGAGGCATCTACCACCTCTCTGGGCAACCTGTTCCAGTGTTTCACCACCCTCAGCGTAAAAAATTTCTTCCTTATATCTAGTCTGAATCTGCCCTCTTTTAGTTTAAAGCCATTCCCCCTGGTCCTGTCGCAACAGGCCCTGCTAAAAAGTCTGTCCCCATCTTTCTTCTAAGCCCCCTTTAAGTACTGAAAGGCTGCAATAAGGTGTCCCCGAAGCCCGAGCCTCTCTTCTCCAGGTTCAACAACCCCACCTCTCTCAGCCTTTCTTCATAGGAGAGGCGTTCCATCCCCCTGATCATTTTCGTGGCCCTCCTCTGGACCTGCTCCAACAGCTCCATGTCTGTCCTGTGCTGAGGACCCCAGAGCTGGATGCAGTGCTGCAGGTAGGGTCTCACCAGAGCAGAGTAGAGGGGCAGAATCACCCATTAATCCCATTAAACCCATTAATCACAGAATCATTGAACGATTTGGGTTGGAAGGGACCTTTAAAGATCATCTAGTCCAACCCCCCTAGTCCTGGACCCCAGCATAGAAAATGGGTCAGGTCTGGTGGGTTAATGTTGTCTCCGTGTCCCCAGGTGCTCAGTTTACGGCCAGTTCCCAGCCAAGCTGACGTTCGGCCCCTGTCTCCTTCCAGCCCGCCCGTCTGCTACGTGCTACCTCCCCACTGGAGCACCCGGGTGCATCCCGGTACCCGGAGCAGAGGGCGGCTGGGCAGGAGGCAACAGACCACAGCCCGCCCTTGCGGCAGCCGGGGCAGAAGCCTGGGACCCCAGCGGATTTTACCTGCCCTGGGAAATGCATTTACATCTCTTCCACCTGGAATACATCCATGAATCTACTCCTGCTTTCATTTGCTCCTAGAACAAAATATTAAGCATCTTTGATCTGAAAAGAACCTTTGAAACTCCCATTAATGTAACACTTGCTCCTTTAAAAATGGGTTTCTTAGAGCCCCTTGCAAGCAGTTTGAAGGAGGTGTTGAAACATCGAGGAAAAAACAAAACAAAGGTCTTTTAAACCTTAACCAAGGAAATCAAGCAGTTTTCTTGACAGATTAATTGACATGGAACAGAGTGGAAAGGTGGTGAGGAAGAGAAGTATTAAAACTCCCATGCAGAAGGATAACGTTTAATATTTCATTTAGCATATTTAGGTTGTAGATACCACCAGGGCAAAAATGTCTTCAGATAGGGAGAAGTAAGGAATCCAAAGAATTGCTCTCTACCCCACCATCTAAAAGCAAGAGAGAGGAAAAGAGACCCATGATGTCTTCCCAAGCCCATTTCCCAGATTGGCACAGCTGCCTCTTAACAGAGAAGAAGCCGCAGGAGAACAAGATGAGTCAGGTAGCATAACTGACAATGACCACAAAATAACCCACTTAAAAAAGGCTCCTTGCTTCATTTGGGACAAAAAAAGGTTAACTGAAGTTCTCCAGAGATCTTCCCAAGCGATGAGTGTACCGACTGTGAGCCCCACCTGCCCGACTTGCACTGTAAAGAAAATGGGGCACATTTGCTGAGAGCCTCGAGGAATTACTCTGTTTTTAACAACAGTTTTGCATTTATGAGGCCAACAGCTTGGAAATACACAAACTGGCGCCAATGCTTTCAGAGACTTCCCCATTCAAATATCCCCACTGGAAATCCCAAACACTGTTCTACAAATCTGATGGACCAAAACCTCCTTGAATAAATTATCCTAATAACAACAGACAACTAGGTTCATCACGTACAGTGCTGATACACCTGCAACTCCTCCTGCAAGCCTGCTTACCTGTATAAAGCCATCTGGATGAGTGCTTCCCCACAGCCTCTCAAGGCAACGAACCCCCTCTGAAGCAGTTTTTTGATACAGGGGACAAGACGAGGCATCATCCCAGTCAACTACAGCTCAAACAAGTCACACCTACAATTCAGAGCTGTAGATCTTCACAGCAAAGGCCACGGACGTGGAGACCGTGACCGTAGCAGAACTGAACCAGGGAGGCAAGCCAGGGTTTGATCCAGCACATCAGCTCGATAGTGGCACCAGGCTGCGAGCATGCCACTACCTCCCAGACCCCACAACGTCCCAACGCCCATCTGGGCCACTCTGTGGCATATCAGATGTTCTCACCACGGTCACCAACTTGCTCACCTGGGTCCAATTCCCATTTCCAGGGTCCCCTCTCACATTATAGTGGACTTTTAACATCCTCGCTTAGATAGCGGCTGCTTTTCTGGAAAAGTTGAAATATAAATTTGGGGGTGAAGGGGTGGTTACTGACTGTTGGTAACAGCATTATGGAAGGCCAGCATCCATCCAGGCATTCGTTTTAGCTCTGTCCCCAAGACAAGGGAACCAGCACGGCCGCATCACTTTTACAGCGGCTTCAGATCCAGGCAATGAGGTGGCTCTGGTGGGGGGGTCTTTGAGGCTTTGCTAAGTGTGGGTGACGGGTTTCTACCAAGCCCAGCGGTGCAGAGGAAAACACTGAGTCTACCTTGAGAAATGGAAGTTGAACGACTATCTCCTGCACAGTCGACTCTCAAAGCCAAGCAGCCCAGCCAGAAGAGTTTGCTTTTGTTTCTACAGGAATGACCAACTCTTCTAGAAGTGCAACAACAATTCCTGTCTCCATGCTGCAGACAGCAGACTTTCACTGTCTGTTCAATTTTATTTTGGCACACCTACTGTAATCTTTCCTAAAGATAAAAAGATACAGTTGTCCTAAAAAAAAACAGTATTAATAAAGCAGTGTTAAACCTAGCAAACAGACTACTTTGAGAAGTATTTTCTGCAAGAAGATGAGATCAGGGTCATTCCTTGCTCACTCTTCTGGAATAACTGCCCAGACCAGCGACTTTTAGCTGTCCTGGGAACATTCTCCCAGCTCAGAGCTGCCAGAGCAACATGAACGAGACCCCGAGGGCACAAAGTCAGCACACAGCACTGCCCCACAACGCAAGAGGGGCTGCCGGCCATCGCATCCTCAGCCATACCCTGACATACAGCACCAAATGTCCCACAGGTACCAGCCCGCATAATCCCATCCATACCACAACCGGCAGCTGCAGAGGGAATCTCGCGACGAGGCCAAGTGCAGAAGGGACGGTCTGACTTGACTTGCATGCTCGGGACCAGCCAGGTGCAGTTTGGAGACTGATCCTGCTCTCCAGACACTGACCCTGTTCAGCCCAGCCTGCTGTCCCTAAAGCTGCAGGGGTTTCTACTACAGAATCAGAACCCCAAGGTCTCCAGCCATACACGGCAATTTCACAGCCGTGTAAGTGGGTAAGCTGTTCATTTGACAGAAGATAATGAGAAAATGTCCTTATATATAATACCAAACTATAAAATGGCTGACAGCCATAAATATTTATCAAGATCATATTTCCTGCCTCGGCTTGTCGCAAATCAAGGATCCTAGGATAACCAGATAGGAATAAAGGAAGAAAATGAGCTCAGTAATGCCTTATCAAAACACAATCAAGATGATTGTACAGGTCTCCCCAGTTCCTAATGTATGGATCTCTAAATCAGTATTTAATGCCTAGAGACAGCAAGTTAAATGTGACCCTGTTAGAGAAGTACAGTTCATTTTTTAAACAGATTTGTTAGCGTTTTGATCATTTGATCACCTCTTCTCCCCAAGATGGGTTAATGCTCCACTTTAGAGAGTCTGCCTGGCTAAAAAAAAAAAAAAAGGCAGTGCTTGTTAAAGTTACAGGCATCTGTCATTTGCAGTACAGCAAACCCACAGGGCTTTACTAATTGTCCTGCCAGCACAGCAAGATGACAGCAACGGCACCTGGGAGAGGTCTGCCTCCGCACCGCTTCCCTTGCTCTAGCAAATCTGGAAAAAGAAAGGCTTTTGCAGACAAAAGGGAGACCTTTCGGCAGTAAACAACCGACCATTACACAGCAGAAATCCAGCAGACCACCCCGGCTGCTCACCCTGCCCAACCACCCCTTCATCCCAGCAGAGGAGCAGGAGCAGTTTGCTGCCCCGCAGCCTCCACAACGTGCGCCCACAGACGCGTTCCCCTTGGCTCGCGTCCCCTCTCCTCCCTGGAAGGGGTCTCCTCACCCTTGCTCAGCCACTCTTCCTCCCACGGGAGCACCTTCGGGAGCCCGTCCGTCCCATGGCCGCACGGATCGAGGGACGGCGAGCGCTCTTTCGTCTTACAGCGGCACTTGCTGCATCCTTTTCCTCCGGACTCGGCCAAAGACGAGCCCGCAGCAGCGCTGGGCCCTCCCCGCACACCCGGCGTGTCGTCACCGGCAGCCGTCACATGAGCCGGCCCTTGCACCTCGCTGGAAGGGGCAGGATTTGAGCGGCACAGGCAGAGGTTCACGCTTGCAGGCAGGCAAGGACAGAGAAGCTGGCTACGTCCAGGGATCGCGACTCCCGATGCGCCCAGAACGGAGGCTGCACCCCGAAGCTGCGAGCGGAGCTGCTCAGGCAGCACTCGGGACGTTTTATCTGGCAGAATATATTCCCCAGGACTAAAATCTGCCCGTTTGCTGTGCTGCACAGACTCGGTATTGCAGACAGCTGAAGCTGACTGCGCAAGGGCTTTAAGATGGAGAATAGCTCGTGGCTCATGCTGTTTGCTCTCATAAGCGCTAGAAGTCAGGCAGGTTAAAGCTGTGCACTCAGACCTCCAGATCACCTTCACCCCGACAGTCCAACCCCAAAGATCTGGCAAACCCGGCACTTAACCACCTCACCCACGGTCTGTCTGTGGGGGGACGCCCCGGACACAAGCACCCAGTTAACCGCGTCAGACCGGTGATGCTCCTGGCAGCCTGGGACATACCCTGCTCTGCACGTTTTCAAGGGTCTGGACCACATCAAGCTTCAGCACAGGAAAACACGCATTTATCAATGGATTTTCCTAACATTGGTGGGTCAGTCACAGATGTACTGAAAAAACCTTTCTTTTCCCACCCAGTTGGCATTTTGCTTACTAAATGGCCAGCAGCAATGCTCTTTGCTCACTGTCTTTCCAGAAGGCAGGCAGGCAGGCAATGAATTTTTCCTTTGTCCTCTCTGCACAGGCAATACTTCAGAGTGCTTTCCCCAACCCCTCCGGGGCCCCATCAGCACTCTTTATCTTGCCATTCAATGTACATAAGACCTCAAAGGGGCTGGTGATTAAGTTCTTCTGGCTCCAATTTGCTAGTGATAGCTTGTCATTTAAACATTGTCTGGCAAGTCTGAAACGCTACACCCGGGCAAACGTTGACTTTGGTCTCACCCGATATGCTGGCCGGAGGCTGCTCTGACAACCACAACCGTGGGTTTCTGTCTGGAGGTCAAGGAGGAAGGCGGCGAAGAAGAAAGCCAGGGGAGATATCTCCCAGCTCAGGGATCATTCTCGGMGGTTGGCCCTTTAGCACTTGTAATGGGTGGGTCAATTAGTCTAACCTGCCAGAGGTGCAGCATTGAGTGAAATCCCCCTGGCTAGCAAACCAAGGAAACGTATTTAATCCTTCCGAGAGCAGCAGCCAGCTGGCCAGCCCCAACATTGCAACCAGCTACGCCACCCACCTCCATTTCCCATTGCACAGAGCAAGTATGTCTGGAGAGCATTGACAAGGACARGGCTAGTGGATAAAAACAAAAATCCGCATGAAACTAAGCTTCACTAACCCTGCTGCACTTTTGGGTGTTATTTGTTGCTATTGCAATTCTCAATTCCTGCCCTTAGAGCTCAAGGAGAACAAACCTTCTCAAATCTTACAGCAGAGGAGACCTGTCAGCCACTGAAACATTTTTAAGTCTTCCTCCGAAAGAAGTGGGTATCACAGTCCTGCCTTCGTTCCCTGCAATTTAAAGCACATCCAGAGACTACCGTGATGCCCAGGCATTACATCTTGTTCCTCCCCAGCCCAGTGTCTGCCTCACCGCTGCAATGAGCGGAGAAAGGGCCACCAAAGAAAAGCACAAAATAAGGGGGCATTGCTGCCTAACTTATACACCCAGGCAGAACTACTTKAACCTATTCAGAGGAAACCATGTGTATTTTAATAGTTTTGGAAAGGGATATCAAGGAATTAGAAATCAGTAAAACTTACCCTCATAACAAACCACTTGAGAGAAGCAACCCCTCATCTAGGAGACATTTGGTAAGGCAGCTGTTCCAACAGAGATTTTGCTAAAGGAATCAGGCCTCGTAAATCTTATATTTCTTCCAAAAAAAAAAAAAACCTCACCAACAGGACTGCAGATATAATCTAACTGACCATGTATTTGGGTATCCATGAAGCTTTGGACAGAATTTCCTTTAGAAGGTCTTAAGCAAATTAAGCTCTYGGGGAGTAACAGGGAAAGTTCTCTCACAGAAAAGCAACTGGCTGAAGACACAGGATGTTAAAGGCATAAATTCCTACGTTTTCAAAACAGAAGGAAGGCAACAGTGGAATCCCATTCATTTCTGTACGGGACTATTCAATATATTTGTAAGTGGTCCGGAAAAGCGGTGCCTATGCTTACTGTAACTTGTGCTGGGTAACCAGCATCTCTTCGGCTGGCTTTGAAGGACTACGGCTGGACTACAAGAGAGCAGAAGACACTCAACGCCAAAGCAAGGCGTGGGGGGGGAACAACTGTAAACAATGTCATGCTCTAAGTCAGCATGTCTGACTTAAAAATTCAAGTGTCTGCGGATAATGCTCTGCAAGCAGTTGCTCAATACTTGAGAACAGTCAACAAGGAAATAGCTTTTTTTAATCCCTTAAACTGAGAAACAGAAAAGATTTACTTCTGTACAAATGCACCTTGAACATCACGTGTAGTCCTGGTCACCTTTACTGTGGCACAGAAAGGAGGTGATGCCAGTAAGATGAAACAACTTCTGGGAAGCAAGACTGTATCCTTAAAAAGACTGTGCCACCCCATCAACTTTCTGGCCAAGATTAAAATCTGTGCTTTGACAACAACTTTGAGGAAGCACTGCTAAGATTCACTTGCTGCCTGGCATAATACCATCACCCCAGTACAACAAGGAAAACTAGAAAAGTATCAGGGGATTTCAATCAAAAAGCCAAGTTTGATTCCCAAGCACAACTTAACAGCAGGGAGGGGGGGAGAGGGGGGGAAAAAAAAAAAAAAAAAAAAAAAAAAAACATTGAAAAAAAACCAAACCACCTAGAGATAATAACGTGCATTTACAAAAAAAAAAAAAAAAAAATATCAAGGAAAGTCTTATCTGTTACCTTTTATTGATGAAATGCTGAAGTCCAAACCAGAGAAGATAAGAGTGAGAGAATGTGCTACTCATAGTGAGTTTTCAATAACACAAACAGCACAGTAGCGGGCGTGAAAAGCCACTGCAGTCCATTTTAAATCATTTTGACTGAAAGAAGCCTGAAGCGCTTGGAATATCTACATTTTGGCTCAAGCTCTTAAAGAGCTCCAGCCTTTGGGAAGCAGGTGCATTCTTGCAAATACCAGCTAGGAGCAAAGTTTCACAGTCAGTCTAGATCCTATGTGAAGATATTTTTCAGCACAAGCATCCTGTGTTCCAGGCAGCAGGCAAGGCTGGTGGTTCCCATCAGGGACCTGACACAGTATGAAAGTCCTGTCACTCATTAGTCTCCTGTCACTCATTAGTCAAGGGCTCGTAAGGAAAGCACCAGCTGCCAGATGCACTCCAGATTTACAAATCTACCAAGCAGCAGGTGACCCTTCCTCCTCTGGTCACTTGACAGGGCCCATAAGTTCCAGTTGTGGCTGTTTTTTCAACTTGAGATGCCACCACTCTTGCAGGAGAGTTTGACAGTCTTGGAGAAGGTGGTAAGAGAGGGCTGGGTTCTGGTTCCAAAAGGTGTCACTAACTCACCCCCATCTGACAACACACCAGACAGCAAAAGCAGCAGGTCCCAGCCAGAGGTTTGCAGCCAACTCCGCCATGGGAGAACCTCAGTTACCACCTCTCCAGCTCCAGCCAAGCCTGTGCCACCACATCTTCAGGTTGCACGCCTGGCACCCAAACATCTGCCAGCAAACATCTCCTGAAGTCCGTAGGGGAAATTTGTAGAGCGAACTGAAAATGGTATTTGGGCAAGCAACTCTTTCCCCTTTTAAATTTCCTCTTTTACTTCTGTGTCAAGCCCCAGCCCCACAGACGTGAGCACCGTGCCGACAGAGAGAGCCTCTTTCAGGGGAACCGCTCCTCTCTGCCACTGGGTTTAGGGCAGACCCCCGAAGCGCCGCCACCACCGTCGCTCCAAGCCGCATGTGCCAGCAGGGCGGACCACTGCTTTTTTCATAGAAGTAGCCACAGGCCTTCCAACGCCCTGAGCGGAGACAGGAAAAGCCTATCCAGGCAAGGAGGGAAACAACCCAGTGCTGTTTCAGGCCAGCAGCAAAACTAAACTCAGCTTGAGTTACCCACCGCTGCTTCTAAGCTCCATAGAATAATAATTTCCCTACAAGAAGCTAAAGAATTCAGCTCCTTCTCTCTAAACATTCAACAGGAGCACACGTTTAACTTCAGACAGCTGATACCCCAATGGCTATAGACAAAGCAGTTCTCGCCAGCAGGTAAGAGAACATGAATTTACAATTCCATTACCAACATGCATAACGTGATTATTTCTATGTACCTAATTCTGCACATACTAGTAATTGATAGATCTTCAGAAGTAAATTCGGTCACAAGTCATTATTTCAAGCTCTGTGCGAGGAGTTTTGAAGTGGACTCCCAGAGGTGCCCAGTTCTCAAAGTCACTTCCACCACCAGGTCAGGTTGGAGCGAGCACACCGCCCGATACCTGCACCGCAGCTGACCCCTACGTACCAGCCACCCTCCTCCGCGTTGGACAGAACCCAGGAAACAACACACTCGGGATGCCAATCTTGCAGGCGTCCCCTTTGCGCCTGACAAGACAGAGGGTTTTTAACCACAAACCAACGCTTATCACTCAGAGTTAATGCAACCGCTACAAACACACAGTCATCCTTCCTCTGCTTGAGCCCAAAAGCAGTGAGAGGGACCAAGCCATGCGGAAAACAATCACATGCTCCTGATAGGATCTCCAGCAGCAGAAGAGCTGGTTGTTTCAGCTACTGACAGGCAACATTTGAGGAAGTCTGTCTTCATTTGCACTACCTGAGGCAGACCACGTAGTGGAGAAGCAAAACCAGAAGGATTTCTTTTTAATTTTTGCCCTACAGTAAACAGGGGTGGGGGAAGAACAGGACAAGAAGGTTTATGGGAAGTCATGGAGACTTGCAGTCTGCCGTCCAAAATTAAGTATTTTTGCTTTTAAACTAACTTACGATAATTCACGGAAGACAAAAATCAGGCAGATCTTGCTGGTCTAGTGCCAAAGCTCAGCAAAACCATGCAGATTCATCCCTCCCCCATTAATTTCACAACCTCAGGCTCAGACCAGAGGAGGCAGCAACAGACCCTCTCCGGACAGACGAGCGGTGGCAGGGGAAGCCCAGCGCCTCAGGCTGTGTGCAAGCTCAGCACCAAACCCCTTTGTGCCATTACATTTCGAGATTCTCTCCACAACGGGCAACCTTTAAAATTATAGGTAAGGAAGAAGGGAAGGGGAGGGGGGAGACTCTGCTCCCATCACAAACCCCTAGGAATCGCTCTGCGCTGTCACCCCTGCCCATCACACTTACACCACCTCCCTCGTGGCACGGCCAGCTCTTCCCTACAGCAGCTATTTCTGAAAACTCCAGAAGCCGTAAAAGCAAAGCGGTGGGAGAGGATATGCTACGTTTAATAGCAAAGTAATCACACAGATGACTAAGAGAGCAGTTTTCCCCTCTGACAGGTTACTGGATGCACGCAGCCCGAGATCAGGCAGCTTGGTTGCCGGAGACAGACAAGCAGTGCCTCCCCACCACAACGAAGTCACTCACACACTTCTTACAATTGCCATTTATTTTAAGGAGATTTTCTACTTTGCACAGAACACGCGCCTCCCACCAGCCTCCGTTACAAAGCAATGCCGGGAGCCAAATGTGGCACGTGAGCAAGCGTTCAGCTGTTCTGCAGAAGTCTATTCATGGATGCAATGCAGTGCAGAATCCTGCAAACTATTCACATCGGTGCTGTGAAACCCTGGACTCCCACCTTCAGCCGAGGCCAGTGGGACCCATACAGAAAATATTAACATGAAATCCTACCGAAAGCCATTATGAAAAACAGAAAGCGAAGAGGTGCATGGGTATTACCTCCCATCTCCCTGTCGAGTGGCGGGTCATCGTCTGCCATGGAGAAGTCCAGAGATGCTCCTGCTATTTCCAGCATATCTTCATCACTAGTGCTGCTCTGGAAACTCCCCCGTCGATAGCCTTTCTGATCCATGGCCAGAGCTTCCAAACCTGGGAGCAAAGGGAAAATTTTTAGAGCACAAGCATGAAGACTCATTTTCTAAGCCAACTGGACTGACACCCACTTGACACTTTGTCCTGAAGACCAGGAGGCCACACTGCTCTTCCCATGTGAAGGAGAAATGCAGCAGTATCACCTGAAGTTTGGGCTAGAACAGGACAAAACTGGATGTTCACAACTCCAAGCAAAGCTCTTGCACTAGATTTCATATTGACACATGCCAGAAACAAACATCAAGTTCCAGTATGGCATCTGAACTCAACTGGAAAGACGTACAAACACAGCAGCATTAGGGTGCCTRGGTTCTTAAAAGAAAACAGGTTTAGAAAGCTTTGCACACCCAAGCTAAGCCTCACAGAGGAAAAGCCTTCCATAGTAAGGGATCCTACACACATACCCTCTACTCCTCAGTCCACCGCCTGCTGGCAAAGGGCTCAAACTGGATTTTGAACAACCAAGCTCCCAGCCACAAGACAGGCTTAATCAAGGCCATGAGACCAACAAACTGCAAGCAACCACCCCAAAAACTAGAAACAGCCCCCGTCTCAGCTGCCATAGCTCAGCTGCACTGTCCCGTGTCAGCCACCGCCTCGGCTTGCACTCGGGTGCATCAGAGCTCTGCTGGAGGTGGGATTGGGATCATTTTGAAAATTAAGTGTCATGCAAAGTCCACTATCTGATAATCACGTACAAGTTAACACTAACTTCTGCGACTATGATCTCAAACACAAGAGCAGCCCAAATGCTTCAGATAACGTTCTTCTCTATAGAAAATCAATTATATTTCTAAGCTCTTGGCCTAAAAAGCCTCTCAAAGTATTTCCTTTCTCCTTTGTATTTCCCACAAAGACTACGAATCAATTTCTATCTGCTGATCACTACCAGACAGAGCAATTAGAAATCCTCTCTGACAGCAGGTAAAAAATGACTCAGGTCAACACCACGTTAGACAAGGCAAGTGACATCCGCTGATGTATTTTCTAAATAATCTCCACATGTGCTCTCAACAGGTTTGCGATGACTTTTTTTTTTCTTTTTTCTTTTTTTGACCATTTCACCTCCCACGGCATCCTCATATTTACTGCTAGAGCATTGTGCAAAGCCCATCACAGAGGAAGGATCCTCGCAGCAGAAGTGCAGCTGTGATGCTCTCCAGATGTGCCAAGCTCACCTACCTGTCCTTCTCCAAGATGTAGGCAAACTATTAGAACAACCCAAGTGAACGATGACTCTTAACCACCTGCATGTGAAGCTGCAAAATGTGATCTGGAAGTGTGCTATTGAACTTCACAAATAATCTTAATTAAGTCCCTTTGACCTGCTGCCGGACCTAGCCATCTCAAGGAGCTGCCCGTGCCAGACCACGACACAAAACCCRTCGTCTCTCCTCCTCTTCTCTAGGATGGCAGGGAAACTACAAAAGCACAAGCTCTGAAAACACAGTAATAAACTAAAATGGAAAAAAAATTCAGGTCTCGGCCTCAAAAATAGCTCTTGCAACCTGAAAGTGGGAATCTCTTCATCTTAATGAGACGATAGGCCAYGTTGGCTTTTCTCTTGCAAACATACATATTTTTCAAGAGAATTATAGAGGAACCAAATATGCAGCTCAGCTTTATTTCAGGAAGGGAAAAAGCCAGCCAGCACTTGCAAACAGTATGAATTACACACTCTGCAGAAAGCACTTCCTATTACAAAAAAAAGCCACCACACCACACAAAAACAGTCTTGGCATTGTACGAAGTGACGCACTGGGCTCTTTGCTGAGCCCTACTCTGTGGAACACGATGTTACTTAACTTCTAAGCCCTGTTTATTCCTTAAACTGGTGCAGAATACACCAAGTAAAGAAAGTGCTGAGCACTGGCCGAGGGGAACTAGCTGTTGGGAAGGCCCGTGAGCTGCCGCACGCTGCCCTGCCAGCAGCAACGCTTTTAGCTCACTGAAAGCACAGAGACGGCGCGGGCTGCAGTCCTCCATCAGCGTGCACGGAGAACCGAAGGCGGGAGAAACTGAGGAATTCAAAGCTAGTATTTGCCAGCTAACAATAATTAAATTTCATTAAAGTGCTGTGGTGCGCTTCCAGGGAGCACAGCCGACGCCAGCTCCCAGCCCAGCGGGCAGGGATAACGCGTTTCCCCCCGGCAGAGAACTAAAGAAACTCTGTGCTCGTGTGTCGCAGGGCTTGTCTGCAGCATAACGTGGTTTTATAGGTATTTTCCAATAAGACTCTGTGTGTGCGTATATATATGTGGGAGGGGAGGCTTAAAATATGTCTGTATTCACACATTTGCTTTGCACAAAAAGTATAAATTTGTAGCCCGGCCAGAGGCCGAGTCCCTCAGCCGACAGAAGGCACGACACTGCCAGCACAGGCAGCCAGAAGCCCCTGTTTGAAAACTGGAGCAACGTCACCCTCTGCTCCCCCCGATCCATCCCCAAGTTTGTTCTCATTTACAGCTTAAAAAACCAAAACCAAGCCAACAAGCACACCACCTTCCAGTCGCAGCAGAGACCAAGTAACACAAGCATGCATGCAGCACAAAAAGGACACAGAAGATAATTCAGTGCTCGTGTCTCTCCCAAGTCCTAAAGCAGTCCCTGGAGATACAGGTTTAAGTCACTTTTTCTTACAAGAACGCTCCCTCTACGGGCGAGCAATGCCTTTCCAGGCTAAACCATGTGCACCAAAAAAAAGAAAAAAAAAAAAAAAAAGACTGTTCTCACGCTTATCTATGTTGTTAATTTACCGCAATACTTTATCGGGCAACAGCTGCTGCTTTCCTACCAGGTCAGGGACACTGCCCGGGACGCTCCCGCAGCAGGCGTACGTACCAAAAGGCTCCTGGTGCACCCAACGCTTGCGTGAGCGAGAAGCCATCCTCCTCCAGCTGCTCCCATTCACCTCCTCTGCCTTTTCCCCATCGCAGTCAAGCAAAGGGAAGCAAAACCTGACGGGGTCGGCCCCGTGATGCCTGGAAGTGACTCAGATGACAGCACTCGCCACCAGGAAGCCGGAGCACCCCGCTGCCACCCTGCAGAGCAAACCCAGCCCCAGCCGTGACGGTAGCTTCAGCCCTCGCAGCGCTTTTCAATCAACACCGGGCGTTGCAGGCTCTTCTCCCCATTTCATGCTTCGCCCAGCAAATCTGCTCCCCCAGCCTCGCTGCAGCACCCGTCCTAGTACCAGCACAGTCGCCCCTTCCCCTCCGCAGGGGCAGGAGCCAGAGGAGCGGGACCGGCGAGCCGTGGCTCCACTGAGCTGCGGCACCGGTGAGCTCTGGCACCGCCGCCACCACGCTCATGTCTGCCGAGCCCCCAGCCAGCGACGCGGGGGCTCGGAGCAGCCCTTCCAGCACGCAGGTCCAACGCTTCCCAAGTCAGAGCGTGGTAAAAGTTCCAGCAGCATTTTTTCCCCCAGTTGGACGGGAGGCTTGGCTCCGGTTCCACCAGCACCACAAAGAYGTCGCACCAGGAGAATACAACTTAAAAAGGAGCAGGGAGTAATCCTGACCTTCACGAGCCGTGGCTGCTGCGGGGGAAGGAGTGAGCTTACCACCTAGCGGTTATTTCATTTGAAAAAACCAAAGCCCAGATCACAAGACTGTCCTTTTTTCAGAGATCAGCAAATCTAAGCTGAGCTTTGACAGTTCAGGGCACTTCCTCCTCCCCGTCCCCACAGCATCTCGTCACAGGGGCAGGCACATCCCTTCCCACAATTACCAGATCCAATGGTACACAAATAAGGAAAAACATAGAATAAACCAATTGTAACTGAAAAAACAAAGAAAAGGAGAGAAAAAAAATATCATTTAGTCGTTATGTCAATACTCCAGCTACCTGGCTGGGAGCCAGCAGAGCAAGGCTTTCCTGCAACACTATCACTCCAGAGGCTCACCTCGCTCCTTCAGAGCAGAGGAGGTTACTCCACGAGAGAGAAACTCCAGTGCACTGGTCGACTAAGTGAGGTGGTTTGGATTTCGTCGTATCCCAGCCCATGAAACACATAACCCTGCCAGGCACGGGCTCGATGTGCAGACTTCAAGTGAATTGCAGGAGGGCTGGGCACTGATCTTAAAAAAATAAAACAAAACCAAACCCAAAAACCAAACAATCATAATATCTCCTTTAACTGCTAAAAAAAATCAAACCAGAGTGCATGCAAAGTTGGAGGCAGCATTCACAGAAGAGCTCCAAGGTTTTCAGCCCTCATCTGAAAACAAATCGGGGTTCAGATACCGGTGGAACCCTTGAAAGTATCATTTTGTAGCTCTGTAAAAGAGACGATGCTATTTTTCTATGCCATTCCTTCCTCTAATTCTCCGTGCCGTCTGAAGTGACTACAACCAGTCTCCCCTTCTGTACAGACGAAACTACACCAACAGCTGAGCTGATAACCTCAGATTTAATAATCCGAGAGGATTTTTTACACCATCTTTAAGTTCCCTTCGGGTGCAGTATGTGACATACAAATATCTTCGGGGAAAAATGAAATGTTCTTTCAATACAYAAAACATGTTGCTATTAGCAGTGGCTTGGTTTCATAAACAGCACATAATCACTTAACAGAAGGGTTTAGTGGCTCAATTAAGATTTTTAGTGGCTCAATTAAGATTATCAACATGCCTTTTGCCACCGCATTTTAAGTGTACGGTCATAAAAGCATTTATTTACCTACGTTCACTTCTCGCTGTCCGCTTGCCTGTTTCTCCTCTGAAGAGCAGACAACCGCTTCATCCTCGAGCATCAGTCCGCTTCTCCCATTCCCCTCCTCTCCCCCTCGGAGATGACAGCTCCCTTCCTGGGGTGGCCAAGGGGGGCTCCGGGGCTCCCCCAGCCCAGCGCTAGCACAGGAGCAGGGAACTGGAGAAGTTGYCCCTCTCAGGCTGGAGCCGGCGGCAGGGATCCCCACCGGCCCCGGGGCAAGGCTGACCTGGCCGGCGGGAGCCTGCCGCTCCACCCCACAGCTCCAGGCAGCATCTCGCGCTCTCCGCAGCCCAGCTCGGTCGTGTCCTCGGTGGCAGTTTGAGCAAAGGCAAACAAACACCAGGCGAGCTGTTTGCATTAGGCAAGGGYTGCACGGCCAAGCTGGCCTGGAACAATAGACTGTTTTAGAGAAACTGGGAAATCTACCAACACAAGCCGAACACAAAGACTTGAATTGTTTTAGGGCTTGTTTGGGGTTCTTTTGTTGTTCTTTGACACGTACTCACACGGGCCCTGGGGAGACGATATTCCGTGCTCTGGTCTGACATCCTTCCAGCAAGGTAACACGCGCCGTCACGTTTCACCAGGTAACGTCAGAAAGCGGCGTACAAATCCTGCGACGTTTCAGGTTTCCCTGGCACTTTCGTACATTGGGCTGATACAGCGTGTTAACGGATTCACTGCCGTCCCGGGATGCTTATCTACTGACAGGCACACAGACGCTTATAGCTGATGTCCTTAGTCCTCATTAGTATCACCTCTTCTTGAATAATTCATCATTCCCCACAGCTTATGCCGCTCAGCCCAGTACAGTGCAAAACCSAAGTGGAGGCAAACATCAATCACAGCTGATTTCATCCCCAGCTCGGGAGTAACTACACTTGGCTTCTGAATAAAACCTTGTTTCTGGGAGTGTTGTTAACAGAATCAGATATACTTGCCAGAAAAGCGTATCTCCAGAAGCAAGATGTTCCAGTATTTCATTTATTAGATTAAAAATCCCCCCCAATCATCTACCACTGATTAAAGAAATGGTTTGCTGCTGCAGATGCTTTACATAAAAGGGATTTCTAGAAATAAGAAAAAAGCAGCCCATTTCTCCTGCTTCACCAGGAATTTCCACAGCTCATGTCAGCTACAGAGAGCTGGTCAGAAGACTTTAGGGAAGCAAAACATACTCGTAAGGCATACTGCAGGAGAGCTCCTTGGGTTTGCTTGAGAGAGCAGATCRGGTGGATGTTTTTGTGTTGGCTTTCCTGAGGAGGGACAGGAGAGAGGAGAACAAGCAGCTGAAGACCTCTCTCCTGGTGTTTTGCACACGATAAGCATGAAAACACTTAACACTTACAATGCAAGAAGCTTTAACGGCTTTGAACTGTTCAGGTCACTGAAGAAATCCCTATTTAATTCTAGCAGATCCAATGAGAACACGGTGCTATGTCTTGCGAAGATAAAGACCTCGTTACCCAGATGGCAATCAAGGCAGCGCAGAGCTGTTCCACCCCAACTTCTGCACTAATTTGCAACTAGTTTTCCCCATCAGTACCTGGAAGGCATATACCTTGGTAAAGGCCTTGTACAACTTTCTAAAACTGGTGAGAAAAGTTTTGGCAGTCATCGTATGCATAAACACTGTGCACGCTGCTCCTAATCCCCGGGTACGTGCACATTTAAACAAAAAATCAAGCAGGAATGTGCGTTCCAAGTGCTTGGGGAAACAAAAAAGCAACAAGAGGGAGTGGGATGGGAACTCTGGAAACATCTGGCTTTCCGATGGGAGAACAAAGGCCAAGGATATCCACAAAGTGCCCAGGCTCGTTAGTGCCATTACAGAGCCTGAGCCAGCCCTGCCGCCCGCCTGCCGCACAGGGACCTCGCGGGCTGCAGAGAAGACAGGAGATGGAAAAGAGCACAGGGAGGCTGAAGTCCTGGGGAAGGTCTGCTCCCGAGAGTCATCCCATGAACAAAGGGCTTCAAGCAAACAGCTGATATTCTCTCGATCCCGCACCTTGCTTTCCTTTCCGACAAAGGAGCACGAGCTCCTTTTTTTCGTGCAGTACCAACAAGCAAAAAGGCGTTACGAGGCAATGTCGCGCAGGCAGGGTGGGCAGACTCGAGACCAGGAGCCAACAGCCGTAGGGCTGCATCCCTGTCCCACAAAGCAACTTGTGGTTTTTATCTAAATCTTACTATCCGCTTCGGCGTCTCCATCCATGAAACGGGGGAAAAGCTTATTTACTTCTTGCAGAAACAGCAGGAAGTTGTTGGTTTTGAACTACTTGCATGAAAAGCACCTGTGGGTCCAGGCTAGCGGTAGGGGTAATTCACACTGCACGGCTTCACTCAAAACTGTCTTCCCTGGTGAAGTGAAATCAATTCCAGAGGCGGACTGCTGTGTTCATGCTCCCCATCCTAAAACCGCACTGGGAGCTTTCGCACCGCCACAGCCATCACCCCAGGCATGACTCGAAGCAGGCACCGACCGAGACGAGCTGCTCCGGCAGCGCGATGCGGTGAGCACACAGATGCAGCCAAAGGCACTGCCAGCCCCATTCAAGACCAGCGTCGGTCCTCCAAAAGCAACGTTGTTTAGCACAAGTTCAGCTCAGCTGTCACTGGTAGCACCAGTAAATCACAACTCATTATTAGAAACATATTTTCTTAGTTACTTCCTCCCAGTTATCCGCTGCATCAATTGGAAAACCTCATCCTCCCTCCCTCTTCCCGGGCGCGCTCCAGTTCTTTGCAATATTAATCACGTTGGGTACAGTTTTAAGGAACTGTGTTAAAAATAGGCCAAGTCACATTTACCAGTCAAGCAAACAAGACTGTTGACAACGTTACTGGAATTACCAATTGTTAGGTTGCTAAACGATCTCTGGCAAACCAGGTCCTGTTTTGGCTGGGAGCAAATTCACATTAAAAACTTCTTACGACGACGCGAGACAGCGACAGGGAAAGCTCYTGCACAGAGAGGAGTTACCAGCAAGTTTCTGTGCACAAAAGCGAGGCACACACCACGGGAGGTGAATGCACCAACGCTGGGCACTGACCTGTACGCAGCATTCACGTTTCCTACAAATTCAGCGGGGAAACAGGTTTCTAAGCAGTCACTGTCAAGGCGGTGTTAGTTCCCCAACCCACACAGATCCTTCCTTACCTTCAGGGCTTTCCCTGTCATTTGAAGGGGAATTCAGAAGCAGTCCTACAACCGCCTGCAGGCTGAAAGCGGGTTACGTTTCCAACAGATAGCATCGTTTCGGTACACCACACCACCCTGCTCTACTTCCTAAAAGCTGAAAAGCAGTTCTTCCTGATAATTATTGATATGCAACCACAGCTCACCCCCCCACCCCCAAAGCAGTAAGCTCCCATTTAAACATTTCTGCTGATATTGCCATTTTTTTTTTCTACAGTTGACTCTACCTACAAGCTGGGTCCACACAGGTTACGGCTGTTGGAAGCCAACAGCTGCGTGGGAGACAGGAAAGGACAGAAAAGCCGGTACGCCGGTGTACTGGAGATGCCGAGCAAGGCATGCCTCCCCCGCCTGTAGACACCTGAGGACGAGCGTGGGAAGACGCACACAGCCAGACCGACCCCAATGCCCCTCAGAACAGCCATGCTGCTCTTCTCAGAGGGTTTGCTTTTTTCCTGTTTCACTGGGGCAAGCACCTGTGACGCTTCAAATAGCCTGCCTATTTAGAGAGACCAACTACACCTTGGATTTCCCAATACCCGCTCCTGTTTCCAAAGTTACGTGCTGCTTATCTCTCCTCCCAGGCTAGACACCTCTGCTTCAAATCCACGGGGACATGCYGGGCGTGAGCCATCCGGGATTCAGGAGAGGACCCACAGCAACACCAGCCCAGGCCCCGCACAATCGCCGTTCACGTTATCAAACACTTGGATTTGCATCTCTCTCGTGATGCTGACCGCGGGCCTCAGGCAGCTCCCGGTGCAGGCTCCCCTCCCATTTAGTCACCCAACAGGTTTAGTTTTATCCTCTTGTACAACACCACCCCATCGTAGCTTTGCTCGAGTGTGGCTCCTCTTCCTTGTCCCCATCACAGGAAGGCCACACAAGCGTGCCCGCCGACTCCGACGACGATTTTTCAGGTGTCGTTATCCAGAAACGGCACCTCCAGCAGCGTTGCAGATTTCTCAGCCGCCCGCTGATGAGGATGACACGAGCTGTCGGGAGAGCGCGGGTTCAGATCGAAGCAGCCTGACCAGCGAGTTTACTGGGATCATGGCCATTTCAGTGCTTTTCTCCAGAAATCCCTATTTTTTTTAAGATGCTTCATCATATAGAAATGCAGTAAATGCCGAGAGGTAAGTCAGACCGCCTTGCTTTCGCTGGGTTGGTTTTTTTTCCTCCTAACCTTTTTGTAATTTCCATTTTAACTTTCCATCAAGAAGCCACAATCTTAGCTCAGACACCTCTCTTCCGGTCCTGAAGCAGAACCACCACACGAGTCTCTAACAACCAAGAGCTTCTTCAAAAACACTTCCAGCTCCTTTTCACGTTCATGTTTTGACAAAAAGCAGCCTAGCTTGAAAATGCAAAAGACCAAATTTACAGGCAGTTTGTGATTGTGCCATGCAACAGACAGTTAAGGGGGTTTTGCTACTGGTTTTTAGTCTGGAAAATACAGAAAGCTTAAATTCAGTTATTTACATCAGTTTCCATACTGAAACACAACTGGCAGCTTCTCTGCCATTACCACCCTCTTTGGAAATCCAGGATGGTGAAACTGGTTGACTAGCACGGCTCTGCGTAGGAGTATCAGCTGAGCTAGAGCCCTGTTTTAAAAACATACCTGTGTAGCTGGTAAGCGATGACTCCAAAGCATCTACAGGCCGTCCTCAGGTTAGCAAATCTTCAACAACACACAGCCAGATGTCACTCCGTTCATCCAGCCTTCCCAACGCAAACGGGAAGAGTGTGATTAACACATGACCCAGAGTGAAATAGCCAGAATGAATGCAGGTGGTTTTCATCACGGAGACTGCTTCAGCATTAAGAACAGATCTGACCTGGTTTTCATCCTGAAAACAACAAAGTCTTGGATGAAGACTCTAAAGCCATCTCCTGCCAAAATCTCTAGCCTTAAGCTGGATCACAACCAAAGCTGTCCTCACAGCCAACTCCTCTCCTAGGACAGCTCTAGGAAGCAGAACATCCCTACGGGCCCCGTTTTCGTTAAGGAAGTAGGCTGCTTCTTGGATGACAGTTTCCAAGGCGAGATGGCCACAGACAGTGCTCGAGGAGCTACAGCCGAAGTCCACGCTGACGAGAAGCGGAGAGGAGTCAGGGGCTCCCAGATGCATGGCAGGGAAGGTGCTTGAGCGGCCGAAGGCTGCAGGACCTCCCTCCATCCTCTCCCCGTGACGGGGTCCGGAGGGACCAGCCCCACGACCTGCAGCATCAGTCCGGCGCGGTGCAACACGAGGCAGTACACATCAGCGTATCAAACCAGCCGCAGCACACCCGCCCCAAAATCAAGTGGAAAAATGGCTTGGATGCAAGACGGGAAGATCTTAATACAGAAAAGTCTTCAAGGCAGCATGAAAACCAATAGTACTGGCCAAATACGGTTTTTATATAAAGTGTTCTTTTTCCACTTTATGGTAGGGAAGCACAGAGTATACATGCTAGCCTCGTTTAAACCCAGACACGCTTCAAGGCTCGGTAATGTTTCTCAAATGCAATTCCTGATATTGCAACAGGCAGATCCCAAGAACTAGTCTAGCAAGAGGTTTATATTCTCTCCCCCATTCCCAAAAATACATCACTGCATGGTCACCCAAGCAGCGCAGCTCCCCAGACATCACGCAGCCAGCGCTCTGTCCAGTCTTCACCCGCAGACCCTCGGTACCCACACGGGTCCCCTGCCCCACAAACCATGCCAGACAGTTTCACACCCCGCAGGGAACAACTTGCCAGGCAGCAGAGTTTTTAAATACTGGTCCTTTCCTGTTTACCCCGACAGGGCAAACAAGAAAATAAGTCAATTTATTAAAGATACAGATAATATTCTACTTCCCGACTGAAATAAGTTAACTGTAGCCACAGAACTAGCGTTTTGTAAACTCGTTTCCACTTTTCAGGTTAAAAACGTAACTCCTCGTAGTCACACGCTATTCATACACCATAACCGTTAGCTGTGCAACACCAACACAGGGGATCTTCACTTTTGGATTACATGACTTACTAGCATCCCATTCTTTCCATATGTGTTACATTTAGTTATTTTACTGGAATTCAAAAAGGACAAGAATTTGCTGTTACAGAGCTGAAGTCCTTCAGATCTAATGGAGAAAGCTTATGCCCAAAACTGTGTCAGACAAAAAAAAGCCAAATAACCACTGATAAAATATCATCATCTCAAACACCACCACTTTTTTCCCCTTTTCCTTTCCTTTTTCCTCCCTTTTCCTTTCCTTTTTCCTTTTTTTCCTTTTTTTTTTTTTTTTTGTTAAAGAATAAGGACC